>JAKTTV010000011.1:0-378767 GCA_030581635.1 Clavispora carvajalis | reverse complement strand
CTTCTGATTTCTCTCAAGGCCACGGTACCTGGCTTATATCTGTGAGGCTTCTTGACACCACCGGTAGATGGGGCGGATTTTCTGGCGGCCTTGGAAGCCAATTGCTTTCTTGGGGCCTTACCACCAGTAGACTTTCTTGCGGTTTGCTTGGTTCTAGCCATTGTGTGTAGTAGAATAATGAGAAAAACTCTGGTGCAGACAAATGCTCGCTATATATACGGACGGTGTTTGGGTCCGGTTGCCCTTCAGTGAAGGCGCGACATGAGAGGCACGCGAGAAGCGCGCCGCGGCCTTGTTTGGTGCTTCTCCCCGCGAAAAGCAGGGCCCCCACAGTGCTGACATGTACAGGGCGCGGGGAGAATATTGCAGCACGCCACTGGGGCGCCTTTTGCTCGCGCGCGCGCTTCCGCGGCGCGGAAAAGCAACGGATTCCGCGCCTGCCACGCGCGCGCAACCAAAACAAATGCGTAAATGCCAGGCCGGTTGCCCCAAACACACCCGCTGCCGCGTTGTGCAGGAGATCGCGATCCGCTGCGTGGGTGCAAACACCACACCGTATATAAGAGGGGAGTTCGCCCCGGTTGAGAATATTCATCACAAACACAAACTACAATGTCTGGTAGAGGAAAAGGCGGAAAAGGACTCGGAAAGGGTGGCGCTAAGCGTCACAGAAAGATCTTGAGAGACAACATTCAAGGTATCACAAAGCCAGCCATCAGAAGATTGGCAAGAAGAGGTGGTGTCAAGCGTATCTCTGCATTGATCTACGAGGAGGTGAGAGGTGTTCTCAAGTCCTTCTTGGAGAACGTTATCAGAGACGCTGTCACTTACACTGAGCACGCCAAGAGAAAGACTGTCACCTCTCTTGATGTCGTCTATGCCTTGAAGAGACAAGGTAGAACCTTGTACGGTTTCGGTGGTTAAATGTGCTTGTATTACTAGTTCTATTCTGCAGTGTATATTAGAATATATTATTGATTCGAAGTATTTGTACGTCTGTCGAGGTGATTTTCGAGTGAAGGTTTCTGTTTCTAGAGTCATGCCTTCCGGTATCGAAGTGGGCACTCATAATTATTATTTGCTGTGTCTGGTCCGACTCACTCCCACTACACAACTCAAGCGGTAAGTACACTGCGCTCATTAATGATACCCTCAATTCTGTAATCCTTTCTATTATCGTCACTTTGTCTAGCGCCTCGAGCGTACATCTCGTCGTGTGTTTTGGCGACTGAAAAATTATGTCATCACAATATCATCTTTTCCAACTTGCCTCCCTTGTTCAAGCGGCGGTCGATCACCCGGTTGATCTTCGACTCGATTGGATCTAGCTGGACTGCACTCAGCTCCTCGTAATTATTCGACATCACCTTGGCAAACTGCCGGATACACTCGCCGTTCTTGTCCTCGAGCTCCTCGTGATTAAGCGGACAACTACATCTGCATCCAACTCCGTTTCGAACAGGCTTGTCCGGTTTCGACAAAAATGTATGGTACCATGGCTTCACATCCTCGACAAAATCGGGACTCGCACGGTACGGAAGTTGAGCATCCGGTGCATTGTTGGGACAGTGCCCCAAGGTGGTGTGCTTGTAGCCAATGTCTCGGAAGTAGTGGAGTTCCTCTTTCGCAAGGAGCATCCCCACAGCCAAAGAGTGCACGGGAGCGTCGCCCCACCGCTCCTTGTAAAAACCCCCCCGCTCATCTAAATAGCGGAAATAATTTTGATAGGTTTCCGAGGTGAAGATGTCGGTGCGCGCAATCTCAAAGTTGGTCCAGAAGTGACACAAGTTATACTCCTCGCCATCATACCTGTCCTCATAAAGCTTGGGCGTTTCGTACATCTCCTCGAATATGCTGCGCATGTTGCTTATTTCCCTGATAGCGTTGATCTGGTTGTCAGTCTTGCCCTTCATTTCCAAAAACCGCTTTAAAAACACATTCTTGCGCGCCTCGGCCATGACGTCTTCCTTCCGTTCCACATGGCTGTACCGGTCGGCATTCTGGCCCTCTAGCTTCAAGTACTTTTTTACCAAAATATCCCACGCGGTGCCTACCTCGATGCCGTTTTCCTTGATGAAGGCCTTGGTCTCTCTGAATAGAGCCGGCACCGTGTAGTAAAGCTCCTGGATGGAAACGGTGAAGCCGTACTTCTTGTTGGAGCGCTCCATTTCCACAAAAGGGTCGTACGTAAGGTCGCAGAAAAACTGCACGTCTGGTTCCACCCGCCAGTACCACTTACGCTTCGTCACCAATTGATGGCTGAAGAAATGGCCCGAGTAGAACCGGCACATCTTGTGGTACGACTCCATCTGCCCGTACATGATTCCGCGATCGCCCTGGCCCTGGAGCAGTTCGTGCAACTCGTCGCGGTCGACGGTTTCAGGGAAGTCCCATTGTTCCTGGGGCACCACACCAAACTCCACATCCGCTGTGGTATATTGCTTCACTGTCTGCTTGAAATTGTCGTCGAATTCCACGTCGTTCAAAAACACCCACGGGTATTTGAACCACTGGTTGAAGTGGCGCTCCATCGACTTCATCGAGCTCACCACATCGTCAAGTTCAGAGTTCCGCGCCAACATCACAAACGCTGCGTCTGCACGAGGAGCGTCGATGTCCGGCTCACGACAGCCAATGTAAAAGGGCGAGTCTGAAGACAGCGAGATGATTTTGTTGCTGATTTTGGTTCGCCGGTTGTCATAGTGGGGATGGTCACCTTCGCGAATGGCTTGTTTTGTCTCGAGGTGATTGTGTACGCCCACCACTATGAGCACCACCACACATGCCAACAGAAGAAATGCCCATATTAGCCGTTTGACAAGACGAAAACTCACACGGAAAGACAGAAGCTCTGCCGCCACTCTGAGATAGGTCTGCCGGAGCACTTCTTTGACCATGCGAATGAGCGCAAAAAAAGTTGCGCGGCCTTGTGATAAAGGCCGACAGGAAATAGGACATCGTGCGTGATCTCTGAGAACACACGAGATAGGAAATTGACACGGGGAATACAGCCAAAGGCAAATCATTAGGCTTTGTGCAAGAGGTCACACGACCCGACTACATCACTGAGTTACGCTATCTATTGCGCCGGCGCGGGCCGTCTCATATCACTGTGCACTTCTAATAACACGGGCAGTATCCTGCGCCTCATTTGACAGACCAGATGATCTGACATGGTGGCGGGATAAGTCAAACAAATCCTAGGCCAACCGTTTTCTCTTCCTGATAGGTAACGAGGGAAGTGTGCCATCATTTGCCTTGGGGCTAGTCAGGGTGTTTCAGATCAAGTTCACAGTTGGAGTAACGAACAGATAAATCACTCACGATTTACTGAACTCAGGGCGCCCCGCGAACCGAGAAGGGAGGCGAAACAAAAACTGGTAAAGCAGAGACGGTCACACCAGCCTTTAGGTATATTACCATCTAGGTATCTCTCTGTCTAGGTATCTCTCTGTCTAGGAATCTCTCTGTATGGGTATCTCTCTGTGTGCGAATCTCTGTGTGGTCATCTCATTGTAGAGACCACGCCATATAAATTAGCCTAATATGCGACTTACCGCATTTATACCTGCTTCAACGACAACGCCTCATTCAGTTATTATGAGTCTCCCGAATTCGGTAACGGCATTCCCCCGTCAACACCACTCTTCTCAAGCCCGCTTCCTCGTGAATCCTCTATCTCTCGCGCTTGACTGCATTTCGGAGCAAGTCTAAGTCGGAGTTCAACTCTTCTGCCCGCAATCCTTGAACCCCCACGAATTGCTTGTGTGAACTGCGAGTGTTGGCTTGCGTCCCGCCGCGCGACCCAAATATCAACGGCACACCTTCCTCGCTGTTCATGATCATATGGTTTAATGCATCGTAATCCTTGTCCGAGAGATTACTGTCGTTCCCGCTGCTGGCAGTGCCGGCCAGTTTTACATTTTCCTTCACTCCAGCAGCGGAGGAGCCCTCATCATTAGAAGAATACCTCGTGGAATAGTGACGTCTGCGCTTACCGGAAGAAGCCGACACGTATCCTGTACCATTGGTTCCCGAGCCACTGCCCCGCAAGTAGAAACCGCCACTCAAGTTGCTCTCAGAAAGATCGTCTGTTTCTCCCGACGCAAAACGCGAGTGAAAATCGCGTTTTCGAAGCGAGCGCCGGTCCTTGACACTGAGAGACAGCGCAGCAGCTGCTGCTGAAAGCGCAGACACCGTAGCATCGTTTTTGGTGGTGTTCCACAGGCTGGCGTTGATTAAGTTGAGCAAAAGCTTGTCTTCCTTAAGCTGTTTAACCTGACGTTGAAGCTTGTCGTAAAACTTTTCCTTGAGGAGCTTCACCATCATGTCGTAGGTCTCTTTTGCCTGGACAATGTCAACCTTGTACTCGGTCTCCACCCTTTTCACCTGATATTCCTCCCAAAGCCGAAGTCGGGTGAGTTCATAATCGCGCTCCTGTTCAAGCTTGCTACTTTTGGCCAAAAACTCAGCATCACTGCCCTGCTGAATAGCGGCAAGTGATGTCAGGAGATTGTGGAGAACCGTACGGTAGAAACCACCGTTATCCTCGCCGAAAGTGGTTTCAAGTTTGCTGAGTCGGGCACCAATCTGGTGACGGCGTTTGTCTTTTTTATTCACTGAGGTTAGCTTGGTCGATGAGCAATTGCTGTAGTACTTACATTCACACATGTGTTGATGGAGGAAAGAGTAGTTGTATGTGAGATACAGGGAGGAGTGCATGGCTGGAGATGTTGAGAGTGCAGGGAAGGGTCGGTATCCTCACTTACTGTATATTCCTCTCTCGATTAGCTTGTGATATTGTGTCCCCTGCTTACAATTACACCAAAAGTGTTATAGTTTATGTGAAAGTGATGAGTTTATCGACATTTCCAAGCTTCAATAGTAGTCCTGAGGTAATAAGATTATTCATTACCAATTGAGCAGAACAACCTTGCTGTCGATCTGTCCCTAACTAATCACTCAACATAAACATCCAAACTTTAACACTGGACTTTCTCCCCAACAATTCTAATGCTCTGTTCTTTTGCTTAGACTGTTACGAATCCTCTTAGTTTAAGCATTGGAGTGTATGCCGCTTTCCATACAATCTGAATCTAACGTAGTACTTCCACAGGTATTTCTGCTTTGAACTGGATGATGTTGGCCAAACGATTGAAGCATAAGGATGTTCAAGAGATAAAAAGAACGGAAATTGAACTCTCAGGACGAACTATGGTGTGTTCGGAATTTCGATTTTGGGTATACTCTCGCTCCGTAAGACTTGACACCAGGGTGACTTTGTGGATATTTCTGTAAGCCCTATCCTAACAAGAATTCACTGAGCAATCATATTTGTGATAGTCCGTATAAGTGAGGCAAAGATAAACGACCCATTCTGGTAAACGGTATACGCAGCACGCTACACCCTACGGTCGGAAATTATCGAAGGTTGATTTGTGATCCACGGTAAACATTCTTGATATCTTGACCAATAGTACATTAATTTCAAACCCTGATTTTTCCGAATCTCCAACGTCACAATCTGTTCAATAGTATTGCATGGAGAGCATTACAGTGAAGATCAAGGCCCCTTTAAAGCCGATAAATATGCCCCGCTATTTTGCAGTTGAAACTGGCTGGGACAAAGATCTTGTCACTAATTAAGTGGGAGCTGAAAGTGTTAATATGCTGCCCACTCAAATGTGCACCTTGCAATCATAGCCCAACGAGCTTTGCATCCGTTAATCACCAATAAGCCGAAATAGTATTCTGAGTACGCATACTAGGTGACTTTGATTCTAGTGCACTTACAATGATCACGTAAATTCCTGGTGTATAGTGTAGGAGCTCAAAGTTGTTG
The DNA here is from genome assembly GCA_030581635.1 of Clavispora carvajalis. Lineage (NCBI taxonomy): Eukaryota > Fungi > Ascomycota > Pichiomycetes > Serinales > Metschnikowiaceae > Clavispora > Clavispora carvajalis. The sequence continues at coordinate 372,925 of JAKTTV010000011.1, read as the reverse complement.
GTGTTTACTTCGGTGACTCCATAGCCGCGAGATTTACGTTGTACCCCAGCAGATAACGGGAATATATGGAGCTTCTTCATTATCAACGTATGGCCTTGTTCAAGCAAGTAAGTCTCCGTCCAGCATGGTCTCTTTGCTTTCACTGGCAATTCTTCTCAACAATGTTTACACTTGAGCGACGAGTTCTGAACGGTAATTCGTCAGATGTGCTTATCAACGTTCTATTGCATTACTGGTCCCGGATCTTTATTTCCGCATTAGATGTGCAGGATCTGACATGCATACAAATCGTGATTCCGATAACGCTTGTCTGTTCGCCCAACTTTCCTATGACCGCCGATTTTGACTTTTTGCTGACTCTTCCCTTCGCCGACCATAAGTATGAGCGTACTCCAAGGATCACCGAGAAAATGGTGGTGCAATTAGCCAAAACTGGAGAGACAGTATCGATTCTTCCAGCACACAAGGAAGAAGACCTTCCCAAGGGCCTTCTCGAGGCGTGTCTCGATGAATTCAACTTTGTTATCGAAGAGGGCAGAACCTACCCCAACTACCTTCAAATGACGTACCAGGAGTACATGGCATATCTCTTTGAAGGGTTTGCCGCAGTTTGGATCCAGGGAGAATATGACGAGGCGTGGAAAAACGAGTCTAAGGAATTTTGGAATGAAAAGTTCATGGGCTATTTTTACATCAAGCCTAATTACATGGGTCGGTGCTCTCACGTTTGCAATGGCGGGTTTGTTGTTAAGCACACGGTGAGAGGTAAAGGTTTGGGGATGGAGATGGGTGCCAAATACCTTGAGCTTGCTCCTCGGTTAGGTTACATTTACTCCGTGTTCAATCTTGTGTTCGAAACAAACGTTGCAAGCTACAAGATCTGGAGGCGCTTGGGCTTTGAGCAGATCGGCTATGTGAAGAATGTGGCTGCGCTTAAAGGCGAAAACAAGTTGGTCGGTGCGTACATCTTCGGCAAGGATTTGTGAGAACGAACAAACCAGAGGGATAGGAAATGGTGCACGAAACCAGTGGGAGATAGAAAATGGTGCCAAAAAGTTAAATTAAAGAATAGAAGCAGTTCTCACCGAAAATGAAAGTGATGCACGAAATCGCACTTGTAATACGTATAATGAACGGATGCACAAGACACAGGTAAGAAGAAGACACAGGTAAGAAGAAGACACAGGTAAGAAGAAGACACAGGTAAGAAAAAGCATTACAAATTGCAATGCGACATTTGCGTCACATTGCTTGTTCACAACTTCCCGATAGCATCTGCCAATTCGTTTCGGCACATCCTTTCGTTGACCTTCATTTTATTGACGACTCATAAGTACGACTCAAGGCTTCCCTGCACATCAACTAGGCTCTCTGAAACTTCACTAAACACATACAGCTTTATGGAAACACAGAAATCTCTTGAAGTGACTCAATCGCTTACGTCCACCTCCCTCCACCACATCCCGTGGCCGCCACATCAATAACTGGCTCCAATTGGTGGGCGAAAGAGGGTGCACCATACCCCCCTCCACCCATACCTCCCAGCACCCATACCTCCCAGCACCCATACCTCCCAGCACCCATATCACGATATACACCACGGACTGCGATCTACTGCGAACCACCATCATGCCCGAGTTTGACGACGTGATTCTGCCGGCACACTACCGGCCTCAGTTGGATTACTCGCCTGTGTCCACGGTAGAGCGATACACCGTACTCTTGAAAGATGGCGAGACCACCGCCACCATCTACCCCATCCACAACGCGGATGAACTCCCCGCGGGGCTCTTGGCGTTTCTCTGCGACGAGTTCAACATGGAGGTGGAGCGCGGTGACACCTTCTCCTTTTTCGACACTTTGCATCTCGAGTCGTTCCAGAACTACTGGTTCGGCGCGTTCGCCGGCGTAATGGTGTTGGGCGACTCGCCCACGCTCGACGGACCGAAACAGTGGGAAAAAGAATGCCTCGGCACCTTCTTCATCAAGCCCAACTACCCGGGCCGGGCGTCCCATATCTGTACCGCCGGCTTTTTGGTCAACGCGGGCATCCGCGGCAAGGGCATTGGCCGCACCTTGACTGATTGCTTCTTGCAGTGGGCCCCGCGCTTGGGCTACACCTACACCGTGTTCAACTTGGTGTTTGAGACCAACGTGGCGGCGCGCCGCATCTGGGAGCTGCTCAATTTCAAGCGCATTGGCCGCGTCAAGAGCGCCGGAATCTTGAAGGGCCACGAGACCGCGGTGGATGCGATCATCTACGGGCGAGAGTTGGTTACTGTGGCCGACACCACGATGGGCGCGTACCGCTTTGATCGCATCCGCTTTTATCTTGAGACCGGCAAGTATCCGGCAATGTCCGACCGTCTGGAGAAATCGCGGCTTCGGCTGTCTGCGTCGCACTATCGTATAGAAGATGGCAAGTTGAAGCTCCGCGACCGTGAGGTGGTGAGTGATCCGGTGCGCCAGCTTCAGATCTGTACTGAGCTCCATATGGCCAACCACGGCGGAATCAACAAAACCACCGCGGCGGTCACGGAAAAGTACCATTGGACCCGCATCAAAGATACCGTTTCCGCGGCAATCAAAAACTGCGTCACCTGCTCCGAATCTGCTAATGACGACAATATGAAACTCGCCGCCAACAAGCGCATCGTCCATGGGCTCACAGAAATGCGCCGCAACCTTGCTCCAGGGCCAAAGCCTCCACCGGTAAATATGAGCCTCGCGCGCGACAGTTTGTCCCACCGCGACTCGTTGCATCAGGACTCACTCCACCAGGACTCGCTTCACCGTGACCAGCTCCATCAAGACTCCTTACCTCAGGAGTCGCTACACAGGGACTCCATCCACAGGGAGACCATGCATAGAGACTCTTTGCTTCAACACGACTTGTCCGGTTTGGATAATGGCTTGATTGCGGTTGTGGAAGCGGCGCAAAAGCGGCAATCACCTCGCCGCCTGCACCACGACTCATCAGCTCCCACGTACGCATCGGTCGCTGCGTCTGCAGTTAGCGGCGACTCCCAATTTTACTCAAACGAATACCTGCCCCATGCATACACCAACAAATTTGGTACAAAGGAGCGGCACGGCCGCTCCGACAACGTGCCGGTGGACCCTGACATCTCCGTCTTTGACCACAATGTGAACGCAGGCGGTGAGGAGATTGAGATTGCTCGCGCATTAATACATTCGAACGAGGTGGATGAGGCCGACGCGGACCAGCGGCAGGAAAAGCCGGAAAACGGCGACGACACAAACATGTTTTTCAAAAACGACTGAGGACACCAGAGGCGTCCTGGAAACTACATAGCATAGAACGGATTACTGTGGCATTACTGTTAAATATCGTATCATAGACTATAAGATGATTATGAGGATGTTCCATTCCCCCAAACGGAACATGGGTCACGCTGATTAAAAGTCAACGCCAATAACCATGGCCAACAAGGCCATTCTCACGTACAAACCGTATCTCATTTGTCTGAAGTATGCAGCTCTTTGATCAAAGTCAACCTCTTCCTTGATCTCAGAGGTTCTAGGCAATGGGTGCATAACGCACATGTGTTGCTTAGCGTGAGACAAGATCTTGTTGTCGACGACATAAGTGTCCTTCAATCTCAAGTACTGGTTTTTGTCTTGGAATCTCTCCTCTTGCACTCTAGTACAATACAACACATCCGACTTGGCGATGATCTCTGGGGTCAACACCTCGGTCTCAGAGACCAACATGTTGTTGTCCACCAAAAGCTGTCTAAGGCTCGATGGCAAAGCCAATTCCTTAGGCGACACCAATTGCACTCTAACGTGGTATTGACGCAACAAGTACAACAAAGAGTGCACGGGTCTACCGTACTTCAAGTCACCCATGAAGGTAACCGTTATACCGTTCACAGTACCCAACTCCTCTCTGATGGTGAACAAGTCCAACAACGCTTGCGAGGGGTGCTCCTTGGATCCGTTACCACCGTTGATGATTGGAACCGGAGAGTACTTGGCAGCAATAGCGGCAGATTCTTCCTCTGGGTGTCTCAACACAATGGCGTCGGAGTAACAAGCCAAAGAGCGGATAGTGTCTTGTAAAGTCTCACCCTTCTTCACAGAGGAGGAGTCCGCAGCGACAGCAACAACTCTACCGCCCAATCTTTGCATAGCGGCATCAAAGGAAGAAGAGGTTCTGGTCGATGGCTCGTAGAACATGGTAGCCAACAATCTGCCACTCAACAAGTCCAAGACACCTTGTCTCTCGACAGCCAATCTCATTTCTTGAGCGACAGTGAAAAGGCTGTGCAAGTCGGATCTAGTGAGGTTCTTGACAGACAAGACCGAGTTTCTCAAGAAAGCGTTGTTTTGTCTGATGTAGTTCTTCAACGCATTGGCTTCAGACAAGTTGACAGTAGGAGGTTCGGAGACCAAGGTGGATCCCAATTTTTCTAACTCAGCTGCAGGTGGTTGATCCTTCTCCTTGAGGAAAGAAGGACGACGGCCCTCGCCGAAAGACATTCTGTTCTTCTTAGACAAAGCTGGAGATTGTGGAACGGAAGTGATGGAGCCAAATCTGTCTCTGGCAATTGCACCATTTTGACCGCCGGTTTGAGTGGTCAAGACAGAACCGTCCAAGCAGGCAGTTTCACCATGGTAGGATACACGATCGATGTAGCCAAACAATTTGGTGTTTTTGAAAATGGAAGAAACAGTCTCGCTGATAGTAACAACTCTGTCAATGTCGATTTCAACAAAAGCGTCTTGCTTTGGAAGGTTGAGAATCTTGACGGGGTTGTCGTGCAAACGAAGAACAATGTCCTCGACGGTGAGCTTACCAGCGTTGACAGCAGAGAACAACAATGGCAAAGTTTCCTTCAATCCCAAGCCTGGAACAATGTCTTGGCCCAAGCCCTTAGCAACCAAGTATGGCAAGACGCCGACAGAGAAGCAGTCAACGAATTCCAAACCAGCCCACAAAGCATCTTGGTCAGCCTGAGATGGCAAGAAGCTGAATTGTGGGTAATCTTCCTTCGACAAGAACAAGGAATATACAGAGACGTCACAAGTAACTTGCAAGCTCTTGGCCTTGGCCATTTTGATCAACTCCAAGTCCTCAGCACTAGAGACACCCGTGATATGAATTGATCTATTGTGCAAAGAAGCCAACAACAACACGGAAGCCAAATCGGTCGATTTAGCATCAGTCACCATTGGCTTGGAAGCAGGCCAAGAAGCGAAGTGGGCAGAGATGGCGGAGACCTTCGAATTGGCAAGCTCATTGAATGGCAAGAACAAGGATCCCGCGTTAACAGAAGCAGCGGCTTCTTCAGCGTTAGTCTCGGAACCAGAAATAGACATAGAGTAGTCAGTGTAAGACTTGGAAGCAGCGTCAAGAGCATCTCCTAAGGTTTCAACGTCAACAACAGTAGAGCCCGAGACGGTGTGAGGCAAGAAGGAGTTGAAAGTGAAGCCAGCAGCCAATGAAGCCTTGGTGGTTGCCTCGAAGTCATTCAAAGAAGGAACAAAAGAGGTGATGTTGACCAAGCCAGGCAATTGAGCGGTGGTGTGGGAAGTTTGAGCATCGTTGTTAGAAACATCCAAAGAGATGTTTCTGGCCAACGCCTCAACCAACAACTTAGCACACTTGATGTTGGTCACCAATGGCACCGAGTAGTCAACAGCCATACGACGCGATTCGTAACCCTTAGAAACGTATGATGCTGGACGACGGAAACGGTTCGAAGATGGCAAGTTGATGTACAAGTCAATCAAGTTGTTAGCCAAGTGCTGAGTCAAGGAGTATTCAGACTTTTGGTTGTCGCTGTCCTTCAAAACCTCCAAGTAGCGCACAGGGATGTCGTGTTCCTTAATAAAGTCAGCAGTACCGGAGGTAGCAAACAAGGTATAGCCCAAGTCGTGCAATTTCTTGATAGAAGGCAACAATTCTTGCTTCTCTTTGTACGAACCAACAGAAAACAAAATGTTCTTCTTAGGCAACTTGAAACCAGTAGAAATCAAAGATTTCAAGTAGGCTTCGTACTTGTTTTTACCAAAAGTAGCAACTTCACCTGTGGAAGCCATCTCAACACCCAAAACTGGGTCGGCACCAGCCAATCTCGAGAAGGAGAATTGTGGAACCTTAATGGCACAGTAGTCCTCTGGCAACTTCTTGCCTGGGTATGGTGTGACAGGAATATCCATGATGGCCTTGGTGGCCATTTCAATCATGTCGGTACCAACAACCTTCGAGATGAATGGGAAAGAACGAGATGCACGAACGTTACATTCAATAACCTTGATGTCGTTGTCCTTTGCAATAAATTGAATGTTGTAAGGACCAGTGATATCTAAGGCTCTACCAATCTTGGCAGTAGCCTCCACAATTCTGCGGACAGTCTCTGGGTCCAAATCTTGAGGAGGAACGATAAGAGTAGCGTCACCAGAGTGGACACCAGCATTCTCAACGTGCTCAGAGACAACGTGCATGATCATCTTACCATCTTTGGCGACAGCATCCATCTCGATTTCCTTGGCGTTCTCAATGTATTTAGTGATGACGACAGGGTAGTCTGGAGAAACATCAACAGCCTGAGATAAGTAAGAAGCCAAGTCTGCCCTGGAGTACACAGTGTTCATGGCAGCACCGGACAAAACGTACGATGGACGAACCAACACTGGGTAGGTCACCTTTTCAGCGAACTCCTCCGCTTCGGCGATAGAAGTCAATTCCTTCCACGCAGGCTGGTCGACACCAATTTGGTCCAACATTCTGGAGAACTTGTATCTGTTCTCAGCAGAGTCAATCATTTCAGGAGAAGTACCAAAAATCTTGACGTTTTGACGGTGCAAGGTCAAAGCAATGTTGTTGGAAGTTTGACCACCCATGGAGATGACAACACCAGAAGATTGCTCCAAGTCGTAAATATCCAAGACTCTCTCCAAGTTAATGGTCTCGAAGTACAATCTGTCGGCCTCGTCATAATCGGTAGAAACAGTTTCAGGGTTGTAGTTAATCATGATAGTCTTGATCTTGTTCTCTCTCAAGGTTCTGATGGCTCTAACAGCACACCAATCGAACTCAACAGAAGAACCAATTCTGTAAACACCAGAACCCAAGACAATGACACCGTGGTCATCAAATTCGACGTCAGAGGAATCAGCGTTATAAGTAACGTACAAGTAGTTGGTGTAGGCAGGGAATTCAGCAGCAACAGTGTCGATTTGCTTGACAAATGGGATGACACCCGCCTCCTTTCTCAATCTTCTGATGGCAACTTCGTTTGAGTCCAAGAACTTAGCAATCTGTCTGTCCTCAAAGCCCAACTGTTTGGCTTGTCTCAAAACAGAGATTGGCAAGTTCTCCTTGACACCGTAATCAGCGATCTTCTTACCGAACTTGATCAAACCATCCAACTTGTTCAAAAACCACTTGTCGATGTTGGTCAACTTCCAAACCTTTTCGACACTGTAACCGTCGGTCAAAGCATTGGCAATCGCGAACAAACGTTGGTCAGAAGGAGTTTGCAACTCATTGTCGATGTCAATGGACATCAAAGCAGCGGTAGAGTTGAAACCCAAGTTTTGGTAGTCGGTGGATCTGATGGCCTTTTGAATAGCTTCTTCGAAGGTTCTACCAATCGACATGACCTCACCGACAGACTTCATAGAGGAAGACAACAAAGACGAAACTCTAGTAAACTTCTTCAAGTCCCATCTTGGGATCTTAACGACAACGTAGTCCAAAGATGGTTCGAAACAAGCACAAGTGGACTTGGTGACAGAGTTTTGGATTTCGTTCAAAGGAATGTTCAAACCCAACTTAGCAGCAGTGTAAGCCAACGGATAACCGGTAGCCTTAGAAGCCAATGCGGAAGAACGAGACAATCTAGCATTGACTTCAATGATGCAGTACTCCTTGGAGAATGGATTCAAGGCGTATTGAATGTTACATTCACCAACAACACCCAAGTGTCTGATAACATTGACGGCCGTGGTTCTCAACATGTTGTAATCCTCGTCCGACAAGGTTTGAGATGGGGCAACAACAATAGAGTCACCGGTGTGAATACCCAAGGGATCAAAGTTCTCCATGTTACACACAGTGATACAGTTGTCAAAGGCATCACGTACGACTTCGTACTCAACTTCCTTCCAACCCTTCATTGATCTTTCAACAAGAACTTGGGAAGAAGTGGCGAATGCCACACGACACAAAGCGACCAATTCTTCTTCGTTGTCGGCGAAACCAGAGCCCAAACCACCCAAAGCATAAGCGGCTCTAACAATCAATGGATAGCCGATCGCGTTGGCAGCATCCACACACTCTTGGACAGTGGTACAGGCTTCAGATCTGGCACACTTTTCACCAATCTCCTCCATAGCACTTGCGAATAACTCTCTGTCCTCGGTAGTGATAACAGTGTCGATTGGAGTACCCAAAACCTTAACACCCAAACCCTCAAATTCATCCTTCAATGCGATACCGACACTCAAGGCAGTCTGACCACCGAAAGTACAGTAGATACCGTCTGGGCGCTCGTGTTGAATGACCTTTCTCACAAATTCTGGGTTGACAGGCAAGAAATAAACCTTGTCGGCCAAACCCTTAGAGGTTTGGATGGTAGCGATGTTAGGGTTAATCAAGATGGTGTAAATACCCTCCTCTTTCAAGGCTTTGATAGCCTGAGAACCGGAGTAGTCGAACTCACCGGCTTGACCGATAGACAAACCACCGGAACCCAAAACAAGAACCTTCTTGACATTCTCTCTTGGGTGTGCAGCTCTGTTGTCCGCCTTCAAACCACCTGGGAACTCGACCGGCTTGTAGATACCAGTGTTCTTGAAGTCAACCACAGCATTAATGAAAACGTCGAACAAGAACTCAGTGTCTCTTGGACCTGGAGTGGACTCAGGGTGGAACTGCACCGAGAAAAATGGCTTAGTCTCGTGGTAGATACCTTCGTTGGAGCCATCGTTGGCGTTAACAAACAATTCCTTCCAGCCCTCGGTCAAGGTAGCAGTGTCCACAGCGAAACCGTGGTTTTGAGAGGTGATGTAACATCTACCGGAGATAGTAGAAGTACAAGGGATGTTGTGACCACGGTTACCGTACTTCAACTTCACAGTGGAAGCACCAGTAGCTCTAGCCAACAACTGGTGACCCAAACAGATACCAAACACTGGAGTCTTGCCTTCGGAAAGAACCTTTTCTAATCTGGCAACAGCATCGGTCATGACTTGAGGGTCACCTGGACCGTTGGAGACGAACAAACCATCGTATTCCTCGTTGGTGTAGTCGTAGTCGAAAGGAACAACCTTCAACTCGACACCTCTGGCGACGAAACAACGGATTTGGTTGTACTTCATACCAACATCGATGGCAATGATACGGATTGGTTTGCCATTCTTATCGGTCTTGACGTTCTCCTTTGGAGTATACAAGACTGGTTTCTTGGTGGAGACCTTGGCAACCAAGTTCTTGACGTTAGGGTCATCCCATTCTGGAATGTCGAAATGCTTAGTCCAGTCTTGTTGACCGACCACCTCATCATGCTTGGTATCGGCGGATTGAATGGCGAGTCTACCCAAGGTCGAACCTTCAGTTCTCAACTTTTTGGTCAAGCCTCTGGTGTCCACACCATACATGGCAGGAATACCTTCCTGTTGCAACCATTGGCCCAAAGAGGAAGTGGCCAAGTAGTGAGAGTACTCCTCGGTGTAGTGAGCAACAATCAAACCAGCAATGTGAATTCTGTTAGACTCGAAGTACTTTGGCAATTGCTCGACAATGTCGCACTTCAAGTTGCGGTCTGGAACACCGTAGTTACCGACAAGGGGGTAAGTGATGACCAAAATCTGACCTTCGTAAGAAGGGTCAGTAATGGACTCAGGGTAACCAACCATACCGGTTTGGAAAACGACCTCACCAGCAGCGGAAACTGGAGCACCAAAAGAGTAACCTTGCAAAGCAACCCCATCCTGGGTTTCCAAGGTCATCAAACGGTCACCAGTAGATTCCATTGGTGGGGAAATCGGAGCAGACAATCTAGCCATCTTTGAAACTTCTCTTGAAAACAGTTGTGGGTTTAGTAAAAAGGGGTTTATTAGGAATAACCGAGTACTGAAAGCTTAGGGGGATGGCAAACAATACTTTGTCGTTGACAAGAGAGCTGATGGGGTTAGTAAAATCAGGTGTATGCAATCGTTGTGATATCCGGGCATCGCAAAAAATCCTTTAAACATGCAGTCGCGCAGTCGTGAATGGGGTTAAAAATTGCCGTATGGGAAACAGCGGCACGCTCTAAAACCGACTTTGGAGTGACTTGTTGAAGGGGCCACGATATCGACAACAATAATGCAAAAATAAGTTCTACAAGAATCAATGTTGATAGAATTACACGGGGCCGAGCCCACGATCCCAATCCTCTCAACAATAATATGATTCTTGCGTAGGTTGACACATACATCAATATCCGTGGGGGCGAATAGTTGTTTGGATCAAAGAACAGCAAAGAAGAGTGCTTATTGTTGAGAGGAGGAAGAAGAAAGAAGGAAGGGGAATAAAGGATCTTGGATGCATGTGCAGATTCTCCACATATAAATACTACGTAAAAATGAAAATTTTTGTCGCTCATCGCCGCAATACGAGGGTGCAGTCGGCGTTGGTCCCTCGGAACATCCCTGCGCTCTTATGTTCAGGTCACGTGTATCTCGGGTCATCTACAGTTCCGGTAACAAACGTAATGTTCCTTGCATGTTTAATAGTGTTCGTCTTGGGGTTAAATGTGTGAGTTTTCTCTCGCAAACTTCGTTCCTCGTGTACAGCAGCTTTAGCAACTATCAACAATTCTAATTAAAGATCTTCTGCTTTGTCCAGAAAAGCCCGGCAAAATACACTGTGTACGCTCACACGACAATGGTAGGGCGGTATCTAGGCATCGCCATACCGGAATACCGAGTCATCGCCATCGCATTGTATCTGGGGCAACGGTTGCGTCATCTCAACAACATAGGTTTGTTTTTGGGTTTGGAACACCAATCTACCACTCGGTTAAGCTGAAGTAGGTAGAATGACGTGACAAGACGGTGCCATAAATCGTGACATTACCTATTCGGGCAATTGGTGCAGCACAACGAAAAATGAGCGTTTGCAGTCTGTACGTATAAGCCTTAAACCGCGAACAGTGGAAAATGAGTAAACAATTTATCCCATCTCAGACTTTGTTGAGGACAATTTCGACTAAAGACACTACTCAATTACCTTATTGTTGCAAGATCCCATACTTTCTTCCTCAATGATCTACATGTATAATCAAAGATGCATTGATGCTTTACTCTCAATTTCTCAATTGAGTTTCACTTTCGCAGTTAACTGGGAGATTAATCGTAAATTTCTTGCGTTCTTTCCATCACATTACAGCGTGTTCCATATCGGAAATTTTGGCCCTTGAATCCCTTTAAGTAGCTCCTGAGTAGCTCTTTAGCTTTTTTCGATTCGCTGATCTTGACGCAGACGTAAACGCCAATACAGTAGTTAGTACTCAGGGCAACACGAAATTTACTCAATTTAGTTTGAATTGAACGATTCTGCGGTAAAAACACCTCAACTGCGCTACTGTTATGCTTGATCTCTTTATCCACAATTGTGCCAAAAATATGTGTCAATCGCAAATTTCTGCAAAATATCGCATTTGTGCAATAAATGGGCTCTTACACGTTGAATTCAGTTCGAGACTGAAGAGCTATTCTGGTACTGTATAACTCGAAATCGGTATCTGTTAAAGGTTTGTAAATTGATTACAGCTTCGTCAATTCCCTGCTGAAAACTCGATATTGAGCCCGTACAACACTCTCCAGTTGTCAACGTGCTTCAATGGTGTACACTACATGCACACCCAACGATGCGTCGAGGTCAATTATTCCTCATTCCAACCCATTTCTCAGCTGTAGTACCTGCTCAAGGTATTAATTTATATCACGGGGTTAGCATACTTCCACTGTTCCAGCTGGCTTAGTTGATCTGGTCTGTCCAGTCTTCTAGCTATCTAATTGCCAAATGGTCTTGGGGTCGATACGAAGATTCCAACGTGAGGTTTCGGGAACAAGTGTCGGTCATACGCTCCGAAACATCATCCACTTGATTGGAGAAACGTTTCATCCATATGTGAGGCGAGTGATACCAAATTTTCGCACAGCGCATTATGTTTACATCATTTTCATGGTGTTCTTGGGCTCGGTGGTTGTGTACCCCATATCCGAATTTAAGTACATTGACATTTTATTCCTTATGAGCGGGACTTGTACTCAGGCTGGGTTGAACACAATTAACTTAAACGAATTGCGGCTACTGCAGCAGATACTTGTGTATTTGTTCGCCAATCTTACAACTCCCATCTTCATTCACCTGTCATTGCTATTTGTTCGTTTATATTGGTTTGAACGGCACTTTGATAACATCAAGGAATCTTCAAAGCTTAACTTCCGCATGAGGCGTAGTGCTACATTGGCAGCGCGCTCGAACTCTTTTGACCCCACGATGGCCAATACAATGACCAATCAGGGCTTGGGGTTTTCCCGCAGACGCCCCAGTCTTATTCCACACAATAGGGCGGATCCACTCGATCAAGAGGAAGGACCGAAAGGACCGACAGTGCTGATTCAAAATGCTTCCACCCCCACAGAATCGTCTGATACAGCACGAAAGGGATCGAATGCCACCGAACTAAATGGTGAAACCCCAATGTACAGCGAGCCCAGCGATGACGAGGAGCAACCTCGTGTTGCTCCAGATCAGATATTGCAAGGTATCAATCAGGACAAGATCAAGTTTGGCGATCTTCCACATCCATCGAAAACAAGAAAGGAGGTAGAACCGTCCGATATGTACAAGTCCATCACAATGCTTCAGAAGAACCGGAGAGACAGTGGACTTGAAGATGACGTCTTGGTTATAAAATCCCCGAAAGAAATCGAGAGTGAGCGCAATATGCCGATTTTTACAAAAAAGTCTCCCTTTCACTCATCCTCGAGAAGACATATGAAATGGAGGGTAAAGAACCTCAGAAGAAAGAATCCATGGGATTCTGCACGCCGAGGTAGTAGGCCTGTGAGAAGGCGAATTTCTTTCAATTCGGTCAACGAAAACGAATCCATTGATAGCGAGGAGGACGCCGAGGAAGAGGAAATTCAAAGTCAAAGCAGAAGCGACTCAAAATACGCTAGCGCAATAATAGACACTGACGACGATGATGAAGATGATGTTGAAAACCAGGATGATGCTATTTATTCGGTATTTTCAGATGACTCTGCGAACGGGATAGAGAGTGATGACCAAAAATCGGAGAGCATAGATCCGAAAGACAAGTCTGTAAATAAGCAACAAAGACTTCCAAAGGCGTCTACTGCAGACCGGGAACATTTCGCTCGAAGAACTCGATCTCGTTTGAGTCGCTGGAGGACCCCAACAATTTGGCGCTCAAGAACTGGTACTGATGAGTATCTGAGAACAGGAACGGATGAAGAGGATGGAGGTTTGCGTCAAGTTGTTAGCGCCAGTTATTTATCTTGGGTCCCCACCATCGGTCGAAATTCGACTTTTATCCACATGACAGATGAGCAGAAAGAGGAGCTTGGTGGTGTGGAGTATAGGGCTGTTAAGTTGTTGATCAAGATACTAGTTGCCTTTTACATTGGATTCCACATAGTTGCATTTTTGCTCTTTGTTATCTTCATCTGCTTATCGAAGGGATATGCAACCGAAATGAGGAGTTTTGGCATTTCCCCTACATGGTGGGGCTTCTTTACTGCTCAATCCTCTTTCAATGATTTAGGACTTACTGTCACGCCTAATTCTATGCTTTCCTACAACAAATCAGCTTATATTTTGATCGTCTCTTCCTTCTTCATAATTATTGGCAACACCGGGTTTCCGATCATTTTGCGCTTCATCATTTGGGTTATTCTCAAATTTTCAAAGCCATTGTCCTTGTTTGAAGAATCGTTGGCTTTTCTTTTGGATCATCCAAGACGTTGTTTCACATTATTATTCCCCTCCCTCCCCACATGGTGGTTATTTTCCATTTTAATTGTTTTGAACGCCACTGATCTAATTATTTTCATCATTTTGGACTTTAAGGGGAAATATCTACTGGACCTACCAAAAGGCTTTAGGGTGCTAGATGGATTATATCAGGCCTTCAGCACGAGAACCGCCGGATTCACAGTAGTTGATTTGTCTCAATTAAATCCCGCTGTGCAGGTTAGTTACATGATTATGATGTACATATCAGTGCTTCCGTTAGCAATTTCTATCAGGAGAACAAATGTTTACGAAGAGCAGTCATTGGGAATTTATGCTACTAACAACGAACATAATTCTGAGAAAGAGAACAAAAGAAATTTTGTCGGATCGCATTTGAGGAATCAGTTATCCTTTGACTTGTGGTTCATATTTTTGGGACTATTCATCGTCTGTATCGCGGAAGAAGCGAAACTCAAAAAAAACGATATTAGGTTCACAATCTTCAGTGTTCTTTTCGAAATAATTTCAGCTTACGGTACAGTTGGCCTTTCGCTAGGGTACCCAAACGTGGACGAATCTCTTTCGCTGCAATTCACCACTGTTTCCAAGTTAGTAATCATTGCGATGATGATTAGAGGCAGACATAGAGGTTTACCATACTCTTTGGACAGAGCCATTATGCTTCCAAGTGATGATATGCAAAGGAGAGATAAAATGCAAGAAACCCATGAAGTTCAAAGGGCTCAAAGACTTGAGGAAGCCCCCACAATGTCAACGTTTGCTGATCCAAACGCATCAACATCTGAAAGGCTCCATGGATTGAGAAAAACGATTACGAGAAAGGCTGCTGCATACAGGAAGAACTCTATGTTCCCGTCACCGACCAAGTTACCATCTGAATCACACGAGATGAGAAATTACCCACTGCAATCTTGACCAGCTAGGAAATAGAACCCAAGCGATGAAAATCTCATATACATCAATCGTTAATACATAATACATTCAAATTGGGATTTCTCTCCCTCATTCGATTACTGGGGGACCTTAAAGAGTGTGCACACATCATCACATAATTATGATCGGAACCTGGAACACGGGTTTTTCAAAATATGGCTAGGCCCTGTTGCTACAGCCCATAAATTTAGTATACTTCAAGGCTCCGGAAGGTTTTTGACTTCCATTTCCTTCTCGGGATATTTTATTTACAGATCATCTTCCGATCCGGTGCTGTCATCACGTGCGCTACATGGAGATGAGATCCTGCAATTCAGAAGCGACAAAAAAAAAACCCGTTCAACTATCCAACGAGCTATAATGATCAGAAGACAAGCCAGAGAGAGAAGAGAATATTTATACAAGAAATCTCTTGAGCTAAAAGAACAATCTCAGCTCGAAAAAAGACAACAATTAAAAGCCGCTCTTGCTTCCGGTAAGCCCCTTTCAAAAGAGCTTAGTGAAGATGCTGAACTTCAACAAAATTTCAGATTCGACGAGAGTGAACAAGCCGAGATTGATGACGAATACCTGGCGATGAGCGGCATTAACGATCCAAGAATAATTGTTACAACCTCCAGAAACCCTTCGGTGAAGTTGCTACAGTTTTCCAAAGAAATCAAATTGATGTTCCCCAACTCGATGAAGCTAAATAGAGGTAACTACATCATTCCAGAGTTAGTCAAATCTTGTGCCAGGGCAGCCATCAATGATTTGATTGTCCTACATGAACATAGAGGTGTTCCAACCTCGTTGACCGTCTCTCATTTCCCGCATGGCCCTTCGGCAATTTTCACGTTGCACAACGTGAAGTTGAGACATGATTTGCCTAATATTGGAAACATCTCTGAAGTATACCCGCATTTAATTTTCGAGAACTTTTCCACGAGATTGGGACAGAGAGTGGTCAAAATTTTAAAGCACTTGTTCCCACCGGGAGCTAAAAAGGATAGTTCTAGAGTCATAACATTCATAAATAATGATGATTTTATCAGTGTGAGACATCATGTCTACGTGAACACTAAGGATGGTGTTGAATTGAGTGAAGTGGGTCCAAGATTCGAGATGAAGCTCTACGAATTAAGATTAGGTTTGATTGATAACAAGGATGCCGACATCGAATGGAAGGTCAGAAGATTCATTAGAACGGCAAACAGAAAGAATTATTTGGCTGAATAGGTTTATCATTACATGAGGAAATTACATGAATCTTGAATCCAACAAATTGACAATAAAGTCCTAAAGACTAACTAAAATACACGGGGCCCACTCAGGGCCACTTACAACTAATGTTAAAACGGTAGCCACAACAACATAGAAAAAATAAATCGGTACCTTAACCCTGAAGAGACACTGAAACGTGTTGGGCTTGCCAATCCTTCACGGAAATAGTGCTGACATGAAACCCTCTGAGGCGAGGCTTGAATCAGTTTCGTTCTTGCCATAGCTCATGCGAGCTCAGTATCCGCTAATTTCTGTGGTGCATTGTCTAATGCGGTCGCCGGCTGTGAAAGACACCAAACTTTCGCTGTCAACAGCGGAAGTGGCAGAAGAAAACGACTTTTTTCGAGAAGTTCCAGAAATGCTCTCTTCAGGAAAGTAAGCTTCGTGCTCTTCAGAGTCAGATGAGTCGGGGCTAATAAGAAACTTGTTTAAGTTTCTGGTCTCTTTGTCGTTATTCACCGAGGGAATTCTTTGTTGATTTGCCTGAGCCATTCTATCCTTGTACAACAGCTTAGACAATTGTGACAGCGAAGGAGCGGAGGAGACCGAGCCCAGAGTCATTTTTCTCGAAAGTTTGTTGAAGGGGAGATTTTGTCCGCCGGTCAAGTTATTGGAAGTTACCGAGTGATTAGAAGCAATACTGGCTTTACGGCCCATTGCAGGAACGACGCCTTGGCTGTAGGAATGCATGATGGATGGTCTGCGAGAAAACTCATCATTGTTGATCATATCGGCGTAAGAGTAGAAAGATACCGATGATCTGGAGCTCACCAATTTTGGAGGCGAGGCGGGGGACTGAGGTTGGTTCGCCAACGAGGACGTAGAATTCATGCCGCCGTTGGCATAGTTGCCCAAAGCTTGGTTCATGGAGTAAACGCTGTTCTTGCGCAGGGGGGTGTAGGGTCTGCCTAACGCCATGTTCAAGCCAATCACAGAGGAGTTGCGTCTGTTGGAGAAAATCATTTCTACTTCGTCCAAGTTCGTGTCCTTGTCACCCAAAATTTCGGCGGTGGCATCCAATGCAGGGGGAATGTAGTCTTCTTGCTTCACAGGGGTGGACAAGTCTTGCACCGAGCGCTCGAAGATCTGAGAGCCAGCTCTTTCACTCAAAGGATTGGACTCAGCTACAGGCGAACACACAGGCGAGTTCAACTGGGTATTTCTCGCAGTGAAAGGCACTGGCTCAGAAGGGCTTCCAGGAGATCTCAAGGAGCCTTTCGACAAAGCGTCCGCCGGCACGGGAGAGGAAGAACTGGGCAGCGTCGACACACGAAGAGGCGAGACCTTTGAGGAGGAGCCAAAGGAAAACAAAGACAAACGTCTTTTGCCCAGGCCGTCTGACTTAGGGGCCGAGGCCGGCGATGTCGGGTTTTCGGAGTGATGGAAAAGAGCCATTATGGATTGATAGGAGTGGTTGACAGGGAATTAACAGTATCGGAAGATGAACGGATTCCAAACAGGGGAAAGGGCTCGACAGGGAATTCAATTTGGAAAACACGGAAACGGGGGATACAAAAGTTGGCGAACTTGGGGCCAACGGGAAACAGTCGAGGGGGGTGACGGGAAGAGGATTGTACGGGGACAGGAACAAAGAAAATATAAGCAGACAAAGAGATTTGTAAACAAGAGAAGCTGGTCGAAGGGTAGATTAATCCAAGCGGAATACCGGAAGATAGGGCAGAGGTGGAGGACTTATGTAAGCAGACGTCAAGATAACATCCAGGTCCGCATACATGACCTACGGCAATCGACAAGTGTGGAAATGTCCTGCACATTCTAATGTGTATTTCCGGTTACGCATATCATAAAAGCGACTCCATGGCAAACTTACGGGCTCCTTGCAGAACGGCGGGCAGGGGCGGAGATCTTGGTTCTAATACGGAAGCACCAGACACCTCGCGCAGTGCTTCTTACAGAAAACCCGATGAAATAAACCCAAACCTGCGACAGTTCCTCGTGCTCGAGAACGGTGTACGGGCGTGGCTATGCGCACGGCCAATTTCGTCCGAAACATCTGCTCCGCTTTTCCTTTCGGTTTCTGCCTCCGTGACCGCCGGTTGTGGCCAGTTGCAGTCGGCCTGAATGCCCCACGAGGAGAGCCTGGCACCGTACAATCGATGGAAACCGTTCCCCTCACAAGGATTGAAGTGCTCCGAGCCGTGGCACTGCATATCGGCGCAGGGGTGCGACTGATTGGCTGGTCTCATGGGTTGTTCGAGAATACAAACTGCGGGCCACTTGAGCAATGAAGGCGCCCCGGGCAACAGTTTTCAGCAGTGTTCTCCGAAAGCATTTTGGGGGTGCCCGACGCTTATGTGTTGCACGGGTTCGGCCAGGCACTAGGTCGACGCACATTGGTCATGTGGTGGACTGCTTCCGGATTGAGACACAGTGCGCTAACCAGACGCAAATCGCGCAGTGGGGATACGTGCTCTCCACATTCTTGGCACAGGACTCTCATTTCTCCGTAGCCCCAATGGATGTTCCTGCTGGCCGCGCCATGCTGATACCTATGTAGTCCAACACATCGAGCGCATCCCACCTGACTCTGGTTTTAGTCGGTTTCACGCTTTCGCCTGCAACTTCTGGTGATGAGTTTCACCCGCGCGTACGACCCTTTCGCCATGCAACTCTATCGCCATAAAACTCTATCGCCATGCAACTCTTTCGCCATAAAACTCTTTCGCCATTACACTCTTTCGCAACTCTAGCTCTTCTCGAATCGGTGTAGGTGCACTAGCAGAGCCACAAGGCGGGTGACTCTGACCGACCGGAAAACACCCACACCGAGCCAAACAGTAGCATCACGTGCGCATGGTATTTATCGTTCCCAAACCTCCTGCTAGTCCACTGTTCCATGCTGCCTGGGTTTGAGCCGAGTAGCCAATCGTCCGAACCCGAGGACACCACGGTCGGTCTAGGGGTGACTGCGTCCACCCCCGACTTTCGGACCCGATCCTACACCCTTGATAGCTTCAATATCAGCTCAATCGAGAAGTCCCGTTCGATCCGCCGCCCTCCAACAACTGACAATGACGACAATAGCGGGGACTGGGAGACCGCCACGTGGGTGGTCAGCGAGATACTCCAAGCCATTTCGATACGCGACAGAGAGGACGTGACCCTTCTTATCACCAAGACCAACCAATTGGTCAATGTGCTAAGGGACAACCCATCCCTCAAGGAAGAGATCGTCATCGGCAATGTCATGTCCAAAATCAATTTCATGCTATATCACTCTAACAGCCTTCTTCGCTGTGCCGCATACCGTGTCCTTCGCCATTGCATCGGCGGAGAGGACTCGGTACTATATTTGGTGAGGTCTAAAATGCTTATTTTCATCATTGTGACTCTATCGACAACAACACCTCTACGAGAGAAGGAGGAGGCGCTTAAATTGATCCGCGAGCTCATCGAAATCCCCAATGGTACGTCCTACGTCTCGGTCGGCATCGTAAAGGCGTTGGTGGCTCTAGTGGAGCACGAATATGAAAACACGCTTCCACTCGCAGACGACCAGGAGGTTGAATCTCATGCCTCACCAACGTTCATCCGTGTGTGCATTGAAACAATCTGCGAGCTTTCGGTCAGCAAGCCCGACGTTGTTTTCCACGGAGGTGGATTTCGGCTACTAATTTACCTCCTCATAGATGGCCCATCCGACATTGCGGCCACTTGCATGATGACCATCCTTACCCTTTTGGACCAGCCTGACTCCCGTCTTTTCTTCCGCAATGGATTTGACCTTGACTCTTTAGTCTCAGTATTTTCACATTTCGAAGATGACGATAGTGGCAAAATTCCCAACACAAAGAAGTATCATAACAGGTCTTTGAAAGTGACTTATCTTCTTTCAACCATGCTCAAGACTTGGACCGGTTTAATATCCTTCTCCCGAGGTAATTTCAGTATTTTGAAAGATTTAATAACGAACTTGAAGAAACGAAACGATAGACTACGCGGGGTGATTTTGGACTTGTTGTTGGACGTCCTTCACATCAAAACTCTTCCATGGCTCGAGGGCTCAACCTTGGGGGACGTAATCGCCAAATATTTCAGCATTCTCCTGGGTGGTGATAGCGCAAAGAAACTGTCGGTCAATCACCTGTATAGGGATCTTGTTCCGGGAAGCTTCGAGCACTCTGTGGTGTCTCATTTCCAAGGGCTACTAGCGAAAGTGTTGTTTAACTGTGAGTTGATCCCCTTACTTATTGAGATAATAGATGAGAACAAAGAGAAAGAAATCACTGACAAGGCAACTTATCTACTCACAAACATCCAAAAGATTGCAATCAATCAACTACCAAAGTCGTTTTACGACGATTTTATCCATAAGGCTTATTCAAATCGAATGTCTTTTTCCGCAATGGTAAAAATTGAGAAGGCCACTAGATCGCAATATCAGCAAAAGAGTGGAGCGAAAAAGCCGATCGAAGTAAAGAAGCTAGTTAAATCCATCAATATCGAATCCCAGATGAGGATAGATGATGTCACCTTCAAAGCTATAATGGCTAAAACCAAGATCTTCGTTGCAAAGGAATTCGAAGCGTGGAATTGGAGTGCCATTTCAGAGCTTTTCCAAGGGCCTCTTCGAAACCCCAAACGTTTTGCCGAAATTCAAGAAAAATATCCAAAATTTATGAAAACCCTCATGTCTTTCTATAGACCTTTCAAGTTTCGTTTCGGAAATTTACCCATTAATCCCTCTAAAAAATATCCCTCATTGAAGTCTCCGAAGAAGTTGATTTATGTTGGATGCCAAATTTTGGAAACTTTACTTTCATTTGAAGAGGGCTATAAATTTTTGCTACTTAATAAACTCGTGCCACAAATCGCAGAAATCGTCGCTCAAGTGGATCCGTATAGCGGAATAGGGGCTAAAGAGCCGATACTTTCTCGGCGCAGATTGGAAGAATCTTTGAGTGTCGGTTACATCAGATTTATCGGGGTATTGTCTGAAAATCAAAACGGCCTCCACATCCTTGAAAACTGGAGAATGTTTCAGCTCCTCAATGATATCGTGAGTGCAAGCAGTGAAGATGGAAGTAACAATTACTTTCTATCCGCATTATTTTCTCAGTTGAACTTTGCGCATACGAGTCCATTGAGGTTATTGCTTGAAAATGCAATAGCCGTATCCAATTTCGCAGTCAAAAGATTTATCATTGATGAAATTCTTCCGAAATATATTTCGCAACCAGAAAGCGAAGAGATGGCAATCAGTCACTTGTGCACTTTGATGTATGACGAATCCGACGATATAATGAAACTGGCTGTTTTGATGTTGCATGATTTTTATGTTGTCAAAAAAAACTTACACAAAATTGATCTATTGATTGGATTGAATCCTTCAATAGAAGTTTTAATTGCGTATTCTGAAGGAAGGCTGTTACTTTTCAACTTTTGCACAACCACAATTGGGTACCGCTACCTTCACAAAAGTGGATTCATTGAAAGTTGCTTTTACGAAAATATTAAGAAATTGCAAGGCTTTGATTACTTGAACATGATCGAAAGGTCTTTGAAGTCACACTTTTTCCCTCATTTCCAATGGAACATCCAAATGGATTCTGTTTATGATCACGATCTTCACCATTTCTTCAAATTTTTATTGGCCACAGAAGAAGGGTTCAATTTTTTCAACAGCAGAAGACATTTTCTTGATGAAGCTATCATGAAAACCCACTTTATTTGCAGGAAGCTCAACATAATCGACATGGTCCCGGCGGATGTTGGTGAAGATAGCTTCAAGAACATGATCCCAGAAAATGCCATAGACGACAGTCCATTTTTGGCGGCCCAAGAAGAAGATTTTTCAGAAATCCCTTTGCCATATAGGAGGACAGAGTCTCAATTGAGCCAAAATACCAATGATGTTAATGTCTTCAGGTCTGAGTTAGATTTCGGACTACAAGATGATGAAGAGGAATATTTATTAAGAAAGCTAAAGCAGTACTTGTGGGTGTTTGGGGAGATAGCTTCTGCGTCATATGGCATTCAGATTCTCGACCCTCTGTATACCCGCAACACGAAGGGCCAGCATATAATAGTTCTAATCCACCAACTATTTGAAAAGTCTCCCATATGGCAGATTCGGGGATTAGCATTTTATCAACTTGGTAAGTTAGGAACTACAGTAGAGGGTTCCGAATTTCTTGATGATTTGCAATGGGTTTCTTCAAATCCTTTCGGAAAAGACGTGGAATTGGCGTTCGCATACCCAAAATCCATGGATAATGAAGATATTTTTGGCATTGAAACGCTCAACCCTTACAACGATTTAAGCTATTACACATTGTTTGGGAACGAAGAGGGTATGTATTTTGATCTGCAAATTTCTTTGAATGAAGAGATAGTCTTCGAAACCTACACTGATCTTGATGGCCGCATATTACGATTGATCAACCTCTTGGGTTCAGTGTTGGGAAGAATCCAACGCAAAGCCATAAAAGAGTTAAAAAAGATCAAGATTGAGAATCCTGAGATGTTTAACGATACTCACTTATTCTTGAAAGTAATTCGATTAGTGGATAAGGGTAAGTTCAAGTTTCGGACTCGGGTTTTTCTTTTCGATTTGTTCAACACCTCAAAGATTTTAGAAGGCTTGCAAAAGCGGGATCGTAAGGCATCTATGAACAAGTCTGCCAAGTCGTGACACGTAACACACAAAATACACATACTTGAAGTATGCATTAAGCCTTTTTCTTTCTCTTTGCTCCTACAGCAGGAGCATCAATGTATTCACGAACGCCTTTACCTCTGATGTCTAACGGTTTGAACTTAGAAATGACTAGATGTGCGTAATTTCTTCTGATCCACATGTCTGTGTCCTGAGGATTGACTTCCACTGTATCTAGTTCGTCATTAACTGTGTCTGGGACCATTTCATAAACAGGCAAGTCGGCATGGAGCAGCTCTTTTAACTGAATTGATTCGGGGGCTTCATGCGAAGATAATTTTTGCAACGGGGACAAAATTTGAGCAAGATTGGGAGCTAAAGAAATTAAATTTGTCAACCGGTCGTTGTCAATTTCAAAAGGCTCATTGGCGGTCTCTTGATTGTCAACTTCAGCGAGGAAGTCTAGAAGTGCATCGTTTCGTCTTTTGTAATAGTACAATGTCTGTCTTTGAGTTTTGTCGGTGATGAAAAGCTTTTGCGAGACGGCAAACACCTTATTGAATTTTTCTTGAAGCTCCTCGTATATTTTGCTGTAGTCACAATCATCGATGTCTTCCTCTTTCTGTTGAGGAACCAAAGAGGGGTCCAGTTCGCTTTTGATAGAAGTGTCCATGATGTAAGACACTAAGGTCGTGGCAGCGACGTTGACTGTTGATAAGGTAGAGGATGCACGGGTGCGAGTTTAAGAGGCTCAGATTGCGCACCTTAGGCACAAGCATGGTAAGATGTGAAACTTGACGTGCACGACTTTTGATGAGAGAATGAGTGCTTCCTTGGGCTAGCTCCAGCAGGACCAGTATTCGGTGACAAAATGTCTTGTTTTTATCGCGTCGTTCGCAGAACCTGCTATAGTTAGACCTCTATCGCTGCATGTGGAGTTATACTCTGTCGAAATATTTGATATTCAACGAACATGTCGCGAAGTGAAATCTTTCAGCAAAGCATTCGTTTTCGTAGTTTAGTTGTTGACTTTATGTAGACTGAACTGGTCCGTGGTGGAAGTTGTTCTCCCGTCTGAGAATGTCGCCTCGTGGCGGAACAAGACCATCCTGCACCAACCGATACGCGTCTCAAAATCTACCCTCATCTCCATCCACTGCAACATCCATCACCAATGTCGATAGTTTCGTTGCTAGGAATCGAGATTTTGAATAATCCTGCTCGGTTTTCCGACCCTTACGAATTTGAAATCACATTCGAGTGCCTAGAGCCATTGAAAGAAGACTTGGAATGGAAATTGACCTACGTGGGAAGCTCTAGGTCGCTAGATCATGACCAAGAGTTAGACTCGATTCTTGTGGGACCTGTTCCGGTTGGAATTAACAAGTTCTTGTTCCATGCTGACCCCCCGTCTCCAGAACTAATCCCTGCGAGCGAATTGGTCAGTGTCACCGTTATTTTGTTGAGTTGTTCATACGCGGGACGTGAGTTTGTTCGCGTGGGATACTACGTCAACAACGAGTACGACTCGGAAGAGTTGCGGGAGAGCCCACCGGCCAAGGTGCAAGTGGAGCATGTGGTGCGTAACATCTTGGCGGAAAAGCCCCGAGTGACGCGGTTCAACATTGTGTGGGATAACGAAGACTCCAACCCGGATGAATACCCCCCGGAGCAGCCCGTGGACGAAGAGGAAGAAGAGGAAGAGGAAGAAGAGGAGGAGGACGGTGAAGAGGAAGAAGGTATGGAAGAAGAGGAAGAAGAGGAGGAGGGCGAAGTAGACATCGAGGAGGAGGAGGAGGACGACGACATCGACATCGAGGAAGACACCAAGACAGTTGCAGCAGAAAAAGAAAGCGACCCCACGCCTGGAAGCGGAGCCGCCACGCCTACGGATGGATAAACCAGAGTATCAGGTATCCGCCATAAATAATACATTTCCTATTTCCCTAGCCCTGTAATGAAGCTCTAGTCTAGAGATCATCGATAAGCCCATTAATAACCTGGCTGAGACGGTCAATCACGTCTTTGGTGAACGGCGAGCCCTCCAAGCGGCCAACCCACTTGTCAGGGTGCCATCGCAATCTCTCCTTTTTCAAAAAAGAGTATCCACTGCCGCTGTTGGTGTCGATAATTTCCCGGTAAAACGCCACCACAGACTTCTTGTCGACAATGTATTGGAGCATCTCCGCCACTGTGAGAGAGCGCTGGAAATGCACTAGCAACGGGAGCTTATCCGTGGCCGCAAGGTACATCTCTCGTAGTTTCACGCTCTCCTTCCCTTTGGCCGGGTTGGAAGCGGGTGCCGCCACCGCGTAGGGGTCGTTGATACGGCGATCGGCAAAATGCAAGCTTTCATCTTCCTCATCCATGAGCCCCGCGGCCGACACGGGGAATTCTCCCACGATTTGATAGGCTCCACCCAGCGGAAGCGAGCCCGCGTGGTACGACGCTCGAAGAGGGTCGGTGTTCTGTAGCGGATATGCCGAGGTGGGCTTCGAAAGAGGCGTCTGAAACTTATGGCAGGGCCGGACAAACTTATACCCTTCCACTTCCTGCTCACACTCCTCGAAGGAAAGACCCGGTGACGGCGGACGAGAGTTTGCCGGCGTGGACTGGCTGATGGGCGTGGACTGCTGGTTGGAGATGTGGTCCGAGCGGAGCGTCAGCGGCGTTTCGTCATCCTCTGACATGTCGTCGTGAGCATCGCTGAGTTTGCTCATCAACGCTGCGGTGGAGGAGATGACTTTGCGTGAGCCAGCAAGGTCGAGCACCGGGCGGTGCATCTTCGAGGGTTGCGACGGCGTGTCTGTATCGGGCGTGAGCTTAGGCCGCTTCCGTGGTTGGGTGGGACAGGGTGTGGAGTCGGACGCCGCGAAGCTGATTTTGCCGATGGAGTCGGACGTCAAGTTCGACAAGTAAGACAGGTTCTTGCCAGAAGAGCCGTGGGGGATGGTGTAGTTGGGGTTGGGCGTGATCTCCATAGCCAGCGGAGTTTCCGTGTGCTTTCTTTTGCGGACATAGACGGGCGCGTGGCTGAGGATTTCCGAGTCGCCGTCGGACGACTCGTTGATGAAGGTGTTGTCGCCCGGGCCGTAGCCGGAGTCATCGGAGTCGCCGCAGTCACCGGAGTCGCCGCAGTCCTCGCCAGCGGGGCCGTGCTGGAGGGAGTTGCGTTGCAGGGAGACGTGGTTTTTCTCTGCCTCATCCAAGACAGGCACAACATCGGTGGTATCATTTTCCAGCTCAAGGAAGGAAGAGGACGCAAACCCTGCGGTGAGGTGAAGGTTGTCTAGTTTGCGCATCGGCGAGGCAAACATGATCGAGCGGGTGTGGTTCACCTTGAGAGGAGTCGAGGCTCCTGCCATAAAGTCAAACTCATGGTCAGCGGGCTCATCCGGATCGGAATCGAGCGGCTTTTTGTACCACGGAGGCGAGTGCTGCGCCGCCCGGGCCGGAGACAGCAGCACGGGTGCCAAGTCAGGCACCAACTTCGGGTAGGCCATACTGGTGCAGAGAATGGAGGTGGCTGATGTTTACTTGCGCCTCCTGCACACCCGTACACCACCGCCGCGCCAGAGTCGGGTGGCCCGGGTGGTGATGATTACGCGCAACAGTTTGCACCGCGAATAGAGCGTGGGCGACACGCAACGTGGCATGCTGTGGGTTTCTGCTTGAAGACCCAGACTGCTCTTCTCACCTGAAGTGCAACACCCCAACTGGCGCTGCCGGGACACGCGGCTAATTTGTTCCTGCACACAAAGGGCCCACGTTCTTATCGCCCGTCGAGAGCCTAGGCAAGTGTGAGTAGCGGGTAGTGGACCAACCCAGCCTTTGCACTGCACCACACACCGAAAGAAACCAGCGAAATTCGGCATCTCTTTCCCCCGGCAGAAAATGTGGCGTTTTTCCCGCCCGACTGGTGTGTGGCGAAGCACTGAATGACGGCGTGGGAGCGTCGCTTCTGCAGGATGCCCTTATCTCACATTTGGTGTATGGCAAGGCTCGCATGCAAACCACCGGAGACATTTTATCCCCATTCTATCCCCGGTCGAGTGATCTTTTTCAGTTTTCGGTCCTTTCCTCTATCCATTCCGCTCCACCTTCATGTCTCCAATCTGGGCACTACTATCTCGACGCGAGCCGACGGCGCCGCTCAACCCCGACTTGTCAT
Organism: Clavispora carvajalis; assembly: GCA_030581635.1. NCBI lineage: Eukaryota > Fungi > Ascomycota > Pichiomycetes > Serinales > Metschnikowiaceae > Clavispora > Clavispora carvajalis. Next base: position 345,910 of record JAKTTV010000011.1, on the reverse strand, counting down.
TTATGGCCATCTCTTTTCTTACTTTGGAGGCGGTTCTAGAAGTGGTGATCATCTGCTTTGCCGGCTTCATGGCAGCGAAAACCCGCTTGCTCAACACCGCAGGCCAAAAGGTCATTTCGCTGCTCAACGTTGACCTTTTCACCCCTTGCTTGGTCTTCACAAAGTTGGCGCCCTCCCTCTCATTGAACAAGATGGTGGACATCATTATCATACCCATCTTTTACGTGGTCACGACCTTGGCATCGGCGGTTTCCGCCAAGACCATCTCCAGATTTTTCCTGTTCAATAGCGCGGAGTCCGACTACGTCACTGCCATGGCGGTGTTTGGAAACTCCAACTCTTTACCGGTATCGTTGACCATGTCCTTGGCTTACACTTTGCCGGACTTATTGTGGGACCAGATCGACAACGACGACTCCGACAAGGTAGCTTCCAGGGGCATTTTGTACTTGTTGATTTTCCAACAGCTCGGCCAGATCTTGCGCTGGTCATGGGGCTACAACAAGCTTTTGAGAAAAAGACCCAGCCACGAAATGACGTGCCCCGGGACCTCGGATGAATGTGCTGAATCCGAAATCGGCTCGCCTGACTCCGCGCTGCTGTCATCGTCGGTAGAGCGCAACGCCAACGAGGACAGCGAAGAGAACGACACGCTATTGGCTGAGACGAACAAACAAAGCGGGAGAAACGAGTCTGCCGAGGGCCAAAATATCTTCATGAGCGTCTGGAGAAGCAAGCCAGTGCAAGGCGTGTTGTCTTTCATGAACCCTCCGTTGTATGCGATGTTGATTTCCGTCGTTGTGGCGTCTGTTCCCGCCCTTCAAAAGGAATTCTTTTACAGCGACTCGTTCATCCACAGCACGTTGACTCAATCTATCGAGCAGCTTGGTTCTGTGTCTATCCCATTGATTTTAATTGTTTTGGGCTCCAACTTGTACCCATCGGCCGATATTCCTCCCCCATCGCGGAACTACAAGAAAATTGTGTTTGCTTCATTGATATCCCGCATGGTTCTTCCCTCATTTATTCTTCTACCCTTGATTGCTTTCTGTGTCAAATATGTCGGCATCTCGATCTTGGATGACCCCATTTTCTTAATTGTGGCGTTTGTGCTTACGGTCTCACCGCCCGCAATCCAGCTTTCGCAAATCACCCAGCTAAACGGAATTTACCAGAAAGAAATGGCTGGGGTTTTATTTTGGGGGTATGTCGTCGTCACGTTGCCTGCTACAATTTTCATCGTGGTGACGAGTTTGGAAGTCTTAAAGTGGGCGACCTAGGAGACCAAACCGCCAGGTATTTATGCTGCGCAGCAATTGTATATTATGGCATGCTGCTGCGATTAGGTATTTCGTTTATATTACGGGTTCTTTATCGGGATGTAGATAGATGGAGATAAGTGCTAGAATGCGTTACTCGGAAATTGCGCATAAAATGTCCCAGGTATCTCGTGAAGTTCAAAAACCCGGTTCATTTTGTTTTGTCGCTCGCTGTACGCTTGCAGCTTACTTTGGCGGACCACAAACTCTAAGATCTTTAATGGGTTATCGTTACAGCTGTTTGTCAACTTGCTCTTCAGTATACATTTCCACGCACGAGACGTTCTTTGTTTGCTGCACGCGTATCGGATAAAATCTGATCGCGAGATGAGCATAGCCTCAACTCGACAAAGGAGAATCACTCAGAAAGCCTCTATTTTATCGAAAACACAACATACCGCCCCGCTGCAGAACCTATGGTGGGATGTAAAGATAGGCACCTCTACATCTAAAAGGGCCTCGCAGTGCGGCGCCCATATTGCCCATACATTGACCTGCACATAACCAGTATCTGCACCCTCTGGCGGCATAAGCCATACTGCCATACGAAGGTGGCATTTCTGACACATCCGGAAATACACCAAAATGGTCAAGGCTAGAAAAGTCGCGGTGGTGGGGTTCCGGTCTGTGGGTAAACTGTCCATGACTGTTCGATTTGTGGAAGACCACTTTGTCGAGTCGTATTATCCCACTATCGAAAACCAATTTTCTAAAACCGTCAGTTACAATAATCAAGAGTATGCTATTGAGATCTTGGATACCGCAGGACAGGATGAGTTCTCCATAATGAACGAGAAACACTTGATTGGTATTCATGGCTACTTGCTTGTGTACCTGGTGACATCGCGCCAGTCGTTCGAACTCGTGGACGTTATTAGAGACAAGATCTTGAATGCTCTAGGGTCCGATCTGGTTCCCATGGTGTTAGTGGGAAACAAGAGCGACCTTAATTTTCAAAGGCAGGTGGAGAAATCGGAAGGAGAAGCACTAGCTCTCAAGTATAAGTGCAGCTTTTACGAAACTTCTGTGCGTGACAATGTGAACGTCAACAATTCATTTGAGACTTTAGTTGATGCGATTGAGCACAAGCAGAATCCGGTCGCTCCGAAGGAAGAGAAGTGCATAGTGATGTGATGAGGTCCCGGAGTGTGCCTGATTTTAGGGTGGTTTGGGTTATAGTTGAAAACGATACGAACAACGTTCCAAAGTAGATAAGCAACACTCGTGTCGCAAAATCTGGTCATGCGAGGCAAAGCGGTACGAAAGCTCTTCCGTAATCTTTACTTGTGATAGCGACAGCTTGAATGAATTCAAAGTTTGTGCTCAGACCAACACCGGGTTCACCGTTTATCTCATCCATGAGAGTCTGGCAAATAATTTGCTGAATGATACCCTACAAAGCTCGTAAACCCCAACTTCCAATATCGCGGTTCGTTTGATTTTGTGTCAACTTTGCACCTACAAACTCAGCCGCCCTTAGATTTGGCAGGGAATGTCCAATACGTTCAAACCAATGATTCCGGTATGCGATTCTCGAAACCGGCGACATACGCGAACATCTTCAGATATCATAAGGGTTAGTGTGTACATAGGTCTGTTCCAAATAAAGTCAACGAAAGCCTGCTACTCTAGATCACACCATGCCAAAGTTACTTGGGCGGAAAAAGAAGAAAACAATCAAAACCGGCCCCGTCACTTCGAAAGACGGCATTCCCCTTGACTATATTGTAATCATCGATGCTGGCTCTAAAGCTTCCAGAGTTTATGTCTACAATTGGTTGAACCCTCAATATGCTCTTCAAGCGGGAATAGACATCGCTTCCAAACCCACAATCAATTTAGACCGGCGAATGTTGATACTGGTGGAGGAGAAAGACACGCACAAGAACAAAGTTCCAGACACCGAGTCTGAATCAGACTCAGACTCTGAGTCCACATCCGAGTCTGAAACAACCATTGCTGACGATGATGATGTGCGATTTCCCGTCATTCACTCAAAATCAAGCTGGCATCGCAAAATGTCTCCCGGAATTGCCAATTTCAATGAAAGCCCTGGGAAAGTGGGGAACCACCATCTAAGCTATCTTCTCTCGTTGGCCAGCTCAGTGGTTCCAAAGTCGGAACACTACCGGACCCCAATTTTTTTGCATGCTACCGCCGGTATGAGGCTTCTACCGCCTAACCAGCAAGAACCTATTTTGGAAAATGTTTGTCAGTATTTACAGAGCAACTCAGACTTTTACTTGCCCGATTGCTCTTCTCATGTCAACATTATTGATGGTGATACTGAGGGTTTGTACGGTTGGTTGGCAATAAATTATATGATGAATGCTTTGGATCACCCAGAGAAACACGACCATGGCAAGGGTCACACGACATATGGACTATTAGACATGGGTGGTGCGTCGACACAGGTTGTGTTTCAACCCAATCAGACAGAAAAGGACGATCATTCCAATAATCTATATCACCTACTGCTCGCAAAGCTTCCTCCATTATTTGAGGACAAAAGCGACATGGCGCAAGTGGGAAACTATCTGAGACCCTCATTTAACAACTACGATGTGTATTCCGACAGCTTTCTTGGCTTTGGTATGCTTCAAGCACACGATCGGTATTTGAAGGTGCTTTTGGATCATTACCGTGTAGCTAATGATCTTCTGGCCGAAGTGCACCTGTTTAGAACTCCGATACCAGATCCATGCTTACCCAGGGGATACACCACCAGCGCGGTGATTGATGACCACAAGTACGATTTCGTGGGTGAAAGCAACTTCGATGCGTGCTTAGAGTCGATATTTCCGGTGCTTCAGAACGCGACTCACGGCTCTGGAACAAATAAAGACACCTCCAGAGGAGACTGCAAACTGTTGAATGACGGCAACAGTGTCAGCTCCTGTCTCCTCAATGATTTAATACCCGCGTTTGATTTTGATGTGAACCATTTCGTTGGAGTTAGTGGCTACTGGGATGCAATGAACCATTTTTTGGATTCAGGCAGCATGCCCAACATGGACAACTCCTCTTACGACTACACACTTATCTATTCTAGGACGCGAGAGCTTTGTTCGCAGCCTCTTCAAGAGCTTTTGCTCATGAATAGTATTAAGGGGCGAACCCCTTTACCTCAAGACGATTTGATGGAGCTTTGCTTCAAGTCTTCATGGATTTTAAACTTTTTACATGTTGGTCTTGGATTCCCTCGATTCGGCATTGACGAGATTCCCAACAAGGATGACAAGTTTGACCTGTTACAGGTGGTGGAGAAAGTAGAGGGCCTGAAATTTACTTGGACGATGGGCCGTGCCGTTTTATATGCTAACGATGAATATGTTCAAGCATACAACAACTACTCAATTCAGTCCAAAGCGGATGCTGCAGACATCGTGCCCCGCCCAGGGTACTATTATACTGCAGCGGTTGGGTCATTCTATTTTGGCGCGGAATCAGAAGGAGTGCTTTCTCGACCCGAATATTCATTGGAACTGCAAAACACAAGGTACACTTACTATAGCTACGAAACGTCTTACAAACAAGGAGAGGAACTGAAATGGTACATAAAGCCACACCGTTTTTATGGACAGTTAATTTTTGTATTCATGATTATTGTTACAATTCTTCTCATGGTGGGCAAAGATGGCAGAGGCTGGTTCATACAGAAGATGGAACAAGTACTCAGCAAAATCCTGCCTTTCCTTCGCCAGGGCAGACTGACAGGGTACACCAATCTTGGCACTTCGCACGAGACCATTAGCGCACAAAGCCTCGAATTGGAAGCTTTCCCAACTACGTCACCAAAATCTGGGGATGCCGACGAGGAATTCGCTATTGGAAGCGGGGAGGAAGATTGAGTTAAGAGATTACCGTACCCCAGAGTATATACTGCATATATCACAGGTGATTATGTGTATCCGTTCTCAAGCAATTGTATCATTGTAACTGGTGCCTTTCTTCCAAAACGTGCGGATATGAGCGAGCCAACTGTAGATTTCACGCTAAAGTCACAGAGCGTTCGCTTCTCTATCCCTGCAGAGCTAATACGCAAGAACTTCAAGCTGACCCAGAAGCTGATTGAAAAGCTCAAGAAGCAAACTGCCGACGCAATCGCCTCCATTAAAGTTGATCTGAATATCAAGCCTGAAAACAAACTCTTGCAGGTGAGGAGGTTGATTCGAAACGTGGAAGCCTTTCAAAAAAGATTATCGCAGGCAGCCGAAAGAGATCAAGATTATCGCTCACGTTTGAAAACGCGGGTGGACCATATTTACCAACTCAAAAATTATACAATCATTGGGAAAGATCATGATGCAGAAGAAGTTTTGGATCTACATCAAGATGGGTTGATTGAGTGGTACAGACAGGAAACTGACTTACTAGTGGTCGATTACCTTATAAAGTCCAACACCTCGAAAAAGGGAAATACGGGGATTGAGCTCATGAAACAATTAGACAGATCCAATACAACCCCACTCGAGCCATTGATTGATGTGGAAGTATATGAGTCGTTCAATCGGGTTTTCATCTCAATAACCAATGACCATGAACTAGAGCACGTGTCGGCATGGTTCAATGAGAATAAGGTGGCATTGAAAAGAGTGAATTCTAACTTGGAATTTGAGATCCACATGTGTCGATTCTTGTCAATGATGGAAAATAACGAAGTTTATGCAGCCATAGCCTATTGCAAAGCCCACCTCGCAATCTACTCCGATCGCAGTCACTACTCCGAAGCGGATATGGCCAACTATGAGAATAACTTGAAGCGGCTCACACGAATTGGGTCACCGCTATTATTTTACGCTATTCCGGTTTCCCAGACAGATGATCGTAGGCTAAAAGGCACGGAAAAGAGCGCATGGAATGGCCTTTTAAATACATATCTCCCGAAATCCTCTTCCGTTCTATTCGGCAACTACGGCCTTGCCTTAAAGTCGGAAAGATGGGGCGAACTATCACGTTGTTTCATAAATGATTTCACAAAGATATACAACATACCCAAGAGCTATCCCTTGCTCGTTCACTTGTCTGCTGGACTTTCAAGTCTCAAAACAAAATCCTGTTATTGTGATGCTGAAAACACAGTCTTTGAAGGAAATAAGAAGCAGCGGATCTTCCCGATGCATCTTGATTCCAATTTATTGCGAAACTTGGCGCTCAGGGGACCTAATCAATATTACAAGCTCTTGAAGAAAACCAATCAATGTCCTGTTTGTTCTCCAGAACTTTTCCGCTTGAGTGAAAACCTACCCTTTACACAACTGGTAACGAGCATATTTGAAAATCCGTTCAAGTTGCCCAATGGAAATATTTATCATTTTGACAAGCTTCTCAACCCGTCATATAATGAGGAGCTGCTTATCCGAAGCGGAAAAATCAAAGATCCATTAACTCAAGAGATTTTCTTCATTGATGACTGTGTTCGTGTATTCCCTGCCTGATGATTCAATCGTCGTCAGAATCACTATCATTACTCTTCTTTTTCTGTTTATTCTCATTGCTGCCTAATTTACCGAAAAGGTAAATTCTTGCTGCTCTCTCTGCCGCGGGCTTTGTGGTATCCCGAATTCCGTTAGTTCTTTTATGGTGATATCCCTCGAACGCAGACCAATCGAAAGCACCTGAGCGCTCGACAGAATAACCTTCAGCTCTTGCTAGGGACTTGATGCCCCATGAGATATATGGCTCGCCTTCAAATACGGACAATACAATTTTCAGCCCGGTGACTTTGTCGGGGTCTGCGTACCCACCAAAATCATTGTAGACTTCATTGTTGACCAAGTTTAGCAACTGTTTGCTGCTTTTGAAGTATCCCAAAACCAACTTTTGGTGATCACGAATGTTCCTATCAACGTCTTTCATTCCACGCCCAGTGTGAGGAAAATTAAACATGACGTAGTCGAGTTTTTGGCGAACATCGAATAACTTAGGTTGTACTTTCTTCCCAGGATTCAATTTAAGACTCGAAACTAAGTCTGTAGCATCGATTTCGTGTATCACTCTAACACCCTCTTCGTTGAGAAAATTAAGGTTCTCTTCTGCGTTTGGATATTTTGCCAAGACATCTTCACGAGAGTCAAAACTTGTGGCTAATAACTTTGAGGGATCCACGTAGTTCATCTTCAACAAAGACACTGCGAAGGAAAAATCACCTTCACCGACCAATAGCAAGCTCGCAGTAGGTTCAAATGGAATGAAAGACTTTGCCTTTTGCTTTGGTTGACGTTTATTCTGCTTGACACCGCTTTTCATAGACTTATCTTTGTTTTCTTTCCGCAATTGTTCTTGAGCCTGGGCCTTCTCTTTTGTCTCATTATACTTTTCTTTGAGAAAATGGTTTTGGAGAGCGCCTTTAAGACCCTTTCCGACAACCTGGCGTCCCTTTAGTTTTCTCCCCATTGTGTTGGTGGTGAAGCGATGAGCATCAGATACACAACCTTAGAGATGCGCGCGCTCAAGGTTATGAACGAGACTAGTGATTTTTGGGGATTTACCGAAGAATAGCAGATCTAATCATTAAGACATAATTTTAAATACTTTACACATGATATGCTCTTTCCTCCATTCCAGCTAGACGAGATTGCTCGTCTAAGGAACCTGCATCCAATGGGCTACTCTTAAGAGTAGATTCGCCCTTTGAAACCGTCCGTTCATCTGTATGTCCGTCCTCCTCCTCTCTTTCAGATAGTGAATTCTCTGACTCGTCGGATTTCATTGCGTCCGCTGTTGAACTTGTGTCCGACTCGTATTCCAAGGTGGTACTGGAAATCTCCTCCTTGGGCTCGGAATCAGGCTCTTCATCACTGACATCTTCAAGTACTTCATTTATACCATTATTTCTCTCGTAAAACAACATGAATGTTCCTTGAGAGTTGAGAACCTCTCCTTCAGACACCACATACACCGACTCATCACTGATTCTCCACCACGTGCCTCTAAATTTACGGTAGCAAATGTAATGTCCGTAATTGTGTGTACCGTAATGAGAGATGACAGCCTTCAAATTGTAAAAAAGATCAGGGTTTTGGGGATCCTGAGATTCTGTTGGTTTCTTGAAGGCAAGACGAGCATCCATGTTGATTTGCAGAGGCTCCGCGACTATGGGATTCAAATTGAGAACTCCTGGGAACTCCACATTTTTGGAGTTTTTCATAATCATGTAAGTATTTGGGTCGAACACAGAGCGGTTGATGTGCATGCACAAAAGCGGGGGAGGTCTGCTTAAAAGAATTTGTTTCGACTTTCTTGTTTTGCGAACCATCTTTTTTGTAGTCAATTTCTCGAACACTTCGTCCGTGACATAGTCCCTTGAAAGCTCGGCGTCGATATCCGCTACTCTCTTGGAGAAATCGGCCGCCAATTTCTCGCTTGACGATTGCTCCAAGCTCAGCAAGAGAAAATCCTTGGTCTGCTGCAATCCACAGCGGTTGCAATTTACATCGTCAATAATTTCTGGTTTTGTCCACTCATCCAATAGTTGATGCAAGTCGTACGCGGTGTACAGACTTTGATCATAGGGCAAGTTTAAACTTATACCACTGGTGGTGGAGTACCTAATTCCTCCCACCTCACCACATTCGATGCAGCCAATTCTTTCTGCGGAAATTCCGTCCACTGGGGTGATGATTTCAATTGGCATTACCAAGCGCTCACTATCGGAAACATTGGGGTCCACCTGGTGCGCGGGAACATAAACTTTGCCCAAAGCCCCAAGGTTTTCACATCCTGACAAGAATTTGGGTTCGGAAGGCAAGAAGCGAGGAGCCGAGTCCTTTTCCTTCAGCGGGCCTGGTGAAGACTCACGGGACAGCATCAACAGCTTGTGTTCTTTTTCGACAATGCGCATCACCAATTGGTAGAATTCTTGGGCATCCTCCTGGTTGTAGCCAGTGAAAAAGTTTTGTTTCGGTCCGTTGGGTAATTTGGCCAACAATTGTTTTGTGCTGAACTCACGACCACGGGCGCCATACTTACCATTGACATCGTCTAGAAGTGTTTTCAATGCAAAGGTGAATGGTGGGGGTGAAGAAGACGAAACGTTTTCCTCTATGAAGCGATGCAACTCTTGAGACGAGGCCAAAGACTGGAGTACAGAATTCATGAAGCACGTGTTGCCCTCATTACTTAAGCCACCGACCTGACCTCCGTTTTTAATGGCGAAACGGGCTTCACGCGATCGCTGAGAGACCGTACCAAAGCGCCGGCCCGAATTGGGAAGCACGCGGAATTGGCTATTCATGGCGGAGAAAAGCTTTTGCAAAAGCAGGCTAAGACTGAAGCGAGTGGGATAAAAGTACCAGGAACAGAGAACAGCTAAAACGGCGGTGGAAGCAGCTAGTTTTTTTGGCAGCGAAAACAAAACAGTGTTGTTGATGATCTTTATGGACAGAAAGAGAAGTAGTAGTAGAGCAACTAGTCTAGCCAACTGTGACATGAAGATTTGCCTATGCGAAAAACTGGCGAGTGCGCGATGTAGGCACAACGAGCATGCAGTGAAGCATAGTATGGACTGACGGGCGAGCGCTATACAGGAAGAAGTGAGCGGAGAATAGACTAGGAACACACGGGGTTTGCGGGGTGCAACTTACCTTCTTCAATTCCACAAAGAACTTTTAGTGCGCTGCAAGGGCAACCTAGATGCACAGGTGACTGCATGTCAAGGTTAACACGAGCGAAGAGCTACAAATAAATGGGTCGCTGGGGCTTGCCTATGGTGCAAATAAACACTTTCTGGGAAATAGGTATTAATGTCTCGATGTTGTAGCCTAGTTTCTAGGATAGTTTGAACCCTGGCCCATGGGAGGACGGCTCCTACCCCAACCACACTTCAATGGCCTGCCGTTGACATTGAAGCCGGACAACTGCACAATAGCCAACGCTGCTCTATCGTGGGTGTCATACTTGACAAATGCACATCCCTTGTCCGGATGGAACTTGAAATCGACAATATAGCCAAAATTTTGCAATAATGGAATGAGATCACTCTGCTGGGTAAAGTGTGCAATGTTTCCCAAGTACACAGTGGTCTGCCACGACGGGGTTTGTCTCAAGACAATGTCGTATGAGTGGGGGGACATCACCCCGCCGGCAGGGCCCATAGCAATGTTGGGCATGATAGGGGCCTCTGGTTGTGGCGGTCTATGCGGGAGAGAAAATGGGCTGTCGATAAAGCCGTTTTTCTCGGGCAACGCACTGGGGTCCATATATGGGGGCTGGCCATATGGGGGCCTGAAATGCCTCTGGGGCGTGTTTTGTCGCAAAATCCCGCGGTTGTTGTGCTGTTTATGCGACGCCCAGTTGCAGCGAATCGCTCTGCCATTTAGAATCTTGCCGTTCATGTTTTGTAAAGCCATCTCCGCGTCGGATGCATTGTTGAAGGTCACAAAGCCGTAACCTCTGGACCGGGACGTTTGCATGTCCCACATGACATGCGCTTGCTTCAACGACTCGAAAACGGAGAAAAAGCGGTGCAAGGCCTCATCGTCTACCTCCGGCGACAAATCGCCCACGAAGATGCTGTAGGTAGGGTCCTCCGGGTTCTGCGTCGCATTGAATGTGGAGGACTGGTACGCGTAGTTTATGCGCAACACCGAGTTTTCGATAGAGGAGCCATTGAATTGCAGCAACGCCTCGGCAGCGCTGGTCTCATCCACAAACTCAACAAATGCGTAGTTGAACCCTTGCTTGTTTTTATCGTTCAACAACTTGACGGAGTAAACTGCGCCACTGGAGGAAAACTTTTCTCTCAATGCGTCTTCATTAATACTTTTGGGCAATCCTCCCACGTAGAGCGCCTTGCGAGATATCTCACGGCCTCCATTGGTGGCGCTGGCAGGGTTGAAATCTTTCTCGGGTCCAGCCACGGCCAGTGCTGGTTCCGAAGGGGGAATTGATTGGTCGTGGGCGGCTGCTGGGATTGAGGCCATTGTGATCAAATTTGTACGCGTCTAGCGATTTCAGAAACGGGGTGCTGGAATAAACCGGGATCTATATACAACGGGTGAAAGTCTGCAAACAAGCACAATGTGTGTTGGGAAGTTCAGAAAAGCCCGCCAACGTTGATGTTGGAGAAACGAAAATTAAGGATAGTGGTGGCGAGAATGACAGCAGCCGAGAGCGTAGGCAACAGTGTTATCAGCAGCAATGGGTAAGAATAGTAGTGGAGAAAAAGTTATAAACATGCGACCGACGACAATTAGATCAGTCCTGCAGGAGTCTGAACGGCGGAATACCATCTTGTATTTGGGGTGGGGAGAGCCCATAGGGAAGCCACCAATGTTGAGCGCCGCTTATGGTCATATTGCTTCGGAAGGTTATCTTCTCTCTCCGCTGAGGTATAGTGGGACGGGAAATTGTGCCGTATTTTTAGTTAAGTGATTCCAGCTTAAACCCACGCACAGTACGAATATGCAAGCGGGCGAAATCGAGAAAAAGCTTCTTCCAATTCGACTGTAGAGAAGCTTCTGGGCTTCGTCTAGATTTGCGCCAGGCCTCGTGTCTGGTTTTATGTCTAAAGCTGCTCCGTGCTTATGCGTGCACCGACCGCTCTATTTAATTTGTCAGATCCTATTCTCCAGAGCATCCGGTCCGTTCCTACACAGGCCAACGGGTGTTTCGCAGCGCTTGTTACCCCATACTTTCCATGTCCTTCGTTCAGGTAGACGACAGCCGTCTTATCAAGAGAATCAAAACAGCGCTCGACTCACACGGCGTTCTAGATCGTAAAAACAAGATCACCAAAAGAAACGGGTCTGCCCATGTGTACGCCACTGCTCCTCCTGATCAGGTGCAAGCGCTCTTGAGTGAGTTTGGTTCCCTTCCGATTTCGCCTTTCCTGCCGGTGGCTTCACCTATCAGAGACATAGCTAGTGTCACTAGCCTGTTTCTTCTGACTACTGACTTGTCGCTGGACAACATTTCTGCGCTTCTTGCTTTAGTTCCACGCAAATGGTCCATCTACCACCCGATGGTTCTTTTCGGCAGTGGGACGTTTGACAGCGACCCCTGGACCGACGCATTGAGCAAGATCGACAACAAGCGGTTTTTCAGTGCGCTCCGTGTCTTGTTTCCTGCCACCATCACACATTTCGCCGTGAACAGACCCATCGTTGAACAAGATGTGATGCGGAGACCATTCAACCTCGTGCCGCTCTACGGTGATTTTGGTCCAAGCCCAAGCGACGGTCTCTTTGCTAATCCGCAGCCGGAAGATCTCGAAGACGCATTCTGGTGCCATGTGGTCCAAAATGGCATATACCAGACCTGGGCTCCGCGCTACACCATGTTTTCCAGAGGAAACATCAAGGAGAAAAAGCGCATCTTGGACACGTGCACGCAATTGAAGGGCCAGACAGTGCTTGACTTGTATGCGGGGATCGGATACTTCACCCTCTCATATTTGGCCAATGGAGCCACGGTGATGTGCTGGGAGTTGAACCCGTGGTCCATAGAGGGGTTGATCAAAGGGTTGAGCGAAAACGGTTACAGATACGTGGTGGTGCGTGAAGAGGAAGCGATTCTGCCTCTGCAGTTGCAAAAGCTACGCAGCGAAGGCGTGAGGGCATTTATTTTCCACGAGAGCAACGAGCACGCGTTGGGTCGTATTCAAGCGTGGGAACGGCTTCCAGTGACGCATGTGAACCTCGGTCTTCTTCCGTCGCTGCGGCCCCTGTGGCCCACCGTGAAGGCGGTGCAACGGTGGAGCACGATGCCAATGACAGTACACGTGCATGAAAATGTACACGTGGGGCAGATTGAGGCTCTCGAGACGGAGTTGGCGCACTTTTACGGCGGCACCGTGGTGCATGTGGAGAAGGTGAAGACTTTTGCACCCGATGTGTGGCACGTGGTGGTTGACGTTGCGACGGGAGCCGAAGGTTCCGATCTGGTTGACGTTGCGACAGGAGAATAGATCTGGTTGGCGCGGTTGCATGCGGTGGTGGGCCGGAATCTACGGCAAAAGCAGGTTATTACTTGAAGTGTAAGGTGTAGAGATACGCAGTGGTCAAGCATACAGCACCATGACTCGTGTGCGCGGTTCGGTCACTTTTCAGCCACAACGCTGCTATGAAAACTACCCCGCACAAACACAAACATATGCGGCCGCATGGTGGGAGTGGACAGGTGTGGGAATCAGGGACAAGGTGTGCCAAAAGTGCAGGGTCAGCCACATCAAATCTCGGGCCTGTAGATGGCATGCACCACGTCCGCCGCGCGACGTTTATCGGCACATTTAACACTGGAGGGCTCCCGCAGCGGCTGATTGTGCCGGAACCGAGGTGACATCTCGATGTATTGGCTCCATGCGTCAACGCATCTCGCCGGCCGCAGCCGCCCGAAACACATCAGCTTTTACCGGAACGGGAAGGAGCACAGCCCACTATGATGCAGTCTCGGCCCGGTCCATCGCACGAGTTCCACCTGGGGCGCATACACTTTGGCTTCGCCCAAACGCAGTGCGGCCGCAAAAAAGCCGGTATTTTGGCCACGCTCGACTGCGTTCCTTCAGGAGGTTTCCGACGGAACCAGTGGAACGTCGGCCCGTACCGCCCGGACCCGCTTTTGGGCCGCCGCGACAGCCGCACCCTGGAGATATTTCACATTGCGTGTTGGCGCGGGTCGAACACCGGGTCTATGCAGAAACATGCTCGTCGGAAATTTGCTTGCGCTACACAACCAGAGCTGCACCACCGTATTGCACATCAGAGCTACACGGCTGCACCGCACCGCTGCCACAGCGGCTGGTCCTTCGTACACCGCTCCAGCAAGCGTTCCCCGTGCCAAGAGTATCCCCGCTCCAAGCTGGTTCTCAAAAAAAATCCAGTGGGCGCTCCAGAGTAGCACCTTCGCACTGCAAGTAGTCCATGCCAACGATGTTCGCTACAGACCCGCGCCCGTGTGCAGGCCCGCGCCTGGAAGTCATTGTCATTATCCTCCAGCTCCAACCTCTAACCCAGCACTTTCTCCCGCCGCTTGTTTATTCTGCCCTTGGCACGCTCTTGTTCTCACCTGACTCTCCGAGGCCGACACTTCCGCCCGGCTCCCGACTACACATCGGCCTTACTTGGCACTAGCCCCACCAATCCGCCGACCCGCCAGCTACTCCATCGCCATGGATCCGTACGCGGACGAGAAAAAGAGACCGTTGCATGCGTTGGCCACATCGCTCGACCCTGTGGCGCAAGACTTCATCCAACCATCGCCGGACCAGCTCGAGTCGCCGGCGTCGCGGATATTCGGTGCCCCTTTCGACCTGGCCTACTCGAACCCCGGAGCGTATTCCGGCACCGCGCCGTACTCTGACGCCGCAGCATCTCACATGGCGGCCACCATCTCCAACCCCGTGCTGCAAAACCTCCTGGACCAGGGGTACCACGGCTATCTCCTGCCGCACCTGTTCTCCGGGCGCGGCTCGCACGACAACTCGGACGCGCAGTCGCTTCACCTGCTCTACTCGGACGCGCTGCTGATGCCCGCGTCGCCGTTCCAGGACGCCGCGTCGCACTTCAGCGAGGCGTTTTCCGCCGCCGACCCGGCCGAGCAGGACGCGCACTTCGCAGGCGGCTTTGTCGAGCCCATGCCGCGCCGCGTGCCCGACTCGTTCGTGGAGGAGATCATGTTGGGCGAGTCGGTTCTGACCACCAATCTCGCAGCCATGAACTACGCCAGCCACGGCTATTCTGACCACGTCAGCGCCGACCACTCCAACATCGACACCGCCTACGCCAACCACGCCCATGCGGGCCAGGCCTACACCGACTCTTTCTCCGGCGCTCCGGACCCGGCCGCGAACCCGGTGATCGTGGTTCCTGACCAGCTGCTTTTTGCGCGCCTCACCGAGGACAATTTGATGAGCTACGAAAGCTACCTCCAGCAACCGGCGCCCACGCGGCCGAACGACCGCACTCTCGCGGTGGAACACGGGCCGGACATGGTGGCTGCACGCACGCCGTCGCTCTTCAGCAAGTCGTCGCACAACTCCTCCACGCCCGGGCTGCCGCAGCCTGCTGACACCGGGCTCCTCAACCCCGACGAATTCTCGGTCACGCGGCGCGGCCGCCAAAGAGCCCACGCGTTGAAAGTGCGGTCGCGCTCCGCGCTGCGCCTGAATGTCTCCGACTACAGCAACGCCGACGAGGTTCCTGACGAGCTGCGCGAAGCCACCAGTCTGCGGGAAAAAATGTTGGAGCTCGCCAGTGTGGGCCTGGCGCTGAACCGCGTGCAGAAGCACCCGCTGTTGTACGCGTGCCACTTGTGCGAAAAGCGCTTCACCCGGCCTTACAACCTCAAGTCCCACTTGCGCACCCACACCGACGAGCGGCCCTTCATCTGCAGCGTGTGCGGCAAGGCGTTTGCGCGCCAGCACGACCGCAAGCGCCACGAAGACCTCCATCTGGGGAAAAAGAAATTCCAGTGCAAGGGCACGTTGAAGGATGGCTCGCCCTACGGCTGCGGGCGCAAGTTCGCCCGGGCCGATGCTTTGCGCCGTCACTTCCAGACCGAGTCGGGCAAGGAGTGCATCCGGCTGTTGGTGGAAGAGGCCGAGCGCGACCAGAGCCCGGGCAAGCCGCACGGCATCCAGCTACCGGACGGCGAGTTCATGTCCGCGGCGGAACTTGCGGGCGCGCTCCCGCTTCCGCAGGTGGCCATCCTGCCGCCCCAGTAACGCTTTAGCAATGTATAATAGAGAATGGTTCGGACCAGTGGTGTAGCGCCAAGAGCGTAGCGTATGTTGGTCAAAGTGCATGGGGCCGTGATCTTTTCCGGCGACTTAAGTGCGTAAGACCGAGGGCCTAGAGCAGAGGAGTTCTTACCTTGTGGTATACGCGAGAGTGCCGAGCCAGGACGTTGAGGTTTGATGAAGAATATCGAACCGCAGAGCGGTTTCCGTAAACAGGTGCGACCGCGTAGCCTCATGCTCGCAACATATCGGAGGCAGCCGGATTGTAGATAGATCACTGGATAGTACGAGCGCTTGGAGCCGAATTGCGCGATACAACAGAGGGCTCGAGAAGAATTATTGTCCACTGCCACAGAGTTGAGCTAGTCATACGGGCCTCTACCGGAGATGCCATGGAACATTGTTTAGGCAACATGGAATATTCTCTAGGCAACCTGGGTTGACTCCAGCCGCTCCCATTGTGGCAGAGACGGCCATGTTACGATGGCCATGTTACGTCGCTGGAGGCCAGGCACATTGACTCCGTCACACCGCGAAAATCGAAGCGTATCGGCCACCGGCTAGCATCCTAGGGTATACACTTCTCCAAAGGCAGCGTGTAGAGTGGTGCGGAGAGGGGTTTGCGCCGCTCTCCGAGCTAGTCTACGAACCTGGTACGCCCGCAAGCTAGACCCAAGCAGATACGGTCTGGGGCCAGTCTACAAGCAGGAGTCCCGCCCGTTGGTGTGCGAGGCCAAACGCCAGAGTGCGGCGTACAGTCGCACCGTCCTGCCTCTGGAGTGCTCCAACATCATCACCATGGAATACCAGGACACCTTCATGGACCTGTTGCAGGAGGCCGGCGGCGAGCTCGACCGGCTCCGCGCCGCCAAGCAGCAGCTCATGGCCGACCAGAGCCGCGCGTACTTGGACGCGGTGTTTTGCGACAACCAGTCGGTGCCCGTCGCCGTGCGCAACGTCCAGGTCACCAACGCCCACGCCTTCCGCGACGGGTTTTTGCGGCAGCAGCTCCGCCCGTTGCTCGAGCCCGGCGTGACCACGCTCCGCGAGTTTGTGCGCCGCATGGACCAGGCGTACGCGCGGCTCGCCAAGTGCGACGTGCTCGAGTCCGGCCATGTGGCCGTGCACCGGTTGCCCGCCGCGGCGTGGGCCCGCACGCCGCACACCGCGGACGTGGTGCCCGTGTTCAACATCGTGCCGCAGAAGCGGTTCTACGCGAAAACCGGCACCAACATCGGCAACGGCGAGGGCGACGGCTACGTGCAGTTGCAGTGGAAGAACGTGTGGGGCGGCGCGGAGACGGTGGTGTTGGACGCGGTTTCCGGCACCAAGACGCCGTCGCTGTACTTGGCGTCGTTGGCCATGCCGGCGGCAGGCGACCCGCGCGTGTGGTGGGACACGCTGGTGTACACCAACACCCGCAAGTTGGAGTGGCTCCAGAGCAGCGTGGCCACCGCCGGCGCCACCACGCGGTTGGCCACCCGGTTCGACGGGCCGGTGAACGCGGAGGCCACGGCCGAGGCGGCGTGGCGCCGCATGCGCAACCACGGGTCGCGGTCGCTCGAGGTGCTCGCGCACCTGAGGGACACGTTCAAGGCCGCGCTCGGCGCCAGCGTGCGCTACGACACCCGCGACAGCGCGCTGCTGCCGACCCGGGGACAGTACGTGCGCGCGGCGGTGGAGCACTGCAGCGCGGCCACCGGCTCGACCGTGGCCTTCACCAAGTTCGCGCTCGAGGCGCAGGCGGCATGCGCCGTGTCCGCCAACCACACGGTGGTGTCCACCCACAAGGCGGGGCTCCTAGTGGGCGCCGGGTCGGTGCTCGACCGCTTCTTCGCCGGCGGGCCCAACGACGTGCGCCTGTTTTTGCTCCACGGCTTGGGGCCCAAGGACAACAACCTGGCGGTGGGCGGCGACTGCTACGTGAGCGGCGGCGTGTCGCTCATCAGCCGGCTTCCGCGCGCGCCGCGCGACACCGGCTTCCGCTGGCACACCTTTGCCAACTACGGCAAGTTGGTGGGCGCGGGCGGCGGCTGGCGCCTGTTGTACGGCAGCTGCTCCACCAGCGCGGGCATGGGGCTTCTCTACAACCACCCAATGGCGCGCTTCGAGTTGAATCTCGTGTTGCCTCTTTCCGCGCACGCGTCTGACTACACCCGGAAGGGCATCCAGTACGGCGTGGGCGTGTCGTTCCTCTAGCATGCATGTCAACAGCACTTAATACACACCGTGAGACGGACGGTGTTTGCTGATCGTCCCAGCGTTTGTAGGCGCACTTGCGGGAAGGGCAGGGTGAGTGCGACTTGGGCGTCGACGCTGTCACTTCTCGGATCGCCGTGGCCGTTTGCGCTCCACACAGCAATTAGTACACCTCTGAGGAAATTGGCTAAAGAGGTGGACGGGCTTCCCGGCACGGAGTACAGCCGTTCAGCATTCCCTAGTCAGTGCCACCGATCAGATCTGCTGCTTCGTTCAAGCGCGAGCTCCGTATGTGTCAAGCTGCCCATGTTTCTCTGGATGCAAGAGGGTGAACATGCTCCATATGTGGTTCACGGAATGACCAGGCCCGAAAGCACCGTAGCCGCAACCCCTCAAAAGCGTGATGCCAGTATCATCGCTCAGACAGTTTCACGCTCAATCATTTTCAAGAAGGTGGCTATCGACGGCTCCGCCCGACTGCTCCAAAAAGACTCTCGCCCGGATGTTTACAATGGCAGATTCAAACACCAAGTTCAAACATACGTTGTCTTGAAGCTCTAGCTTAACCTTTGCGAGAGATTAAAGCATGTTTGGCCTGCGTTCCTAATTGCTCCGTTCGGCAATGGGCGAAAGTGGCGATCGCCTCGAGCCCTACGTTCAGCCACTCCCCTCAGCTGAGGCCAGCTCATAAATTGCGTACTTCCTCGGTCTCCATGACTCTATGACTGTGATAGACACCGCGATCATTAACATTCTCTTTGACTATGATACACACCGCGTTTATATCCGTTTATGGAACAGCCATACTTATAATCAAGCTGTAGTTTCCACTTGTCGTTCAGGCCAGCACTTGTGCCAACCTCTGCACAGACTAACACTTTACGTAACAGTAATGGTAGTCCATCCGACGATGTCGAATCCCTATATCCTTAGCCCCGCCGCAACATGACTGGTTCACGTTTTAAGCTCCCGTTCTCCCAGACTTCTCGTACTCCGTGTGGGCCCGCACCACAAACGGAATGATGAGACTCTCAATCTCAACGCCCCCGTGTTCCTGCGCAGGCGTCAACCGCAACCACTCCTCGTGTCCATCTGGCGTCACCATGACCACCTCGGTCTTCCGCGTTTGCAATAGGTTGCCAATCACAAGCAGGTGCTGGTACCGCAGCAACGCCTGGTTCGCCTTCTTGATCAAGATGGAGCTGTCTGTCTCGAGCTTGAAGGACACGATCATGGCCAGCGGCGCCCACGAGTCAACGAGGCGCCGCAAAAACTTGGGCACCTGCTCCAAATCCACCACAAGCTTGCCACTGGGCTGGGCCTGGATCTTGTGGGTGGGCATGCGCAGCGAGGGCAAGAAGAAGTCCGAGACCGCCGCGGCGAGATAGAAGAGCGCGCGCGATCCGAGCCGCCGCATGATCTCCAGCACCGATCTCAAGGTGTACAAGTACTGGTTGACTGTGGTGAACGGCACAAGCAAGAGCAGGTTGGAGCTCTGGGCCGCGCGGTACTTGCGCAACACCACGAGCATCTGCGGGCTGAACTGCGGCGCAATCTGCACCTTGCCCTTTTCTTCCACCATGTAGTCCAAGAAGCAGTTGGTGGTGTGGCTGTAGTGGCGCAGGTACGGCAAGAGCGAGAACTCGCGGTGCATGAAGATCACCGCGTACCCGTTCTCCAAGAAGTACTCTGCGGAAGTGGCACCACGCGTGCCGGCACTGAAGTTGTCAATGAACCGCACCGTGTTGTTTTCCAACGGGACGGTAGTACCGCCGCTGGTCACCACCACCACCCGCTTGCCGCTGGCACAGTGGAAGTCGACAAACTCTCCGATCTGCGCCTCAAGCTCGGTGAGATACGCAGGCGGCGCGTGGTTGAGAAAGAACCGATCCTCGTCCGACCCGCCGGCCACCGGGAAGGCGGGTACGTCTCGGTCAATCGCCGAGTCCGTGTCAGGTTGGCCAGTGTGGTAGTTTTTCTGGGGAGACATGGTCGGTGAAGTTTGAAAATGCGACAATGTATACCTCTAGCGGCACGACCTGTATCTGGGAAATGGCCTCTGCTGATAGCATGGTAATAACGCAGAAAGGGGCCAGGGTGACAAGGCGCAAACGGCGTCAAAGACTTCTTCTGTTAGCGGGGATGGGTAGGCGCAGTGGGGGCCAAGTGTGCTTTCGGTGAAGCATTCGGCGGGGAGCAGACTGTGTATTGGTGGTGCGATATCAAAGCCAGTTGCTGACATTTCGTTCTGACTGAAACATTAAATTTTGTTGGGTTTCCCGTCTCGGCTCGCCTCAGTTGATTCCTAGGTCTGAAATATCCTTTGCGCCTCGCTATTCGGTTCTTTCCTGCCCGGTCCATTGTCTGCTCGCGATCTTTCTGCGATCTGTCCCATCTATTTGCAATCCAACTACTTGAAATCCGCCCGCTTCATTCGATCGGGGGCCATTCATTCATTTCTGCTCTCTGCCATCACCTCGTGCTCCTGATCCAAATCATTGACCATGGCGAACCCTGTCGTCTTTCTTGATGTATGTGCCTACCTCGCCGCTTCCAAACATTACTAACCCCAGATCTCAATCAATGGTATGTAACTCCGCTCCCCTACCACGCACTCACTAACCGCAGGTGTCTCTCAAGGAAGAATCAAAATCGAGCTTTTTAACCTCCCAAAGTACGTATCCTGTCACCCTTTCAGCTTTCGTCCGCTAATTCCAGGACTTCAGAAAACTTCCGCCAATTCTGCACCGGCGAGCATCGCCCCCTCGGCCGTCCCGTGGGCTACAAAGGAGCCCGTTTTCACCGCATAGTGAAGGATTTCATGGTACAAGGCGGAGATTTCGTCAGAGGCAATGGCACGGGTTCCGCCTCCATTTTTGGTGGCGATACTTTCCCTGACGAAGACTTCACTCATAACCATGTCAAGTATAGTGTGTCGATGGCCAATCTGGGCCCAAACACGAACGGCTGTCAGTTTTTTATTTGCACCGGTGACGCGCTGCATTTGGACGGTAAACATGTTGTGTTTGGTAAAGTGGTTGAAGGCTTTGAAGTGGTGGATGCCCTCAATAAGGTCAAGACGCGGGGTGATTCTCCAACAGAAGACATTGTCATTACCGAATGCGGTGAGATGTAAGGCATTCCATCTGATGACAAAATTGAAGCCCAAGCCTGGCGCCGGCGTGTTTGCGCAACCTCCTTTATCTACCGGCTTCTACCATCCGCATGAATTTTATTACAGCGCAAAACCCGCTTTTGTTCACTCGCGTATCTAAGAGGCGGCTCTCGTGATATCTTTGCTCTCAATGGTTGACCTACATAGTTGACGTCTTGACCGGCCTGCGGAACAGACTGCAGAATGTAATAACACTTTCTGCTCCAATGTATTCTTCAATCCTCTGTACTGGTCTCTATTTGAAACTTACATGCATACGCTTTTAGTCTTCTCATCACTAGTATTGCCAAAGTAGCGCAATTTGGGGTGGCCCGAAGAAAGATGTCCAGTCCACCGATGTAGTGTGCATACTCAATCGCATGTGCGCTTATCACCGCTTCACTTCACCAACCTCACCTCGACTACTTTACTCCACATATTTCACCCCACCCACCAACGGCAGCGTATTTTGGGCCGCATAATCTGTTACATCACTGCATAATACAGGATTTGTCTTCCTATTAAATACTTTGAGTATGTCGGCAGATTATTGGGCCTCATCTCAGAGGTTAAAGTGGCAGCTCACTCGAGAGGGTCTTTTGGAGAGCCGGCGCCGTCTTAGTGTGTTGGAAAAGAAAATGATACAGAGCGGATTGATCAAAGATCACCCTCATGTGGTGTACGACTATAACATGCGTATCTATCTCCACACGCTCTTGGTGAAACTCGGGCGACGGTTGAACGTGCGACAAGTCGCTTTGGCAACCTCAGAGGTTTATTTAACGCGCTTCCTTACCCGTGTCTCGGTGAAAGAAATCAATGTATACTTATTGGTGACCACGTGTCTTTACGTGGCATGCAAGATCGAAGAATGTCCCCAGCATATTCGAGTTATCACACTGGAGGCGCGCAACTTGTGGCCTGAGTATATCCCCCACGATGTGACCAAACTTGCGGAGTTCGAGTTCTACTTGATCGAGGAAATGGACATGTATATGTTTCTTCACCACCCCTACGGCTCGTTGTTGCAGATCCGGGATTTGTTGCTGGTCAATCAGGCCCACTTCGGGTTTCTGCTTTCGGACGACGAACTCCAGCACTCCTGGTCACTTGTGAATGACTCGTACATTACCGACCTTCATCTCCTTTTTCCCCCTCACGTGATCGCTATGGCATCCATCTACATCACCATTGTGCTCAAAAAAAATTTGAATGCTATTCGCGCCGGTTCCGGACAGGTTGCGCTGGCCCATCCTAGTCCATCCAAACTGGCAATGCACGTGGATGATCTCATGGGCTTGTCCACCAATGCAGGTCTTTCTGACCAAAACTTTTCCGACATGCGGCTTGATGCCGATACGGAGAAGATCGGCCGTTTCATGGACTTTTTCAACTACTCGCACATCAACTTGGACGAGGTGGCTGAGGCGATGCAAGAAATCATCAATCTTTACGTGGCTTGGGATCGCTACAACGAAAATCACGTGCGCCGGGCGCTCCAGCTAATGCTTACCGGCAGATAGAAACTTTCCCGCCGAAACAAGTAGCCAAGACACCAGAAGTCGGACGTTGGCCAATGCCCGCTAAGCCTTACTCAGAGCGGCTTGAATCACACGCAGCATGATGTCACTGTATACAACTCCGAGACCTTCTGTATGTAGGGTCTGTGCACCAACGCGAATTGGACGTTTTCTTGCATGTAGCCACTGTCGTGTAACCTGTGATCCAGAGTTTAGGTGTCGCGCATCAGGCAACATTTATCTCCACGGTGGTCAAAACCCCCAGAGATTTCAGTGCCCAAAGTAATACACACAGCATAATGTACTCTCCAAGCCCCCACCAAGAGCCTCAGTAAACCAAAATAAAATATTCAAATGCCGCATGTGTAAAACCCAGGAATGTTAGGTGCGAAGAGCGCACTCGCACACTCGCATCCTCCTCCAACCTGGTAGTGCGCGATGTGACATTTTTTTTCCTCCCGTCTCACCTCGTGGTACATTTCCTCGGAGTTTCGGTCTACGCTTGGGTTCGGACATAATCTTTCGCTTGGTCCGGTTTTTCTTTCGAGTG
The DNA here is from genome assembly GCA_030581635.1 of Clavispora carvajalis. Lineage (NCBI taxonomy): Eukaryota > Fungi > Ascomycota > Pichiomycetes > Serinales > Metschnikowiaceae > Clavispora > Clavispora carvajalis. The sequence continues at coordinate 322,491 of JAKTTV010000011.1, read as the reverse complement.
ATTTTCTAGCTGTCACCGCCTCTCATGGGTGCCCTCGAATATATCGACAGGAACCTAATCCTCATCACCTCAAGCCTCTTGATCGGGCTATACTCATTGGATCACTTGAGCTCCTGCCATTGGCCCCAAATCCACGCTGTCACCTCAAAATTCTTCTATCTACAACATGTGGTAGACGTCCAGGGCGGGTCGCCCATTTATGACATTCATATCGATGATATTTACTTTGTCACGTATTGGGTGGTTTTGCTCACCTTCATCAGAACCGCATTGATGCAATACGCGTTCATCCCCGTGGCAAAGCACCTCTGCAACATACACTCGAGAAAAGCTAAGCTTCGCTTTGCAGAACAGAGCTGGTCTATTTTCTACTACTGCGGCTCTTTTTCTCTCGGATTCTATCTCTACTACACTTCGCCCTACTGGAAGAACTTTGATCACATTTACATTGGATGGCCTCACGACAGGATGAGCTCGCTTTACAAGAAATACTATTTGGTCTCGATCGCTTTTTGGTTGCATCAGGTCCTCGTGTTGAACATTGAAGTCAGAAGAAAAGACCACTACCAAATGTTCGGCCATCACATCATCACTTGCGCGCTTGTCATCGGATCCTACTACTACTACTTCACCCGAATTGGATGCTTAATCCTTATGATCATGGATTCAGTCGACATCTTCTTGTCCACGGCTAAAGTGCTCAAGTACTCTGGTTTCAGCACCTTGTGCGACTACGTCTTTTTCTGCTTTCTCTGCTCATGGGTGATGTTGCGTCACGGTGTTTACAATTACTTATTCTACCACACATGGCAGTCCTCCTTTGATTTAATGAGCGAGTCCCGCTGCATACCTGGTGTTGATTCTCAAAAGCGGTGTTGGACGCCGGCGGTGATTAACACCTTCCTTGCTTTGTTAGGAGGTTTGCAATTTCTTACTTGCATTTGGATGTACTTGATTTTGAAAGTCGCCGCGAGGGTCATTCGTGGGCAGAGTGCGGAGGATGTAAGAAGTGACGAGGATGACACTGATGTGGAAAGCACGAACGAGAATTCAAGAGTCACCACTGATTCCTCAGTGGAGACACTGACGGAATTTGACGAAAAAAACTAGTAATGTGCATTAATTAGATAAATTTATTGGCATGTCTCTATGAAAGGCATTTACACAAGACTTGAGTAGAGGCAAACAACCATGACGAACACACCCCAGATAGTCAAAACTAACGCAAGCATTTGCAAGAGGCGCTCAAGATTGCTAGGATCGTCGTTTTCCGATCCTATCAACTTGTAGCCGAACAAACCAGGCAAAATGAAGGAAATTGCCGTTGATCCCGTTGCCCCAACAATGGCGAGCACTAATGCGAACGACTTGATGCTGATAGCCAAGGTATAAGCAATAATGAGCAAGACGGTGGTAATAGTGTTGAACGTAGGCGTAGGAAAGGGAACAACAACTGCCGACTTGATCTTTGATCCATTGCCTTGTTCCCTGTTCCCTTGCAACAATGAAGTGGACTCTTGAGTTTGTTCGTCTGGAGGTGCTACACCGCCAAAACAGTTCAATTTGACCCAGTAGTATATGTTGTTTACTGAGATACGAGCGGGATGAAACATCAATGGAAAAGAGCAGAGCATCATGAAAACAATTGAGAACCGACCGATAGTAGTAGACCACGCACTGGGGTACAAGAGTATAACATTTCCCAGCACGGCGTCACCGAAGGTCAAGTATCCAGCCAATCCAACTGCGATAAACAACACCGAAGCGCAAGCAATCGTAATGTTGGCCAAGGTACTCATGGCTGACAACGAGCGGTCCTGAGCTTCGTTGATGATGGAGAACATGTTCTGGTGGCCGGTGAAGGCAAACACGATAATGGAGAAAGTGGAAAAAACTGCAGTAAATGACTGGGGCACCCAGACTATTTCGCCGCGTTCAGAGGCGGGAATGTCACCGATAAAGAGGTGGCTAATGATCAACACCACCAAGTACGCAATGGCCGCCAAGCCAAGAATGGAAGAATACTTGAGCGAGTCCAAGTTCTTGAGGAAAGAAATGGGCACGCAAACCAAAGCAGAAACAACGATCCAGAAGAGCCTGATGTTAGCATCGTTTAAGCCCGGAACACTAGGAATGATAGTGGGCATCAAGTCGCCAATCAACACCAAGTAGGATGTGGCGCAGCCAAAACATTGGATGGCGATAGCCAAATCAAAGATCACAGAGAGGTAAGGATACGTGACGGAGCACAAGTTGAAAAAAGTTGCATGGCCGGGAGGAACGTATTTGGACACATACACCTGCAAGAAGAGGCCGTAGCCCGACGTCAAAGCGGCCAAGAGCACGATCAAGACGCCGACTGCGATACCATCGGTGGAAAAAGCATATGGCATAGATAAGATGCCGGCGCCGACAATGGTCTTGATTAAACTCACGAAGGACGACGCCTTGGACGCTCCTTCAATTACAGTGGGCATGGTGTGGCTAAGAGGAGGTGGGAGTGAAGATAAGATAGGATTAAGAGTCGCCGCACTTTTCGTCACTCGAACGGTAGCTCGACTGCAATGGTATGTGGGCAAATACCAAGACAGCAGAGGACGTAGATACTAAGACAACAGAGGACGGCCGAATGGGCGGATACTGGCAGCAATCCTAGAGCCTAATCAACTGCTGTCGACAGAAAAAGAGTGAGACAATCGCAGTTTGAAAGAAAAGTGCACCTTGGCACAGCCGTGGCAAAATGCACCAACACATACCAAACTTGTTTTTCGAAACTGCTAATTTTCGGACACTACTTATATTCGGAAATGCTAAGTGGCATAGTCCAGTAAGGCTGACGATATTCGACAGGCTCTACAGAACCCAAATGAAAGACCAGAAACTGTGTTTCATTCCGGTCGTTTTCATGCACAATTTGGTGAGTGCGAATCAGCCCAGCCACGCGTTTGTCCTCAACATGATTCCTCCTGAAACCGTGGCGCGGGTATTTCAAGAAGTAGCTTTCCGGCGCCCCGAAACGCGTATTTCTGCCAAGGGCGTTGCGCTCAGCACTGAGTACATCCGCTTGTTTGTCGAAGAAGCGCTTCTCCGCGCCAATGAGCACCGCAAAGCTGAGGCGCCGCCTACCCGTATTGACGGCATCGACAATGTGGAGGAGACGGGCGGCGACGAAGCATTCAACACGTCTATGGACGAGGAGAACGAAGAGAGGGGCCTGGGGGTGCCGACCCAGGTGCCGGAGGACTACACCAGTGACACGTTGGACACGCGCCAATTGATGGCGATTACGGGGCTTCTTGTGCTAGACTTCTAGGCGGAACTTTGCTCGAGCATTTGACGCCGGGCCTGAACCACGGTGACAAGCGCCCAGAATCCGTACTTGACCCCGCGCTTCACCTCTTCCACAGTGAAATAGAACGGCACAATGGGGCAGGCGCGCGCGTCTGTGGTTACTGTGAAGGGCACCGCGGTCCAGTTAGGCCCGACCTCGAGCGTCGCGCCCGAGCCGCGCCGCACCGCGCGTTCCAACTGCTCGGCGCGCGCGCGACTGGTGGCGCCCGTGAGAAACGGCGTCGGCACGCTTTGGGGCAGCGCCGCCCGGTGGCCCTGCACACTGAAACTGGTCACGGGCAACGCCACCGTCATACCGTACGAGTTTGGCAGCACAGTCGATGCAGTCATAGTGATGCTAGAGGAGAGGGGGTTGAGCACGCTGAGCACGCACGCAATTTCGGTGTGCGGCCGGATGCTTGCGCCGTCGCGGGTGCACGCTGCCACCGTGGGCACCGTGTCGACTGCGAATTGCTTATGCGCGAGCTTCATCAGGTGCGGGTCGCGCGACGGCAGCGCCAACGGCGCGCGGCAGGTGTCGCACGCGTACGCGCGCTTGGATGCAAGGTGGGCGCCCACGGGAAGGCGCGGCGCGGTGTCATTCTGTGCCCGCGCGGCCGTCGGGTGTATACGGGCGCCCGGCTTGATTCCCATCTGGCGCATGCGCGCCTCTACCGCCTTGTCCAAGCCGGCTTCGCCGCGCCGTTTGCTGCCCCAAAACGCTGCCAAGCGCGCAAACTCGCTCTCCTCTTCGGTGCGTACGATGGTCGCGAGCGGCGCTGGCTTGGCCACAACCCGCGTTTGATAGGTGTAGGAGCAGCCGCCGCATTGGAAGAGAAACCTCTTGCCCCGCACAGGCTCCACACAGTCCTCCACCGACACGGAGAGAGGCGCAGTGCACTCGGGACACTGATGGCAGCTTTTCTGGCACCGTGTCACCCCGCGGGACTCGGTATAGTCGCTCATGCAGCTGGCACAATACTTGCATTCCACCGTGACTACACAGCAGCTGGGACATTTGAGTGTGAGGCACGTGGGACAGAAGTATAGGTCCGGGAGCCTCCACTTGCTGCTGGCCGTGTTAACTGGAAGTTTGGTGCTGGGGTCCCGCGACGTGTCTCCGCAGAGACATAGGTACTCGGATGCGCAATAGAAATACATAGGGAGTACACTCGGTGGCCGCGGCGGTCAATGAAACCTTAGAAATTGTGGCTCAGTGGTCCTTTGACACTGTGGAGGCCAGAAGCGAGTGGCACTTTCGCACGGTGGATGTGCTGTTGCCCGGTACGTGAAATTCTCCAACCTCGCGTCCTGCACGCCATCCGCACCCGACATATGTTGTGCGAAAAAAGTCATCTTCATCTCTTAACCATCATGTCGTCTCCTCAAAGAGAAGGTTTCAGTGCTCCAGCCTCCATCTCTCATGCTGCCCACGGTCACGTCACCAGCAAGTCCTTGGGTGTGAAGTACAACTGTGCCCAATGTGGTGCTTCTTTCTCTTTGGGAAAGAGTGATGCCATCAGATGTAAGGAGTGTGGCCACAGAGTGATCTACAAGGCCAGAACCAGAAGAATGGTTCAGTTCGAAGCTCGTTAAAGGGGGTTTATTAGCATTAATACACATTGTTTGGATATTTCTGTAGTGATATAACCTGCGTCTTGTGTGTGGTCGCATGTTGTCCGCTATCATAAATTTCTCTATTTCGTTCATCAATGTCCCATCCTTGAGACTACGCAAGATTGCAAATAGCGGTTATATCAGCCTTGGTCCTCAGCCTCGAACGAGAGGTGCATGGCCAATTGAGGAAGCCATGTCGTCCCAATACCCTTGTTGCGCGAAAAGCGATTTTCTACTCAAGCCTTCACTAAACGAAGCATCTCTTATAAGTTAAAAGATATGTATTAAGTAAACAAAGAATTATCCGTGCCTTCGGCAAAGCGTCTTCAAACACAGTAGAGTCTTGTAATGTATATTGCACCATCGAACACCGGAACAATATGAATAAGCAAACAGATTAGCGAGAGGAAATAGTTGTAAAAAAATGAAAGTGCGCTCACTTGAAAATCTTCTTGAGCTTGGAGAAGAATCCCTTCTTCTTCTCGGTCTTCTTAGCCTTGGCAGGGCCTTTGGAGTTCGCGGAACCCTCGGCTTCTTTGGCTTCATTCAAAGCTTCCCTCCTAGTAGATTTTGCTGCAGCCTCGATCGCAGTGGTTGCTTCTTGAATCTCGCCTTCTTGAGTCAACTTCAACGCCTCGGACTTAGTGGGCTGGAGTTCCTCAACTGGAGCACCACCGTTGGCAGCACGAAGTTGTTCTTTGGCTTCCTTGCTGCTACCGCCTTGAGCGATGATGATCTCATCAGTGTCGATGTCGAAGTTCTTTGCTACAGGCGAAGCATCAACTTCCTTGGTTTCAGTGTCCTCAGGAACAACCACAGCGGCTTCTTCGGCAACTGGCTCCTCCAAAGCTGGCTCCTCAACGGCGGCTTTTTCAACAAGCGGTTCCGCAACAACTGGTTCCGCGAAAACTGGCTCCGCAACAAGTGGCTCAGCAACAAGTGGCTCCGCAACAGCTGGCTCCGCAACAGCTGGTTCCGCAACAACCGGTTCCGCGACAAGCGGCTCCGCAACAGTTGGCTCCGCAGCAACTGATTCCGCAACAGTTGGCTCTGCAGCAACTGATTCGGCAACAGCTGGCTCCGCAGTAACTGATTCCGCAAAAGCTGGCTCCTTAAGGTCCTGAGTTTCCTCAGCAACGGCGACCCTTTCGGCAGCTGGAGCCTCATTTACTGGAACTTCAGCAACCACAGTGGTTTGCTCAACAATGGTAGATTGCACAACAACTGGAATCGCGTCAGCAGCCTGGGTGGATTCAGGTTCAGTGGCAGGAGCTTCAACGGTTTCGGAGGACTCAGCTGGGACAGCAGTGGCTGGGGCAGCAGTTGGCTCAGGTGTGGCGTCGGCCTCCGTGGTGGACTCCTCTTCGGCACCCGCAGCGGCAGCGGCCTTCTTCTTCTTCTTGTTGAGCTTGTACTGGGTCTTCTTCAACTTCTTTTTTTGCTTCTTCTTCTCCTCCGGAGTCAATTCAGGAGTAGACTCAGCTGGCTCGTTCAATGTCTTGGGGTCGACATCTCTGACAGTTTCAAACGCAGACAATGCCTCGGCATCCTTAGGAATAAAAATGCCTGGCTCACCCAAGGTAGTTTGCTTACCTTCACTGGTTGGCAAGACAGTAGCGTTAACGGTTCCGGAGCCAGCAGCCAAGCCGCCGGCCTCTGGAATCCTGGTGCCTTCGCTCAAAACAGAGAGCTGGGAAGCGCTCAACACATTGTTTTCGATGCCCGAGGCGTCGGTCTCCACGGCTTGGTCATTGTTGACAACCCATTCGCCGTCGACAACGTACTTGTACAGGATGTTGTCTTCCTTTGGCAAAGGAACGGTCAATTCGAACGAGCCGTCGGATTGCTTGACTAACGGCAAAGTTTGGCTCCAGTTGTCGAAAGAACCAGTGACAATGACGTCTTGGGGACCACTAGGCCTGGGGTGTTAGTGGATGACAGTTTGGAAAAGATGTAACATCTTCGATCAAGACATACCATTTAAAAGTGTAGGACGCAGACATGGCGAGAGTAAAGTTGTGATGAATGAATTGTTCGTTGCTCCCAATGTGAGGAGCAGAAAACACCAGCAACTGCACATAGGGAGCGCGCGGACAGAAAAGGTCACGTTGCGAGCACTAGGCTCAAGCCTGTCTATAGTGGTGGGCCAAAATGGGACGCCAGCATCCGACTACGCAACCAGCGATCATGCTTTCGGCATCGCCAGCGCACCGGACACAGCCCATACGCCCAATACAGATCTTGGCTATTACCGGCCGCCCCTCACATCTCACGACCCCCATGCATCACGCGTTTGATCGAATCGAACAATCCTGAACATCCGTGCCTCCGTTGGCGGCCCAAATCTGGCGCCACATTATGCTGGCAACATCGAGAGCACCACCGGCAAGAGCACGAGTGAGTGCGCTGCGGCCACCACCACCAAGGCCAGCCACATACGGAAGTAGTATACCTCAAATATTTTAGAGTGGGCGAACGCAAGCACAGCAATGCCAATGAGTTTCGTGAGGGTGATACCGCCGACTATGGCGCCGCCCACAGTAGTGAGGGCGCGAAACGCGGGGGTACGGTCCACTGGCTTAGCGCCCGGGCCGTTTACCGCCATGAACTGGGCAAACGCCGCGGCCGCATCGTCGTGTCGGTTCGCCAGATACGCGCGCGCCAAATGCACGGTGAACTCGACCGCGAGTCCAGCACAGATAACCAAGTTCACCAAACTCACCGCATTAAGAGAAATGCCCCACACCGCCATCACGCCCGCAACATTGACCACAATACACGCCACCACGGCCGCCAACACGGCCGCTACAGCCGGCAGCGCCAAGAGTACAGCGCTGACGCCAAACACTATGGCAAGTGCCGCCCCGACTGTGGACACCGCCACTGCCGCAATGTTCTCGTACTGCACAAAAAACACGTAGAAGGGCAGGTGAGCAAACACCTCGACCCCGGGCAGATAGTGGCGCAACTCCGCGACCACGCGCACCGCATTTTTGTAGGCAACGATAAAATCGTTTTGCGACCGCAACGGTTGATGGCTAGTGCGCATGTAACTGGCGGTGATCGCGGACGTGTTGTAGTCGACTGCCGCGCCATATGGCGCCTTGCCTCCGAGAGGACACGGGTCACTCGGCTCGGTGATCCATCGGCTGAAGTATGCCATAAACTGCGGGCCCGTGGGGAGCCCGGCCATCAGCGAGTCGTACGGCGGCGAGGCGCGCGCAAAACAAGGTTCGCACTGGCGCGGGGGCGCATGCGGCGCGCAAAAGTCGGGCGGCGCGTCAAAGATACCCGACGGTTTCGCCACGCGCACCCGGCAACATTGGTCCAAATCCGGGTTCAACCACGACATAAAATCGTCCAACCAGCTGGACGCGGGCTCTGCAATCGTGGAAACGTTTCCCCTCTTATACTCCTGTTCGAGCACATTGGCCACTGAATACTGGTTGCACGCGGAAAATTTCCCGCATACCGCCTGTTGGTTAGCACGAGTAGTCAAATCCAAATCTTTCATGACAAAGAACACTGGCGGCCCCACATTGAGATGCTCGTACACGGCATCAAAGTAGTCCACGAGGTACGAGTCGCCAGGTAATGCCAAGCGCTGGTCTAGCCCCAACTCGATTCGCGGAAGAAGCGCCAACAGGAGCCCAGTCCAAGCCAAAAACACCGCCAACACTCTACCGCGAGTCTTTGGCCCAAACAACCACGGAGCATAGCGTTCACGGATAAGGTGCGAGAAATCGAACTCGTAGTGCGAGTCGGGCCCGAGGTGTACAGCACCGTCTACCACAATCCACGGCATGAGATCCATGCGGCTCGCCTCCAATCGGCGCTGATCTAACGCTAACACCGCAATGAACGCCGTCATCTGGAGTGCAAAGTTGACGGTCACAGCTCCTGCTGAGTAGAGGGCAAAGTTACGCACCGCTGGCATTTGCACTGTAGCTGCAAGCAAAAACATCGAAACTTGGAGCACTGCCGAAATGAAGCATGACGGTCCTATCTTGGACATGGCGTGGACGATTCGTGCTTCTACGGTAGCATCGGGCATGTCAGCGCAGGCGAGATGCATCTCGTGCACAATAAGGAACACGTTGTCCACGCCTATTGCAAGCACCAAAAACGGAATCACCTCAGCAATGATCAATGTTGATTTGATTCCCAAATACGAGCATGCGCCAGCCGCCGCACCCACCGACAACATAATAAATACAATTCCACTGAGCCCAAGAAGGAAGCGCGTGTGCACAAGGCTCTTTTTGGACCACGCTGTGGGGATGCGACCGCCAAGAGCAATAGACGCATATAGAAACATCATTAAGTATGACACAGCCACCACTTTGACGTCAGTACGAGCTGAGCGGCTGAGCTCCTCCTCTAACGAAATCTCGGTACTGAACGCAATCCGTAAATCTGGCCGCTCCTGCTGCAAGGCCTGAACCCATTTCTGAAGCGCCTTTTCGTATCCCGAGGCGTACTCGGTGTACTCGGTGTCCTCCAGTTTGCTGTTGAGAAGGAGAGTCACCACGAAAGCTTTGGACTGCAACACATTTTCCGCAGAGAAAAGAAGGTTTTTTTTGAGTGGCTGCTGGAACGAGGGCAAGCAAGTAACTGGAGACTCCGCACATGCTGTAATGTCGTGCGACCAAGTTGCCTCGCTTAAGTACTGAATGTCTCCAAAAAAGTACTGAGTAAACGACTCAATGGCGCAAGTTTCACCCAACGGCTTGAAGCAGACCGAATCAAGCTCGTAGGTACGGTTCATGAGCGTTAGCGCCTGAAGTTCCTGTTCCTTTTCGAACCACCATTGTACGTTTTCCCACGACATGACAGATTCTTCGTGATCTGCGGCGCTGATGATGAGCTGCTCTATGCGGAACCACTCGCCGAAATGCGACTCAAAGTACTGCAAGTTATGTAACGCTGGCTCGTTGGGACTGACCCATAACTTGGTAGGATCGGTCTCCCACTCCAATTGAGTGAGACCGGAGCACATGGCCCCAAGAATAACTGCAGACAACACAAGAGTTTTCAACGGATTTTTTGCACACCAGGCTGATAATGCGGTCGCAAATTTCTCTAGGGAAGCCATTATGTACCTTTGAATATGCACCCACTTGCTTTCCGAATGCTTGTAAGATTCAACATCAACCCGATTTACAAGATCCGGGTCTTCGTTTTCCAGACCCTCATAATCGACCCTGCCATTGAGTAAGCTGTTCAAGCGCTCAAACTTCGAACGCCTCTGTTTTGCCAAGTACATGTGGTATCCCCCGATCATGAGGAAAATGGCGGCCCATGAAATCATCACCCCAAATGAAAAGCACGGAATTGCCCCAATGCGACACTCTTGCAGAAAATCGTGGAAAGGAGGTAATGTGGGGCACGAAGTGGGACAGTCTGAGCATGCGCACTTATACTCAGGGTCATCGCAGTGCTTCATCGACCCGTTGTTGAGTTGCCATTCCGAGTCTTCAGGCATTTCATACTTGAAGTTAATTTGGAAAGGCGAGCCACCAAGAAGCGGCTTTTCGTCTCCCAAGAACTTCAAAAACAGAGAATAGTTGGTCGCACCGCCCCCAATCAAGTCCATTGCGTAGCCATTAGTGGCAGAAAACTTGATATTCTTGCACGAGTCAAAAAAGTCACTCGCGTATTGTGGATCGGTGTAAAGGGAGAGCTCCGTTACGATCTCTTCGTGAGTGTCGCTGCCCACGCCTGTGTTGGTGATTTCCATAAACGTTGCCTGATCCAGCAGACACGTGAACTTGCAAAAGAAATCATAAAAGTTCTTGCGGCAAGCAGGACAGGAGCTCAACAACGGATCCACTCGCTTCAAGTTCTGTTCGAGAGTCACCAATTGATCGAACGAGCAACAAAGACCATTCTCCGCAGAAAACTCCGTGCCGCAAACGCGCTCTAGAACCTCCAACGCCTGAGGCAGCGCTTCGGGTGCGGTCATGTTGACCGGGCACGGCAATGGTTTTCCAAAGACCGACTTCTTGCCGCAATTGCCATACATTGCGCAGTGTCCCTCCTTTGGGGGCGCCTGTGACATAACGAAGCTCACGCATAGGAGCCACGTAAGAAGCATTGTGCCTGAGCCGAAAAAAGAGCCGAAGATCTTTGAGGGAGGCAAATGCATGATGGGTTGCGTGTAGTGTAATCCCAGTCTGCTCTCACCGCAAGTAGGTTCTCTGGCGGTGATTAAGACAATTTCGAGGCGTGTTCTAAAACCGCCGGTGAAGTAAACAGGAAATCTTCAACCCAAAGATCAGACGAGAAAACTGTAATGGAAAACTTGACAAGTGGTCGGGTAGGATACACAGAGTGCCGACCAGGAAATAGGAGTACGTGACTAAATCTAAGGTGGTGCATACGCAACTCTCACTTGATGGAGGTTCCGGAGATCCCAGAGGCCAGAGGGGCTGCACGCAATACTAATATTGTGCCAAATCTGGTGGTAAGTAGTGAAGCATAGCAGAAGAGGCGAGAAAAAGGGCCACTCTACCTTTGTTCGGTAGTGGGTTGCGCAAAAGGGCCCGTTTTGATGTGGGGAACACTCCACGCATTGCTACAATTTCTGAATGCACTGATGGCACAGTATCCATGCATATACTCGCGTTCCGTAGTATTCTGAAGTTTTCCGTTTTCGCCTAAAGTCCAGTGAAGGAAAGCTATAGGTTGGAGAAGTCGCATCGGGCTCGGAGAAACGCGCCCAAGTCGCGCCTACTGACACTTTATACTCGCACCCAGAACCAAAGACTCAATGTTGATTGCGATCTCCGGCACCTTGTCTGCGGGCAAAACTGAGGTGGCTCGTTATCTCAGCTTTCAGGGCTTCCAGGTGATAGCCGTTGAAGGCACTGGTGTATCTCTGTTAGGAGCAGAAACGTTCCCCACCTTTGATGCCCTCTTGGACCATGTCACAGCGAACTGGCGCCAAAACTATGTGGTGACGCACATCAGCGATATGGAGACGTTGCACAAGCTCCAGAAGCGGCCGTTTTTCTTGCACATTTGTATTGATGCGCCGGTGATGATGCGGTATCGGCGCTACAGCTTGAAAGCGGACCAGGACCTGGAATCGCCAGAGCACTTCATCGCCCGCTCAGACCGGCTCTTGTTCAACCTGGAAAACCCGCTTATAGCCATCAACAACCAAGCCAATATCAACATAGTCAACACAACCGAGCTGTTGAAGAGTTTGTACGTCAAACTCAGTGAGTTGGACTTGATGAACCCAACGCGGCTTCGTCCCACCTGGGACGCGTACTTTATGCGTTTGGCGGACTTGGCCGCATTGCGCTCCAATTGCATGAAGCGCCGCGTTGGCTGTGTAATTGTGAAAGACAACCGGGTAGTGGCCACGGGCTACAACGGTACTCCACGTCACTTAACCAACTGTAACGAGGGTGGGTGTACGAGATGCAATCAGGGCCATGGTAGTGGTGCAGGCTTGTCCACATGTTTGTGTCTCCATGCCGAGGAAAACGCATTGCTCGAGGCTGGAAGGGACAGGATTGCTGGCGAGAACTCCATTTTGTACTGTAACACGTGTCCGTGCTTGACCTGCTCCATCAAGATCGTCCAGAGTGGCATCAAGCAGGTGGTGTACGCTCAAAGCTACTCCATGGACGAGCAATCGCACAAGGTGATGAGCGAGGCCCGCATTGTGCTACGCCAGTTTGTGCCCCCAAAGGAGGGTATATTCGTGTAGAGCAACATACAGCATTTGCTTCAATTGAAGGATTTTACGTGGTCTACTACAGTTGTGATATCTACAATCTGCGTGATTTCCATCCGCGTCATCTTCGTATTCTTGCTCTACCGTCAACGTCCCGTAAATGTTCTATGTCTCCCTGTACTCGTACGGCCCAGGCTTTTGCTCGGCCACGAAGTCAATCTTTTCCAACACCTCTCCCTCCACACTTAAGCTCGCCTTGACGTGGTCCCCTGGCTTCACTGACCCCACGCCCTTTGGAGTTCCGGTCAAAATCAAGTCGCCTTTCTCCAACGTCATGATGGAAGACATGTGGCTCAAGATTTTGTGGATGGGGAATATCATCAAATCGGTCTTGTCGTCCTGCTTGGTTTCGCCATTCACTGACAAGGACAAACGCACATTGTACGGATCTGGGATCTTCTCCTTGGGAATGAGTCCTGACAATGGCAAGAAGGTGTCGAATCCTTTTCCAATAGACCATGGCAACCCCTTCTTTTTGGCTTCCTCTTGCACGTTTCTCGCGGTAAAGTCAATGGCCAAGGCATAACCTTCGATTGCATCCGAAGCCTCCTGTGGAGAGAAAGACGCAGGCAAATTCTTCAACGTTTTATTCAAGGTGAATGCCAATTCTACCTCATAGTGGGCCACAACCCCACGGGGAACTAGAAATGGCCCGCTGTTGGGGCGCAAAATGGATGAAGAGGGCTTTAAGAAGAAAAAAGGCTGAGATGGAGCCACATTCTTGAGCTCTTTGATATGAGCAGCATAGTTACGGCCAATGCATAAAATTTTTCTAGCGCTGTCAATGTACTTCAATGACATGTTAGGTGTGACGTTTATCAGTCTTGGAGTGCGGTTGTAAGTTTGATCGGCCGCATGCCGTCTTAATGCGCGGTCCAATAGAATGGGGGATGTGCCCCACATTTATCATAAATGTAATTGTCAAAGAAGTTATCAACTGCCAGCAAAATGTGAAATCAAAATAATTCCGTGAGATCGGCTCCGAGACGTGCTATTTTATAAAGCCAACCTATTCTATACTCGCGCGGACAAGCAGGCTCTCTTCGTAAGAAAAATATGTCGAGCCGCAACCTCAACTCTTTGAATAGAACGCACTAAAAAAGTTTAATGGTCTTCTTGAACTAGTCCAGCTTCCTGGCTAGTCAGAACGCAAGAGATCTCTGTGCTTGAGGAAGCTTTCATGCCTGTCTGAAGCAAATGCACAAAATCTTCCATTATACACCCCACAATTTTTTGTTTATTTTTAGCACTCATGCTGAGTTTACTCAAATTGTTCATCTAAATGCCACCATTTCATGTAATCCAAAAATTACGAATTTTTGACCATACTGGGCCAGCTTTCTGCCTTATTATGAGTCTAAATGATAGCTGGCGCCGTTATTTTTTTCTTAGCCATTCCAATCGATTACTTACTTCGCATTTCACGATTTCTTTTCGATAGAGTACTTACTTTACATTAGTATGCTACTTATATTCCAAATGAACTTTAGTTCTGTCAGACGTAAAGATTTATATCCGAAATCTCTTTCAGATTTGAACTATGCTTCAAATTTCAATTCTGTGCTATCATTTGCCACTGTCGCTTCAAATATTGACCAGTTTGAAGCAAAAACCTCCTTATTCTTTTGCGTATTCTATATAAGTAACTCTCCGTTTATTGATTGAGTTGCTTGGGTAATCATTGTAGACACAGTTCCGTTGCCCAAGCCAGTGCGCTTTAATGGCAGTCGGCAAAACACTTTGCTTTCAAACTTCAGAATATTTGACAACAAAAAATCATGTGGAAATATAGCTCATGGGATTTATAAAATTCTCCTTTTATCCGAGCGGGGAGCCAAACGATTGAGAAATTGAATGCTTTTCAAACCTAAATTTAGAGTTATGAACACTCGCGAGTGCATGTGGGTGCGATATACTTAGGTTTCCTATTACGACTGCTTGGGAGGACAATTTGACGTCAAACATATCTTGTAAGGAACAGAAGATAATTATTGAAGAATGGTTTCGTAGGCACTAACCATGAGATGAATTTGGGCATCAGTGGCTTTGTGGTAGCCTCTAGTACACCCAAGGTCCTTGTACACACTACAATAAGCTTTGCCAAACAACAACTTCACTGAAAACCGGAACAACTGTTCATGATTTTTCTCCAATGGCATAATTTACCGAAGCTGGCGAAAAACGCACAGTTCAGACATCTCATTCGTCTAATATGGCCAAGTCCGTAATTTTTTCATATGCCAAGAATTAACTTTTAGTGCATTTGCTCAATTGAATTCCTGCTGATTTTCCTGCCATCTCAGTTCCCGCCATTTTCCTATCATTATCCATCTCACAAGTAAGAGGGGCTGTGGACATTTTGGAATGTAACCGTCCTATGTCACCAAAAAACAATTTAAGAATATAACATAGCGCGTCTAACATTTCT
Source organism: Clavispora carvajalis (assembly GCA_030581635.1). Lineage (NCBI taxonomy): Eukaryota > Fungi > Ascomycota > Pichiomycetes > Serinales > Metschnikowiaceae > Clavispora > Clavispora carvajalis. The sequence continues at coordinate 307,366 of JAKTTV010000011.1, read as the reverse complement.
CAACAATAAATATGCCGTGAATGTATTTTTTCTGGTTATGTCGTTTGCCAAGAAAACAGTTTACAAAGAACAACATGCAACAGATGAAAAAGATAATCTTCACTTTGGCCTAGACAGCAGCGAACGCCGATTTTCTATATAAGAGTGGGCGTCCTTGTAGGTACTTGAATTTTTTCATCCCGTGCGATCTTACTCTGATACCAATTGATTTAGGCTTTCGAAGTTTCGTTCAGGATGGTGAACGTATTCAATGTGCAAATTTTTTTTGTCGTGTTCAGAGAATCATTGGAGGCCGTCATCGTGGTCTCCGTTCTCTTGGCCTTCTTGAAGCAAGGATTGGGTGGATCTGCTGAGGACCCGGTCATTTATAAGAAATTAAAACGACAAGTTTGGCTAGGTGCCATATTGGGAGTCCTTCTTTGTTTAATCATTGGTTGTGGCTTTATTGGTGCATTCTATTCTTTGGGCAAGGACATTTGGTCTAAATCGGAAGATTTATGGGAAGGTATCTTTTGCATCATCGCTACAGTTTTGATCAGTATGATGGGACTTGCCATGCTAAGAATCAATAAAATGAAGGAAAAGTGGAGAGTAAAATTGGCCAAGGCCATTATTAAGGACGGGAAGACTCGTTTGGGATTCCGTGGCTTTACCCAAAAATACGCTATGTTCATCTTGCCTTTCATTACCACCTTGAGAGAAGGTTTAGAGGCTGTTGTTTTTGTCGGTGGTGTTGGATTGAACCAACCTGCTTCCTCTTTCCCACTTCCGGTCGTTTGTGGTTTAATTGCAGGCATCCTTGTTGGTGTGGCTTTGTACTACTTTGGTTCCACCATGTCCTTGCAGATCTTTTTGATCGTATCCACTTGTATCTTGTATCTTATTGCTGCTAGTTTATTCTCCAGAGGTATTTGGTACTTCGAGAACTACGATTACAGTCAGAAAACTGGTGGTGATGCTTCGGAGAATGGCTCTGGTCCAGGTACTTACAACATCAGCAAATCGGTTTGGCACGTTAATTGTTGCAACCCATTGAAGGATAATGGGTGGGATGTGTTTAATGCTTTATTGGGGTGGCAAAACTCGGCGACATACGGCTCGGTTATATCCTACAACGTTTATTGGATTTTCATCATCTTTGTCATTTACTTAATGTGGTATGAGGAGCAACACCAGCACTTGCCATTTTTGAAGAATATCACTATGGCTGAGTTAAATCCCATGTATCACATAAAGGGTAAGAAGAAGTTCAAGATGTCTAAGAAAGAGCAAGATGAATTGTTTGAACAAGTAAAGCGCAAGAAAATTGCGGGTTCTGACCAAGACAGCGACCCGATTGTTCAGAAAGATGAATTTCTTGAGGGAAAATCGGCTTAGTTCTCGATTTTCTAATAATTAGGTCCACGAAATGCTTTCATTCGATGTCATTGTGCTTACAAACACACACACAAACACACATGCACATAGCACATAATAAGCACTTGACATAGATTAAGCAATCAGCGTGAACCACTATTGTCGAGCCGTTCTGCACTATTGTCTCGCGAATTATCGTAAAGATTGTTGTTTTATCTAATTACAATGGGATTCGTGATTTTTATAGTTACGAAAATAAATTGGGGATTTATTCATTGACAGTAGTTTAGTTCGCGCTCAAAAAAATTGATTGGAGCAACTTTTCGGGAAAAACATTTCTTGTTAGCTTTTCGACAGAATTTGTAAATCGAAGGCATTGCTCGTAAATGCGAACGGTCAATCAAGTGTTGAAAATGCGCTTTAATCCTACCATACGAACTACTAGCCTCTCGAAAATAAATGTTTAATGAAGGTGGTTTACTTACTTAGCCTGTCAAAAGCTAAAATCTCGCAAGAGCAAAATTCTGTCAAGAGCAAAATACACCAGCCTTTTGAGCCTAGGGGCTTCCGAGAGCCTATATAATGAAATATATTTCCCAATTTCGGTCCTGCAGAATGGGTCAACGACAAAAATTACACTCTTTCAACGCAACTTGTAACACTCCGCCTATAGCAGAACCCATGGTTCAAATTTAACGCCAAATGGTAATTCAGCGAGGGGAAACTAGTTTTTCCAATCGAAAGTTTATGCATTGTCCATAATTTTAGGTGAAGCTAGATCTCAGATGTGGGGTAAAGTTGCTATTAAGATGTAAGCTATGAGAAATTGAGGTACGGCCACGCGTATCTTCAAACCCAATGAGGCATAACCCATACTTCAGAACTCTATCGTATTAGGCCCGATCAATGTCCGCATTAATACTCAGCTGGTCGAATTCGGAAAAGGCATTCCGCCACAATGGATAATTTTGCGAAAATTTTCAGGTCGCCATTACCTCTTAACTTGGCTAGCGCGATAAGGTCCAATAAAGGTTTGGATAAGAAGCGGGTATTTCCTCCCGTAGAAAACTTCGGGAGTGTGTAGCAGATAAGTCCATTCGAGTAGTCTCCGCCGGGGTGCATAACCATGCGGGAAAGAAGCGCCATCCTAATTAGGTAATTAGCGCACAAAGACTGTGGGCAATCTTATCATCTGGATCCACTGCGACATATAAAAGCTCATTCGCATCCGGTTGTTAAACTGTAACAAATATCTTTGATCATGTCTAAAACCGTCTTTGTTTCCGGAGCCACTGGCTTCATTGCTCAACACGTCGTCTACACCCTCATTAAGAGTGGCTACAATGTGGTTGGTTCCGTCAGATCGGCCGCTAAAGGTGATCACTTAGCCAAGTTGTTGAACACCCCCGCCTTCAGCTACGAGATTGTCTCTGATGTCCAAGCAGAAGGCGCCTTCGATGAGGCATTGAAGAAGCACCCAGAGGTGACCGTCTTCTTGCACACTGCTTCTCCATTTCACTTCAAGGCCACCAACGTCGAGGAAGAGTTGCTTAAACCAGCTGTTCGCGGCACAGAAAACGCTTTGAAGGCGATCAAGGCCTTTGGTCCACAAATCACCAATGTTGTCATCACTTCTTCGTACGCGGCCATTTCCACCGCGACTCTGGAGACTGACCCTACTCACGTCAATGACGAGTCTTCCTGGAACCTGATCACATGGGAAGGCTCCAAGGCTGACTCAATTTTGGGCTACAGAGGCTCCAAGAAGTTTGCCGAGAAGGCCGCCTGGGACTTCATGGCGCTGGAGAAACCAACTTTCACCATCAACTACGTGAACCCTTCCTATGTGTTTGGTCCTCAAGCTTTCGACTCCGAGGTCAAGGACAGCTTGAACACTTCGCTGGAAATCCTCAACAACTACTTGAAGTTGGATGCGGACGCTGAAATTCCTGCCACCCGCGGTGGTTTTGTTGATGTCCGGGATGTCGCCAAGGCCCACTTGGTGGCTTTCGAAAAGCCTATCTCTAACCAGAGATTGTTGTTGAACTCCGAGAGATTCTCCTCTCAGAAAATTCTCGACGTCTTGAACAACAGATTCCCTCTGTTGAAGGGTAAGATTCCTGTTGGTAAACCAGGTACCGGCCACCTTGAGACCGATTCCTTGTGTAAGATCGTGAACGAGAAGACCAGAGAGATCCTCGGCTTCCCATTGATCGACTTGAACACTTCTGTGTACGACTCTATCAAGCAGATCCTTGACGCCAAAGGAGAGTCCGCTTGAAGCGATAACCTCCTCCGGTAGACAATACCTAATCACAATCTCGACGGTCTGACCATACTCTTAGCTCAGAAACCCAGAAGATATATAGAAATAGAAGAAATTTTTAGATAAAATTACAAGAAGATTGACCCGTAAAACGTTTTCAAAAAAAGGTATGCCTATTTGCTATCGTGATTAGTTGTCGCGCAGATGCAGAACCATCTCATCTGGCTACAATTTTTCTTTAACCATGCCCAATCCAGTCTCCTCCATTAACGAGGGATTGCTTCGAGAAATTCAACATTATGGGCCAGTTACTGCAGCTTCTCTCCATCTAGACTATGTTATAGTAGGATATGGGCCCATTCTCAAGGTGTTTAAAGTTGACCAAAACTCTAATGTGCGCCAAATCTACTCAACGCGAGCTTTTAAGCGCAACAAAGTACACGGCATTGCTGTGAGTGAAGGATCTTTGGCGGTTTTTGGATGCCGTTCATTTGCCGTTTTCCCTGTGGACTGGATGTCGGGCATTTTTCCTCTGCAAATCAAAGAAAAGGCCGTGAATGAGTGGATAATCGCATGCGAGTTTTACGGCCTCGACCAGCTCTTGTTATTGACGTCTCACAACGAAGTGATCAGGGTGGCAATCGGAGATTTAAATCTGTTCCAATTTTTCGTCCAGGAAAAAATACACTGTAACGAAAAGTCCATTCTTTACAGCGGCTCCATTACCATTTCCACGAGCGGTCAAATATTGGTAGCAGCAGGAACAGTCATGAGTGGAGTATTGATATGGAATCTCAACACCCGCAAGCCTGTTCATACCTTCACTGATCACCAGGGCTCTATTTTTGGTGTGAAAATCGACAAATCAGGTCAATACCTAATTTCGTGCTCTGATGATAGGTCAATTAAACTCTATGATTTGACATCGGGGATCTTGTTGGCTAGCGGTTGGGGTCACGGATCCAGAATTTGGTCCTTGCACTTTGTATCTGTAGCCCCTACTGTTACTATCTTCAGTACCGGTGAGGACTGTACTGCTAGAATGTGGGAGTACGTTTCTGGGTCTGACACTCTAGAGAAATTGGAGCTTTGGGACCATTGCCACCTGGGAAAACATGTGTGGTCTTCAGATGTTGATATCGTGGGTTTACGCGCCTCCGTCACTGGTGGTGCTGACGGAAAAGTCAGGCTACACGATTTAATGAATGAAAAGGCTGCTTCTCTTGAGCTAGAAGCTATTAGTGCTTCCAGTGGCGTGAAATTCGAAAAGAAAGAAGTTATCAAACAATTTGCATATTTGCCTGATCTGGATGTTCTTGTGGTCGTGACTTCTTGCGCAAAGTTACTCGCATATGACAACTCGAAATGGGAGCGAATTATTCTCTCGGAAGACGAAAATGCTAGCCTCCTTGACTTCAGTCTTTTGAAAGCTTTACCTGAAGCTAGCTCTGTCGTTGTAGTGGGTCGAACAGGCGAATTGCTTATTCTAGCATTTGCTAAATCCCTTCAGCCCGTTTCTACATCTTTGATCAAGAGTTTTAACGAAAAAAGGAAAGTAATCAACGCCTTGGTCGCCTTTGATCTGTCCAAAAGCGAATACTATCTTTTGCTTGATTGTCCAAACCCGAATGTGCCTTTCGAAGTTGATGTTTTCGCTTTTAAGAGCGAAGGTCAACTTTATTTGAAGAGACGCTATACCTTTTACAAGCCAGATCCAAAGAATTTCACCCCAACATCAATCCACTACGATTTTCGTAATCAGTGGCTCTTAGTGGGTTCTAGACACTCCAACTTGGCGGTCTATAGACTAGCTGCTGAACATTGTGAATTACCTCTGTTGGTCAGGAAAGTTTGTCATGGAGATACAATAACATCTATTAGCACAGTGCAAAGTGAGGAAAACAATTTGGTTGCCTTGCTCACTGTGAGAGACGGGTTATATTTGTATATGAGAGTCAGCGTCGTGGGTGAGAAGTTCGTGTACGAGATCATTTTGCAAAATAAGCTTTCTCGTGGTTTTATTGAAGGCGGATTCGTGGCAAATAATAACTTGCATTTATACGGTTTTCATTCTTCGTCATTCTTCTTATGGAATGAAAGCAAACAGGTGGAGATTGCTCATCAAGTGTGTGGTGGGTCTCACAGGCAGTGGGAGTTGGTATCAGCTCCTAATGAGGAATACAAATTTATTTACCTCAATAAGTTGGGAATGGTTGTGAGGCCAATCCAATGCAGATTCAAAAAGTCTGAGAACGGACTCTTGGTCGAAGGAACTCACGGAAGAGAAGTCCGTGGGGTGGCCGTTTCGCCTGTTCAAGAACAAAATGGTTCTCGTTTGATTGCGACTGCTTCGGAAGATTCGGCAATAAAGTTGGGAAACATATTTTCAGATGGAAACATAAAGTACCAGTGGACAATGAACAATCATATTTCTGGTTTGCAAACGGTCAAATTTTTGAACCATGAATATTTGGCTAGTTCTGCTGCCAATGAAGAACTTTTGGTATGGAAGATACAGCGCCTTGCTAATAAAACTGTTACAATAGTAGAGGACGCCCGCCTCACCCCCACGGAGGAAAATCCAGATTTGCGAGTTATGGATTTCTCTTCAATTGAGACCCCAGAAGGATTTTGGATTGCTGCGGTCTACTCGAACTCTAAGATCAAGATTTGGTTTTACGATACTCACAGGAAAGTATTTCGGTTGGTCGCAGAAGACTCTTATAGCAACATTTGCATCTTGGGCGTTGAGTTTTTACAAAGCAAAAACGAAATGTATTTGGCTCTTGCCACAACTGATGGGTTTTTGACATTGTATAACGTTACAAACTCGTTGGATTTTGGGGACGTTTCAAAGTTGGAAGACTTAATAGTGAAACAACAGTTGCATCAAAGCGGCATCAAGTCCATGTTGTTCATTCCTTCTGAGAAGGGCTGGCGTATCGTCACTGGAGGTGACGATAACGCTTTGATATTGTCTACGCTTTCCGATGATCTCGCTTTTACGGTCAACTCATTTGTCGAGAAGGCTGCTTCAGCAACTATAACAGGAATCGCGCAAGCAGGCAAAGACCAAGTCATGGTAACGTCTGTTGACCAAATCGTGAGACTATGGAGCTACACCGATAACGAGTTAATTTGCAGATCAGCTAACTACACAACTGTCGCAGACACAGGTTGCTGCGATGCTACTGTTATCAACGGCAGTAATTTGGGAGTTGTCGGCGGTGCAGGTATTGGGGTCTGGACTTGGTAATCTATTAGGTACGGTCAAAAAGGATTCTATAAGTTGTATGGATAGACAATAGATACAATCAAAACTATTATTCTAAAGCTTCAACAATCTCAAGTCAAATGTGGTATCATTAATTGCCTGCTCCTCATCAATAATGATGGAGTCGGCAGAAACATCTGAGAAGACACTCAAAGGTTTCTTGGTGCACTTAAGCAACAAGTCGTTGTTGTTCTTCAAGACATCCACAAAGGAAATAGTATCCTTATGCAACTTGTATTGAACAGCAACTTCGTCCGTAGTCTGCAAGCCAGCCTTCTTACGCAATCTTTGAATACGGTTAATCAACTCTCTGGCTAAACCTTCACTTTGCAACTCTGGATAAGAATTGACATCCAAGATTATCATCACATCTTTTTCAGAACGAGCTTCATGACCAGACTCGGCGTCTCTGGTGAGTAAGCCACGTTGCACTTGCAAATCTTCGCTGACCAAATCAATACCATCGACCGTAAGTTTGCCAGAAGCAGCAAAGGCCTTCACCTCTTCAGAAGTGACATTGGGCAAAGCAGACTTGACTCTCTTCGCATCCTTTTTCAACTTCTTGCCAAGAACGGGCCAATCAGCGACTGCCGTATACTGGACACCGTAAGCTTCCTCATCAGCACTGATGACGATGTTTCTGACGTTCAATTCAGAGGTGATGTAGCCCTTAAGGGACACAATATCCTTACGGTAGGACTCATCGGAGTTCAAAACGACCAACTCCTTCAATGGGTTCTTCAAAGAGATCATTTTCTTTTCTCTAATGTTACGGCCCAAGTCTATGACCTTTTGCATTCTTGCCACGGCCAACTCAATCTCATAATCGAAAAATTCCTCTCTCACAGTTGGGTACGCCAAATAGTGAACAGAAGCGGTATCCTTGATTTTTGGGTTAATGACGTGCTTCTCCAATTCTTCGTTAGTGTAGAAAGGCTTCAATCTCTGGTAAATACCATCTGCCAAGAATGGGGTGAATGGAGCCATAGCTCTTGACAAGATGAACAACGCCTCGGTTAAAGTATTGAGACCCTTTTTGGTGTCGTCCAAACCACCCTCAGTATCACCCTTAATACGAGAACGGTTAAGCCTGATATACCAGTTTGTCAAGTTGTCAATGAAGCCCAACAACTTAGGGACAACAGTATACAATCTGTAAGCTTGCATTTCTTCGTGCACGACCTTGACCAATGATTGGATGGAAGCCAACAACCATCTGTCCATGACATTTTCACTCACCAAAGAGTGGTCGTAGACAAACGAGACGCCATTCTCTTTTTTGAAAAGATCGGCAGCATCTTTCAAAAACTTGAAAGAGTTGTACCATGGCAATAACACAGAAGACACAACCTCCCTGACACCTTCCTCCTTGAATTTCAAGGTTTCAGCTCTTAATACAGGGGAGTTGATCATATACAATCTCAAAGCGTCTGCACCATACTTCACCAACACATCGGTAGGATCAGGGTAGTTTTTCAAACGTTTAGACATCTTTTTACCATCAGCGGCCAAGACGATACCAGAAACGATCACATTTTGGTAAGGAGCAGTGTTGAATAAGTGGGTACCCAAAACGGTCAAAGTGTAGAACCAGCCTCTGGTTTGGTCCAAACCTTCGGAAATGAAATTGGCTGGGAAACCCTTGGTGAAGTCATCCTTGCCCTCGAATGGGTAGTGCTTGGAAGCGTAAGGCATAGAGCCAGATTCAAACCAACAGTCAAAAACTTCCTCTGTTCTCTTTAATTGGCCCTTACCTTGCTTGGAAGGAATGGTGATGTGATCGATACTCTCTCTGTGAAGGTCGGTGATATCAGGGTTGCCAGACAATTCTCTCAACTCAGCGATAGAGCCGACACATACGACCTCCTCGTAGTCATCAGAAACCCAGATGGGGAGTGGAGTACCCCAGTATCTGTTTCTAGAAATGTTCCAGTCTCTGGCATTGGCGATCCAGTTGGAAAATCTCTTTTCCTTGATGTTAGATGGAACCCAGTTTGTTTTTTCGACATTCGCCAACATGTCTGGAATGATGTCAGTTACACGAACGAACCAGGCAGGCACAGTTCTGTACAACAATGGCGTGTCAGATCTCCAGCAGAATGGGTACGAGTGATTGATTTGAGTGGCAAGCAACAATCTACCTGTTTCAGTCAAGTGCTTGATGATCAACTTGTCAGCATCCTTCACGTAAACACCGGCGTAGTCCGAGACCACTTTAGTGAACTTACCATTGTCATCCACTGGATTAGGTGGTTGTCTCTTTTCATTAATAATGCCAGCTTCGGTACAAGCAACAAAATCCACCTCACCAAAGGCTGGGGCTTGGTGGACAATACCAGTACCGGAATCATTGGAGACGTAGTCTGCAGCAATGACGCGGAAGGCGTGCTCCTTGAAAGAGTCATAAAAATAGTCAAAAGGAGGGAGGTATTTAAGGCCGACCAACTCCAGACCCTTGATCTTCTGCACAACCTTATATTTTGCCTGAGCTGGCTTCTTGTACAATGTCTTTAACAAAGCTTCCAACAAAATGTAGTGTTTTTGTTTCTCCTCGTCGAAAATCTTGACGTACTCGAAGTCAGCATTCACAGCAAGACCGATATTGGAAGGCAAGGTCCATGGGGTGGTGGTCCAGCCCACGAGCCATGTGTTCTCGTCGCCAACAATCGGAAAACCAATGGTCACAGCAGGATCGTTGACATCCTTATAGTTTTGTTGAGCCTCGAAGTTAGACAAGGGGGTAGTACATCCGGTAGAATAAGGCATCACTCTAACACCTCTATAGACAGCTTCCTTGTTGTACAACTCCTTGAAAGCCCACCACACAGACTCCATGAACTCGGGGTACAAAGTCTTGTAGTCATTTTCCATATCGATCCAACGACCCAATCTGCGAATGGTAGTTTTCCAGTCACCGGCATATCTCATGACAATAGAGCGACACTCGGCATTGTATTTGTCGATACCCATCTTCATAACATCGTCCTTTCCAGTGATACCCAACTTTTTGTCGATTTCGTGCTCAACGGGCAAACCGTGGGTGTCCCAACCGAATTTTCTCTCCACATGGTAACCGTTCATGGTAGCGTAACGAGGGATGATATCCTTAACGGTGGAAGCCAACATGTGACCATAGTGGGGGGTACCCGTTGCAAATGGAGGACCATCGAAAAATGCAAATCTAGGAAGATCGTTTGTCAATTCAAGGGTTCTTTCAAACGCCTTTTCTTCGTCCCATTTTTCAAGCACCCTTTCCTCTTCTTTGGAGAAATTGAAAAACGTGTTGTTTTCTTCAGCCATGGTGATGGAGTAGAGTGAATTGGGACTGGTAAGGCTTTTTTTCAGAACTTTTTCCGTTAAATTCAAGGTGTACGGATCCTCTCGCTCACATGACTCACCCAAGAAGGGTTTTACTTACCTCTCTCAGCCCTGAATGGTAATATCACAACGATTCAAGTAAAAGCTTTTCTCTTGCGAATCTGTGTTGTGTAAAAGCTTGAAATTTGGCGTCCTGTTTCCTTCGTTCGTATACATATTCATATTGCTCGCACCGTAAATCAAGAGAACGCATTTGCTCACATTAAAGATATTCACAGTAGTAGCTTCTTGCTTTCCCAGATTGCTTAAATGAAGATCTTGTCTACTATCTTTAACCACAAATCGTCCTGTCGCTGCAGCGTAGTGGCTTCACTATAGGCCTCAAGTCGCGCTTTGGTTTTGGTCTCTTAATCAAATGATTTCTCCGGGTGTTTTTCGACGCCATCTTTTAGGATGCTTTTCAGGCAAAGTTCCCCGGAAAATATTGGTAGCTGTCTCTGGAGGGGTTGATTCCATGTGTCTCGCTCATCTCCTACGTCAGTATACGAAGCTCTTCGACCCAGATGTCGAAATCCACACCATGACCATAGATCATGGATATAGACAAAACTCTCGTAGGGAGGCCACTAGGGTTGGCAATATCATGGAAAGCTGGGGTTTTTTTCACCATTTACATTCTCTTACCTACGACAAGGAAGTAAGTGCTATCAGCAACTTCGAAGAAGTCGCTCGTTATTTGAGATATCAAACTTTCCAGAAAAAGTGTCTCGAGCATGGAATAGATTCGATCTTAGTGGCCCATAACCTCAATGATAGACTTGAAACGTTTGTGCAGCGGCTACAGATGAACTCGACTTTATTTGGATTGGGTGGTTTGAGACCTAAAGTGGGGCTACCTATATCGCCAGCATCCCCCAATGAAATAATGGTATACCGTCCACTTCTACGTTTTGACAAAGGTCAAATTCGTGAAACTTGTTTGCAAGACAATGTTTTATGGTTCGAAGACCCCACTAATGCCGACCGCAATTTGACAAAACGCAATCTCCACCGATTTATGATCAATGAGTACATTCCGGTGCATGTGTCTAAAAATCCAAAATTGGAGATTGTATCTAAGGAAAAATTGTCTAAAACTATTTCGGCGGTAGACGATGCGTTGTTGGTCCTTGAAAAATGCATATTCGCTCTTGATGGTTACATCCGCAGATGGGGGAGCTTCAAGTTTGACCGAGGCTTTGCGTGCTTATCCTTTTCGGCTCCCTTGAATTTTTGGGACTCATTGCAAGATCCTGTTTCTGCAAGATGGCTTTATCATATTATATCACCAATATCCTCTGCAAAGCATTTACATTGGTCGTACGCCAAGCTCGAGAGGCTAGCAATGCCTCGGATCAAACAGTTTATTCGCGGAGAAGAGAAACTGAAAATTTTTACTTATTTGAACGTTGTATTCCGTTTGACTAAAAAAGAGGGTTTCCTTCATTTCCACCTTTCGAAGCAGCCACCAGAAAGAAACGTGATCAAGGCACTAAATAATACAGTCTCCGTTCCATCGCCATGGATTTTGATAGACAAAACCTGGTGGATAAGAGTGAACTCCGCTGTGGGGAATGGAGTCGACATTAAATTATACAGCCCCAAGCAGAAGAAGCAACTCCTAAAAGCATTTCCCCATGTCGTTCCAGGACGCTTGAAAAATATCCCTGTCATAATTGCAAATGATGAGATCGTGGCAATTCCCACTTTACGCCTCGCTAAAGACGGATATTCAGTAGATTATGCCTATAAAGCATAGTGGCTGGATGAGCTGCAAATTAGCTGGTCGGGGCACAACGTTCAGGAATGGCCGAACCCTAGAGAAGTCGCCCAAGACGAATGAATCATGGCCAATCTAAAATCTCTCATCTGATTGAGCCAACTCCACGCTCTTACATTTCATCTTTCGATCGTCTTTTCCTCTTGGTCGTTTTATGCTCAGAAACTATCTCTTCATACCTCGGTCGCGCAACTCGCTTTTTTTTAACTCACATAGCAAAGCAATTCTAGAAATCGATAACGGAACCGGGCTCCGGCCATACAACATCCTTAAATTATATTCCATTCATTTCAAACTTGCTCAAATAAATATGAGATGGAATTTAGGAATATTTAGGCCGTATGATTAACGTTGTGAGTGCATATACCGCGCGAGGTCACCTCCGTGCATCCACACTCTTGCACTCACATTCACGAACTATTCTTTCTCCACAACGCCATGCTGTTGATCAATCCGCTCGAGCGTCAACAGCTGGCTGGACCCACTCCAAAGTTTTCGGGGGGAGTTGGTGGGACTCCCAAATCCAAGTCAGCAAAGGTTCGAAATATCAATCTCTCAACTCAAGCGCTCAAAGTGGCCCACCAGCGTGTGAGCTTGAATGTGGACTTGGCGAAAAAGAAAGTTATCGGAGTGACAGAGATAACGGTGGTTCCAATGTCAAGCACCCTTCGTGTGGTGCGATTGGACTGTCGTGAAATGAAGATCAGGCGCGTTTTCATCAACGGCCGAGGTCTGAGCAATTACCTCCATAATGATTTGCTTTACATTAACGACCCGCAACGATTTGACCACTCTATCAATACGAATACTGTCAACTTGTCTGACATCTACAATCCCAGCTTTAATATCAACCAACATCACTTATTGAGGCAAAAACTCAATTACATATTAGGTGGCATTTCTCCGGGACAAATGACCGCAGACCGGGTAGACAACACAAACACCGAGGAGCTCGCAATCATACTTCCAGAAAATTTGAAGCTAGAGCCTACAGACTTGCATTCTCTTCACACACCGTCTGACGCTCAAGCTTCAGGAATGACTCCATTTCACTTGCGGTCGCGAAACACTCACAGTGATGCCTACACCCCCATCCAAATAAAAGTCGAGTATGAGTTGTGCAATCCGAAGAATGGCCTCAATTTCGTTTGCCACTCCGACGACAAGAACCTTTGGCACGCGTACACGGTTAACTCTGAATACAATATATCCACATCCTCATGGGTCCCGTGCATCGATAATCTTTGGGAACGATGTACATGGTCTATCGATATTAGCATTCCTCGTACCGTGAAGGACATTGTCGATCTGCTTGCAGAAGAAGAGCAAAGTTTGGGCAGATCTGCATCGACACAGCAGCCCATTGAAGCCGAGGATGGGGATGACACAGGGATTGACCGAATCGAGGACGATAACGACAGTGACAGCAACGATATTGATGCAGGTAATAATGCCAAAGGCGATGAGAATGACAATGAGGAGGAGGATGAGGATTCAGAAAACTACGACTTATTTGTATGCACCGGCGATTTCAACAACCTTAAAGAAATGGCACATCGTTATGATCCCCGCAAGAAAGTTGTATCATGGTCCATTTTTAGTCCCGTTTGTGCACATCATGTCGGATGGGCTGTAGGCCCCTTTCAGTCAAAAGAGCTCTCTGATTTCAATGAAGCTGCGGTCGTGATCCCTGAACAAGATGAAACGCAAGATGAGTTCGAAGAAATTGAGAAAGATGAATCGACTTCATCTGTTATGCTATACTTCTTACCGGGTCTAGAGGATCTGGTGACCAATACTTGCATTTTCGCCCATCGAGCTCTAGATTTTTTTCTGAAGGAGTTCGGCTCATTTCCTTTTGGTTCCTACGGAATTGTTTTCGTCTCTGGACCTGCTTACCCATTCAACAACTATGCTGGATTATCTATCATCAGCGATACAATTCTATATCCCCCAGATGTAATTGAGCCGATGTTTACTACGACTGAGGATATATTGGAGTGTATCGCCAGTCAATGGTCAACTATTAACATTGTTCCTCAAGTTTTCAATGATTTGTGGTGCACTATTGGAATAGCGAGGTTTATGTGTTTCCAATTCATCAGATCACTCATGGGTTCAAATGAATTTAGGTATCAAATAAAGGGTAAGATGGATCAAATAGTTGAGCAAGATATCGGAAAGAGCCCTCTCGGTATGCCAACACTCAAATTCCCTGTCTCCGAATCGGATCTTACTTTTGTTCGTCTTAAGGCTCCAATTATTTTATTCATCCTTGACAGGAGAATGACCAAGACTGACAAATCCTTTGGTCTTTCCAGGGTATTGCCCAAAATTTTTTTGCAGGCAATGTCCGGTGATTTACAGAATGGTACACTCTCAACACAACACTTTCAATACGTCTGCGAAAAGGTGAACAGAAACCGCTTGGAATCGTTTTTCAAACAATGGGTGTACGGCGTAGGTACGCCTGTCTTTAATATCACTCAAAAGTTCAACAAAAAAAGGTCCATGATAGAAGTGACTATTCGTCAGACTCAATTACAGCAATCCAAAACAGTACATCCGAGGGCTGGCACATTTATTGAGGATTCAATTGCATTTATGAATGATGTTCCTGTGCATCCCACTCAGCAGACATTTTTGGGCCCTATGACCATCAGAGTGCACGAAGCTGACGGAACTCCGTACGAACATATCGTTGATATCAAGGATGGGGTTGTGAAATTCGATGTTCAGTACAACACAAAGTTCAAGCGACTCAAAAAGAACAAGGATGAGAACAGTGAGGAAACCCCAGTTTTTTCCAAATTAGGCGATGTGCTTCAAAGCGAAGCTGATATGCAAAAATGGAATCTCGCCGAGTGGCCCAAAAGGGATGAGGAATTTCTTGATCCTTTCGAGTGGATAAGGGTTGATACGGATTTCGAATGGATTGCTCAGTTCAACGTGAAGCAGCCAGATTACATGTTTGGATCTCAATTACAACAAGATAGGGATATCGAAGCACAAATTGCAGCCATTGAATATTTCGGGAGTCAAGAAAAGCCGACTGTTGTTTATTGCACTATGCTTTTGAGAACATTAATGGATGGCCGATACTTTTACGGCGTCAGGATAGCAGCTGCGAAAGCTCTTGGAAAAATCTCAAAATCAGCAAACAATTTCGCTGGAATCAGCTACTTAATCCGTGCGTTTAAGGAGCTATTCTGCTTTGAAAATAGTTTGGTACCGGTTAGCAATTCTTTTGATGACTTTGGGAAATTTTTCCTCCAGAAATCCATTCCAAAATTTTTGGGAAAAGTCAAAGATGACGATGGGCATACCCCTCAAAACATCAAGACTTTGTTGTTCAACCTTTTGAAATATAATGACAATTCAAACAATGAGTTCCAAGATTGTTTCTACATTCGCGACCTCGTGTCTGCTTTAACTGAGGCGATCATACCTACCAACACAGAGCATAGAGCAGTTGATTTTCATTTAGAAAGGGAAGCAGCAAATGCGACCTATTCTAAAGAAGCAAAATTCGTCGCCAAAGTTGTAGAAGAATTTGCAAGAATTCAAAAATTGGACAGATGGGTACCATCATATCAGTCAATGATCTCGCTTTCGTGCCTCGAGCAGATGATTCGTTTAGCAAGAAGCAATCTTATTGATTTTTCACTTGAAGACCTATTATTTTTCACTTTCAACAAGTTTTCTCCCGAAATTAGAGCGATGGCGTTCAAAGGTTTATTCTTGTTAGGAGGTTTGAAAAACTCGCATATTATGAAATATTTTTTGGAAGTTTATTTGCTCGAGGAATCGACTATGAGTTTTAAGAGTCAATTGATGGAAGCTCTTGTAATCTCGATTGGCGAAGCTGCTGTGAATGGCACACCTTCAATGCTAGATGACCCTGAATTTAGGTCGTTGGAAAAGATAATTGAAAATGGTGGCGCTGGCTCCAACCAGACCACGAATATGGTGGTGATTGAAGAAGCCGCTCAATCCTCCGAGATGGACACTCGCAGAGATGTTTTGGCTAGAGCTACTATTAAGGGCACAATAAAGCTTCTCCGAAGAGACTACTCAATTGGCAAAGGTCTTGAACTGACTATGTGGGAATTGATCCATACTTCGCTCGTCAGTCTCCTTGATAGGAGGAAAATCTTTACTTTATGTGAGATATTGTACAGTGAGGTGGACTCGTTCCCCGTTGTCATATCTGTTCCCTGTGTTCCTTTCGATGAGCTCAAGAAAAAAATAGTCGCTAAAAACCTAAGAGACGGCAAGGTTATTATCAAAAGGGAAGGCCGTTTTAAAATCCAATTAAGTGCCAAAATTTCGTTAAATGACGGTAAGAATAAAATATCCAAAAAAGAGCCAGCGAGACCACCTCTGACGCGAGTTGCAAAAGCATCTGCATCAAATGCAGAGCCTGTCGAGCCTGTCGAGGGGATTTTGGAAGAGCCTCCAAAACTTAAACTAAAATTGGGACAAGCGCCTAATAATCAAATTTCAGCGAACGTTGATACCAAGAGACCAGAGAAGATCACAGTTCAAAACATCGGCAATTCAGCCGAGGAAGAGAAGACGACTTCAACTGATAGCCCAGTTAAAAGAGATGGGCCGAATAATATGACCGTTAAATTTTGCTTCAAGAAACGGAGATTAAATCCCCTTCCCCCGAATGATTCCGTGCCAAAGAAGCTTGTCACTTTCGAGAAATCTATAATAAGAATAAGATTTCGGGATCGTGGAAAACTTCGAGATGTGAAATCGAACCAAGCGTCGAAGGGGACGCGCTTCATTCGAATCTCGACTCGCACGGGTACTGTTTCCTTGTCGGCTACACCATACCCCGAAAAACCGAAGGAGGAAATTCCAAAACTTGTTTTGAATGGAAATTCTCCTGAGGCACTCGACTCTTTTCATGGGGTTGAATCGCATACCGAGACTGAAGTTGCATCAGAAAACAAGAGAAGCAAACAACCAGATAACGACGAGAATTTGATTGCAAAAACGGATTCCCCGGACGAGAAACTTGCTCCCAAAGTGGTGGGGAAAGTCAAGAGAGAACCCCCTGAAGCTGACGATGTTCTGTCTCGATCATCGTCGAAAAACATTTCTCGTTCAACCACTGAAGAAAGCCGGGCTGCCTCTCGAGCTGCCAGCCCATTTTCAGCGGAACCCTCGCCTGCAACTAAAAAAAAGAAGAAAACTAAGATCTATATTCACGATCGTACATCTGACACCCCATCTCCTCCGCCATCTGGAGATAACAGTTCCGTAAAAAAGGAAGATTCTACCACGCAGAGCAAGCCTAAGTTGAAATTGAAGCTTAATTTAACTTAGGATGTGCAATTCTTACGTTTCTGACATTGAGATTTGTGCCGGTCGCTTGTTAATAGTTTATGCAGAAATAATAGACAATCTTTAGTGCGAAACAACTGGGGCGGCCAGACTATCAACTTTTAATCATCATCACGCCTTTGGATCGCAGCACGTGAATCTTTTGGGGTTTAAAAGGGAAGCCGTCTTTCTCCCATTCTCAATTTTATCGAGGAGCACGAAATGTCCTTCAACAACCATTTAGCGTTCAACATTTCCAAGGCTTCAGCCACAACCTCCACAACTAATACCACTACTACTTCTATATCAGGTAATGTGAAAGCAATATCGACTTCTGCGACAGAAAGTTCCCGTACGGAGAATCTGAATGGCCTGGGAAAACTGCCATCACCTAAATTGACCTCCAGTGAACAAGCTGAAGGAACAACTGGCAATAGCCCTGCCAATGTGTCGGCTATCATTGGCGGAGTCGATTCACTATCGATGGCTACCCTGGAAACCCACAAGCCATCTAGAGATGGTCAGGAACTACTCGAAATATGGGGGAAATACGATCTCACCGATACGGATGGCCTAAACAAAAACCAATCATCAGGGGATAATGTGGATTTACTTGAGCAAGATAAGTCTCAAATTCAGCTTCACTCAAACAACAGAGCTATTCCAGAATCGCCCAATTTGTCGAGCCTGGACCTCGATGAAAAGAAACCACACGATACCGTGTTGGAACACGTTGATCCAAAGCTTCGATCGGAAATTCTAGGTGCGCTGGATATGCCAGATGCCTCTCAAGATCTTCTCGATATATTTGAAGGCAGCTCTGAACAGCTGTCGCCTGAGGAGCAATCCGAACATGTGTCTTCAGGAATCGAAGGAGGTGCAAAGAAATCAGCCCCGATTACCGTTGCCCCTGTTCGACAGCCCAGGTCGCAATCTTTGAGAGAGGCAACCAATCATAAAGTCCCCTCCTCCTCGGACATAGGAATCCAACCTTACTCATTTCCTGAGGACTCTCAGCCCAATGAAGAGGGGCTTTCTGCAGAAATTGATTCTGTGGCTCAATTTGGTCCACAAACTCCACCCGAGTCCCTCACTTCGAAACCAATTACAAAAAGACATAATTCTATCACCAGAATCACAGCTGCAGTAAACCCGAAAGAGCAACATCGGCAGTCACATAAGCCATTTGACTTTCAGGTCTTTCTTGCCCATTTGAAAAATAAAAGGGCAGCCCCGCTAGTGAAATACATACAATCATTTTTGGTTTCGTTCTCCCGCCAATCAAACGTTTTGACGGCTTCTCAGATGATCAAAGCAGTCAAAAACTTCAAGGAATTTATGAACGCCAAATTTCTTGAGTACGAACCATTCGCATCCATGGATGCGGTTGACTTGGAGAATTCAGATGAGGGCGTGGAAAAGTTGATAATGAACCGATTGTACGATTATTGCTTCTCTCCCGAAGCAATTAAAAAGTTTGGCAAAAATTCACCGCAATCGGTTTTCAAGGATGTTCATCAAGATTACGAATTCTCGTTGCAGCTCGAAAAATTCAGTTGGGTTCTGGCAGTCCACTTAGATATCGAGTTGGAAACTTTCTCTCAAAAGCTCCTGGATGCAAGGGGATCCATTGAATATATTGACTACGCGGCCACTGAACTTAACAAGATCAATAAGTACAGGGCTCCAAGAGACAAAATCATTTGCGTTTTGAATGCTTGCAAAATCATCTTCAACCTTTTGGAAAACAGCAGGCAGGAGACCAACGCTGATTCATTTATACCAATTCTTATCATCGTCATAATCAGAGCAAAAACAGACAATTTATTCAGCAATATAGTGTACATTGAAAGTTACCGAGGCGAAGAGTGGTTGAATCATGGCGAAACGAGTTATTATTTGTCTTCAATGCAAGCTGCTATTTCTTTTATCCAAAAAATAAGGAAGGAGGATCTAACAATTGATGAGGGTGAATATGAAGCTAACATGGAAGCATGGGAAGCTGAATTAAGACAACGAGGGCCGCCTGTTGCTTATCCCGAGCCAATTGGGGTTGATAAGAACTCTCCTGTTGCGCAAGAATCAATTTCCCCCTCCAACGTTATTTTGGCCAGTGCTGAGATGTTCACTAAGTCGATTTCTAGTTTCATGTCACCCTCACCGCTGCTTCAATCTGCTGATGCCTCGAGTACTCCACAGCGGCCTGAGGTCACAGATGGTCAAATTGACAACACTGTTAATCAATTAGCGGAAATATTTCCCAGCCTTGACCGTGATGTGATTCGGGATGTGGTTGCTATGAAGAAAGCAGACTTTGATGCTTCCTTGGATATATGCCTTCAATTGTGCAGCGATAATTAGACGAAAAATGACAACAAAACTCACATTTGTATTGAAATAACTGTAGGGCCCCTTGCAAGCATATATGGTCTTCTTCCAACAAGTGACATACAAAATAAGATCCAAAGGTTAAGTATCTAAAGACTATCGGGTATATATATATCATGGAGATCACTAATATCAATTGGCTCTTTGGCCGAGCGGTCTAAGGCGGCAGACTCAAGTTCTGTTATCGTAAGATGCGCGCGTTCGAATCGCGCAGGAGTCATTATTTTTTTATTTTATGCAATCTACTCACAAAATTTGATTGTTCAACACCTTTTAACTTTGGTGGGCTTCTTTCATGTTCAGGCAGTGGAGTGTATTTTCTAAATGACTCATATGTTCTTGTTAAGGAGAATTGAAAAAATTGCCTGGCTAGCTCAATGGCTAGAGCGTGAGACTTTTAATCTCAAGGTTGCGGGTTCGACCCCCGCGTCGGGCTTATTTTTGCTCTCTCAATAATTTCGACTGTTAAACGAAATTCATGGCATATTTTTGCCATCCCCTGTGAAACTGCTGTGTACACAAGGTTTCTTTGGGTCCTGGTAAACTAAGAGTGCCCATTTCGCGTATCATGATCACTCTCATCTCGTTTTAGCACTTAATAAAATTCTCTCCTTATCTGATTTTTTGGAACTTGTGCTCAATGATTGTTATCAAACGTAGCAAATTGTAAGGGTTTGGTCATGGATTTAAAACTCCCTCTGGTTTAGGACTATAGATCCAGTGCGGTGCGCCCTTCCTAAACGGGTGCAAAAGTGCGGATAACATAGACACTGGGGAAGCGGTATCTGAATAGAGGATTTACAGCCAGTCTCTATTTGTGATATATAAGCAGTTCCATTTCTGACCATCCCCAATGTCGTCAGATTTTTAGCTACCGATCTCTTGGCTATCTAAACAAAGTCTAAACCATCGACTTCGCCACAATGCCTATGTTATACAAGCCAGCCGTCGAAGGTAAGGAAGTCAAACCACCACAGATTCCATCACCCGGTCATAACTCTTTTCTAGGAGATATCTTTACCTCTGATGCCCCGCAAGACAAGCAAATTTCGTGCGGGTTCTACAGACAAGAAAAGGGTGAGCCCTTGGTTTACACCTACTCCTACGATGAAATGAAAATTATCTTGGAGGTGGAAGGCAAATTCACTATTGCCGATGACTCCGGTTACAAGGTATCTGTGAGTCCAGGTGACGTGTTGTATTTTAAAAAGGGTACTACTGTCACTTTTGAGACCACCGGTTACGGCTACGCCTTCTTCACCGGCTTGAGACCGAACGGCAGTCTTTAAATCAAATTATTTATTAAATACAAATCAATTAGCTCAAGCGTCATGTAATTATGGCAATTCTTGGTGCTTGTATGTAATTGCAGCCAATGGTATGTTTTCCGTGGCACTATCCCGATTTGACCAGAGATATTAGAGAATCCTTTATTGATAATCAAGATGCCCGGCATCATGTGGTAGAATTATAGCGCCGTTTTGGTTTCCGTCCTGCGTTTTTTCTTGTCTCGGGCCGTTAATCAGATCTCAACTACCTAAGGATCAGCTTCACGCGCGCCGAATCTTCTCGAACTTCGAAATCGATTAATAAAGGCAGACGTACGTTAATCTTGCCCACAATGCCTATCGACTACTCGAAATGGGACAAAATTGAATTGTCCGACGATTCTGATATTGAAGTACATCCCAATGTGGACAAGCGCTCGTTTATCAACTGGAAGCAAAGGGATATCCATGAAAAGAGGCATCAGCGCAACATTGAAATCAAGTCAATCTTGGTTCAGTTGACGATGTATGCTAAGTTGAATGAGCGTGTGGATTTTTTAGTCAAGGGTTTATCCCCCACTGAGCTTCTTGACCAGAAGAAAGTGGTCGAGTTGCTCAATCAGAAATTTGACGCCAAGGAGAAGTTTGACTACAATAAGTTGAAAGCGGAGAAGGGCTCCGACTTGAGAAAGGGATTGAAAGATTTAGAGTTCGATGCTGATGAGGTGGATAGCACCCCTCCATACAACGAGATGATTGAAGACTTATTTGATCAGGTGAAGGAAGACCACGCGGACGCAGCCACGGACGGAGAGAAATTGCTTGCTTACTTGAAGGAGCACCGCACTAAAATTGACGATGTTTTACTGAAGCAAACGATCAAGCTCGATGACTTGTTGTACCAAAAGTCTTTGCTCATCAGTAGTGACGACTACCATACCGGTTTTGATCGCTCTTTCATGAACAAGGACAAGGATGAAGAGGTTGCCCAGAAGCCTAGCGCGGATAAGAAAGTTACTTCTATTGAAACGATAAATTCGCCGTCTCAACAGAAACCGGCCACCGAGGCTGCGGCACACAAGAAGACGGATGATGAGATGTTTGACGAGCTTGAGGTGTTCCCTGCTACGGCCGAGTTTGCTAAGATTCCATACCGCCAGCTTGAGGAGAGTGCTCAATTCTTGATTTCACACCCTTCAATTTGCACTGAGAATCAAAAAGACTCATTGATCATGACTGCATTCGACCACCAGCTTCAAGGCGACTCGGAGGGTGCAAAACAGGTAATTTATCAATCATTGTTGTTGCAATATATTGCACAGCTATCTGGCCCTAATTCAACCAAAGATCAAACAATCAGAGCGATCAAACTTTTCTTTTCTAAGCTCAAAGATTCATCTGCACCTGCGAGCAAGGCTTTTGAGGCGGATGTGGAGAATACTGTAAGTCACATTAAGACCAGATGCGAAGTCATTCGTAAAGAGCAGTTGGAAAATGCAGGTGAAGACGAGCAGTTGATACAGTTGAAATCTCTTGATGACTCTACAGAGCTTTTCGTCAATCCACCAAAGGAAGAATCCGAGGAGTATAAAATTTTCACCTCGGATTTGTCTCCCGAAATGCAGACTGCAGTTCATTCAGGTTCATTGGACGAAGTTAACAAAGTTTTTGCTACCATGAAAATTGCTGATGCTGAACATGTGTTGGAAATTTTCAATCAGTGTGGAATCATTGGTGTGAGTGGCATCTTAGAAAACGAGCTGGAGTTCGAACAGCTCAAAGAAGAATACGAGGAACGCAAGAATTTGCCAGAAATGCCTACGGCCGAGGTGGCAAATGAGTTGACACCGGATGTTGTCGATTAGTTTACCATTACTATTGGGTACTTTATTGCCATTTAATGAATGTTTTTAAAGGCAGTCGATTTTGGTAGAAAATGTTTACTGCGGGGTTACTAAGGGTTCCCCAACCGGGCCAACATTTCCATCAACGCACTGTTTTGTGGCTGTTGTGTCGGCTGTGGCTGCTGCGGCTGGTATGGGTGTTGTGACTGTCGTGACTGTGGTAATTGTAGTCGCTCATGGGTTTGTCTATGGTGGGGCATATACTCGTCATATGACTGTTGCGGAATGAAATCGTAATTTCTTTTAGGTGGGGCAGGATAACTTTGCATGGGTGGGGCGGAATTGTGTGCTTGGTTTTGTTGCACAATGAAGTTCGCGGGCGGTGACTGAGTGTTGCCCTGACTTTGGACTGGAAATTGTGAGCCATTTCGTTGTAACATGCCCATCACATTTTGAAGAGTCAGTGGATCGAGGTTTTGAAGGGTTTGCAAGACTTCAGGCGTAATCTGCAGACTATTGCGCGCTGCATTGTATGTCCCATTAGATTGATTCAATTGCCCAGGATATTGAACGGGATAAAAACCAGGTTGAGCCATTCCTTGACCGTTCGGATACGATGGTTGAGGAAAAGGCGGAGCTTTGTTGTTATGCAAACTTTGATTTCTGAAGCCATTATCATAGTTCAGATTATTGCGGTAGTTGGGCTTGTTATCATAACTATTGTTGCCGTAGTTGGCATTATTAGCATAATTGTTGTTTCCATAATTCGGATTACCGTAATTGCCAGTACCGTAACTCATTCTTCCGTGGCCGTTTCCGTAAGAATCAGTTCCGTAGCTTAATCCATAGCTAGAGGAATTGTTAAATTCCTGAGGTGAAAAATTGTTTTGTCGGATGCTGGAGTTTAAATCGTAGCCCGCCACTCTGATATTACTGCCATATTGTTGACCTTGATTATAGCGTTGGGTGCCTCTAAAAGACTGCCGGTAACCATGGTTCTGGCCGTGTGGCTTCTGAATATCTTGTTTATATGAGTTGTTGGAGTAATCGGATTGATAGTGGTCAGTTTGGTAGTCATTTCTGCTGTTACTCCTAGGTCCAGAATTATATCTTCCTCTGCTCGAGTTATCGGAACGACGAAAGTTACTCAGATACTTTTCTCTTCCTTGCTCGGATCTATGGCCGCATGAAGATTGGTCACTTTTCGTTTCACACCCCAGATCAGTTGTTTCAACTTTTAGCTCCTTCTGGGGCGACTCGAGCGAGGTAGAGGAAACTTGCTTCCTGATGAGATCAACTGCCATATTTGCTTCGATATTCTCGTACTCGTCAAAACGAATTCCTCCGTCTAGAGTTTCCTCAAAAGTTTGGATATTAATCACATTGTTTTCGATTATGCAAGCTGCAATAACACCCAGATATGCAGCTTCGCAGATTTCTTCGGCCGGATCTTTATCTCCGATATTGTTCGTCATGAAATTAATGCTTGCAGCTTTGAATACTGCTTCCACTTCCTCCACTAATGAAGAAATGGCGCTGCTGGTAACCAACAACAGGCATTCCGGCCCAATGTGGTGCCTTTTCGCTTCAGGTTCACCTCCGCTTGACATCTCCGGACGCTCTCTACCCCTTGTGGTTGCAGGCTTGTTCCTCAGGGATGGGGCGAGTCTGAGGAATTTATTGTGAAGCGGAACACCTGTTTCTCCCTTTATAAATTCGGCGCACGCTTCTGCGGTTCGAAATTGCACAAATGCATAGCCACCTTTTATAGATATTTGCACTACTTCGCCGTATGGGTGGAGAATACGGAAAAGATCTTGCTTAGAAATAGTATTCGCTGGAAAGTTGCCAATAAATAGCCTCAGATTTTCGGGAAAATTCAGCTCCTCGTTCCCTCCCATCAGCTCTTGCTGCTCAAGAAATTCGTGATATGCCTTTTCTTCTTCTGAGCTCAAAGGAAGGGTGATGTCAGGCCTCCGGCAATATTTATTGGTTGGTATGAGCGGAATCGGGTCCTTCACGTTCTTGAATGGTTTGTTGAAGGAGTGAACTTGGGCATAGTTCATATCGGGATCGATTTGGGATTGGGTTGGCGAGGGCAATGCAATATTTTTCTCTGCAAGAAGTTGCTGAATAACTTTGATTTGATCCTCCTGCGAAAGTTCGAGAAACTCAGGCCTTTTAACAATATCACTGTTCATTATAGCTTGGTAGGCATCTTTAAGCTCCGAGGTATTTTGAGGTTTGGCAGGGAGACTGGTAACTTCTTTTCTACTCTCTGCTACGCTTTCTCCGAGTTGCAGGGGGTCATAGTCGTCATCGTCGTCTTCCTCCTCTTCCCGTTTTTCGTCTTCGCGCTCTTGCCTGTCCTTCCCCCCTTCTCTTGTGGTGGCACTTAAGTCGATGCCAGGCTCAAGAACATCAGAGGTGATAACCGGGTCTGCGAACTCGCGAAGTTCATCAGGTATTTTTTTCGGAGTATCGACTTGACTCTCAGGCCCAAATGTTAAACCTGGACTGGATTTCGTGCCGTCATTGAGCTTTTTGGTTGCGTCTTCTTCTGTAGGTATTTGAACCTTTTCCTCCTCACGATGTGTGTTCTCGACCGACTTTTCATCAGAGAATGTCTGTTGGTTCTCGGTTGTATTATTATCGCTACGCGAGGTGCACTGTTCCGATATCAATGCTTCAGCACAGTCTGCCCGGGTCTCTGTCGTAACCTTACTCTGATTGACTGAGGGGATGAGGTCTCCAATGAGTTCAGGATCGTAATCATCCCCCAGTTCCTCGGTGACGGAGACAGATTCGGCGCTTTCGGTCGGTTCGGAATTCCGGGTGCTATCGCTAACCTCGTGCAAGATCACCGGGGTGACTTCCATATTGTAAAGTGGCCGGTGGTGGTTAGGTGATAGTTTTCACCCGTACACCCAAATGCTGTGCGTTTGCATACAGTGGGGAACGCGGGTCACTGTCCTGTTCGGAAGTTCCCAGTAAAAACACAATTCGGCATGTGGCCTTACGGAGACATGTCATGACGTTTTGATGCAAGTATTGCGTTATAACATCACTTCAATACACCTACATTACTTTCCGTGGTTTTGGAAGATGTTGCAACAAGTATAAGCTAAATGACTGTGAAGTCCGCTTGAGAAATCATTCGCAGCGATTGAAACCCTTTACTTAGTTTGCAAAAACATTGCTCTCCCAGCTCCTTTGGATGTGGCGTTTTATAGGCATGCAATGTCAGCAACTAATTGACCTTCGGAAGAACTTTGGGGCTCGGAAGAATTTGGGGGAGGTCTAATGCGTGGGGAGACGCATTTCTCCGTACCCCCACTTCTTGTGTGCAGTGAGAGTACAGGCGCAGCGCCGCGGTTAATTGCTGGTGTCTCAGCTCACAAATTATAAATTGACCGTCAAAGCCTGATTCTCCAAATACCTTACACATACAAAATAAGAAGCATCATGGTTAACGTTGGAATCATTGGAACCGGCATTTTTGCCACCGATCAACACTTGCCCACTATTCAATCCATCGACAACTTGACCCCATACGCGGCGTACAACAGAACCAGATCCAAGGCTGAAGAGTTCGCCAAAAAAGCAGATATCAAGGACTCCCAGGTGTACGACTCGGTGGACGAGCTCTTGAATGACCCAAATGTCGACTTCGTCGATGCTTTGTTGCCTGTACAGACAAATGTCGAAGTTATTAAAGCCGCGATCGAGCACAACAAACCAATTGTGGTGGAAAAGCCAATTGCGGCCAATATGGAACAAGCTAGGGAAATCGTGGCTCTTTCCAGAAAAACCGATTTGCCCATCGGTATCTTGGAGCAATGGGCATTCTTCAATGCGATCGAGGAGGTGAAGAAGGTCTTGCCTAAGATCGGCGAGGTCATTTCTTTCACCTACAGCGCAACAGGAACATGGAACGCCAACAACAAATACTTGACCTCGTGGAGAAAGAACCCGCAGCATATTGGTGGCTTCTTGAGTGACGGTGGTGTTCACCAGTTGGCCCTTCTCACAGAGATTTTGGGTCCGGTGGAGAGTGTAGCTGGTCTCACCAAGCAGGTTAGAGAGGAGAGTGGTACGGATGACATTTTGTTCTCCACCTTCAAGTTGGTGTCTGGCGTTATCGGTACGTTCACTTACGGTTCCGCATTTGGTGCCACCGACAAGAGCACCAGTTTGAAGGTCTACGGCACCAATGGCTCTCTTGTCTACGATTTCTCCCCAGCTTTAAAGAAACCAACTATCACCTACCAGACTGGTGCAAACTCTGGTGAAGCTTCTGGTAAGACGGTGGTGGAGGTTGACGAGGTTGTTGGTGTCAAGGAAGAGTTTGAGAATTTTGCTGCTGCTGTTGCGGCAAAGGACAAGTCCTTGGTGAGAGTCCAGCCTACTAAAGCTTTCCACCACTTGGCCATTGTGGCTGCTGCCCTTGAATCTTCGAAGCAAGGTGGATCTTCCGTGAAGGTTGAGCAAATTTAGAAACGTATATTATGATTAATGCCTAAAGTTCATCGCGTGTATGAGCAGAAGAAGAGATTTTGCTGTTGTAAACGTGGTTTACCTGATTGAGCGTCCTGTTTTCTTCCTGAAGATTGCCGGCGCTGAATGTTTGATCAATGATTGATTGTTCGTCCAAGTCCTGAGTCTCTATCCACTGTCTATCCTCCAGAACGCTATTCTTATGCCTTTCGATTGCAGGCAAATCTTTCCTTGGGTCATGTGATTGAGGCCCACCTTCACTCCTATGGGGAGTCAATGGAAGTTTCTCAGCTAGTGATTGTAGTTCGTCGCGATTAAGCCCACTTTCGGTAGTCTCTATACGCGCATCAGGAACACGAGCTCCTGGTACAGTAACATGCGAAGTTAATTCAACACGATCAAAGCTTATCGCTTCATGAGTTTCTTCAGGTTCATAGGACACTTTATCAAATCTGCACAACTCCAGTTCTCCTGAGACATTTGCAGCTGTCCCAGGTTCTCTGCTAGTCTGCAGTTCAGCATCAACGCTTTGAGAGTCTTTCAAGCTATCTGATAAATCCGCCGCAGTATCAGGAGTTTCGGTGAAATCATGCAAGACCTCAAGATCGGTATTTGCAAGGGTCTGAGGATTTGCATTCCGACCTTCAGAATCTTGTGCCGCCTCATTTTTTTCCGGTATTTTCATTTGAATTTTTTGAAGAATATGATCAGGTGATACCTCATTCGCCGACTTTACTTCAATTGCAGATCTGTGTGTCGATTTTGTGCTAATCTGTTGTGAAGTTCTGTCAAGAAATTCCCGCTCTGAATTTTTTTGAGAGTCTTGAAATACAACATCTTTGGAAACCAAAGGCTCAATGTTGTCAAACTCTTTGTAATTACCTGTTTCTGAAATGCTGTTAGGTAACGTCATCAGTAATTTTTCGTTCTCTACTGACTGATGGACATCAGTTTCATTCGTTCCGTCATTTTTCATTACCGAAGGAAGAGTTTCAGGCACACCAGATTCGTCTTCGGCAAGTTGTTCTATACTTTCCGATTCTTGTTGATCATTCATCTTCCCCGCCTTTAAGATACCATTCGATTTCCATTCCTTTGTCTGCTGTACTTCCCCCCTTTGCTGAACGCTTTTTTCGGCAGAAAAGGGTTCTTCGACTTCCAGAAACGATTCGTCCGCTTTCATACTTCCTTTTGAGTTCTCTCCCCCATACTCTACCCCATAGGTATTCGCATTGTCGCTCAAAGTTTTTTTGTAATTCTCGTTTGGTAGTTCATGCTCGTCCTCAGTTTCCACATTTTCGCTCACCCAGATCACATTATCCACCTCTTCTTCAATATAGACAAAGGGCGTTTCTGATGAAGTGCTTGAATGGTCTCCTTTGTCTGTAGTTGAGCCGGAAATAGTCTCAGTCTCAGGTGCAAGCGAAAATATTGATTTCTTGGTTTCTTCTAGCGCGGGTTCTTGGTCACAAATAGAGAAGGCCGTTTCTGCAACATTAGTGGTAGTCGCAAACTGAATCTCCATTGTGGTGGAAACACTCAGTTCCAGACCATAGGTATGGCTTGATTTGAATTTGTGGGTGGCCCAGTTTAAAACGCCGAAAAATTTAAAAAAAGACCACATCATGAGCTTTACGGGAGTCTTTAAAATTCTTCTCCAAATGACCCATGCACAGCAGCAAATAAGAAAGCCTATACTCAAGTATATCCTTTTCTTGTCGCGCTTGTCTTGTTTTTCGATGAATTTAACAATTTGTCTTGACTTCGTTAAGACACTTTCCAATATCATCAACTTATCGTTCAACTGGTTTAAATCTTTCGATTGCTGATCAATTGACTCAATATTAAGCTCCGTCTGCATAACAGACATCGTCATCAATTGCTTGGTCAGCTGCAACGAAGATGTAATATTCTTATTTTGTGATAAGATTTGATCTTGAATCCTCTTTTCAGAATCTTCGGGTGATTTTGCTTCGGAACGTCCGGCAAAAAGATCTTCTTTAGTGCCTTCACCTTTTTCGGCCTCTCCGTACTCTGCGATTCTCTGTTTGTGGATCAAGTCCATTTCTATAGAGTGTGCTTCCAAAAGGCTCTCTTTTAATCTTTGTCTCAAGTGATGCCAATTTTGAGCATAAAGCGTAAGTTTTTCGGATATTAGAGCTTCGGTGGCTTCGCTTTCACTCAATTGCTTTAACTGGGCCTCTATTACTAACAATAAGTCCGGAATCTTGATGATAGCAGCAGTAGCGATTCTTGCAAGAGAAGATCGGCGATCCTCGTAGGATTCTCCATGCTTGAGATTCAGCGAGTCCAAGTGCTCTAGTTGGTATATTTGATCGAAAACATGGCTTTGGATTTCGTCAATATCTATGAAATATCCTGAAATTACCTCAACTGCCATCGGGGTGTCCGTGCCTGTGATGGTACAAAATATCGATTCTGGGATGTATGGGTCTGCGTTGTTGTTACGGTTTGTGGCAGATGTATGGGTTTCCACCCCCGAGAAAACGGTGTGCGATAGAGAATGAGGATTACTGGGGACTAGAAAGATAGAGGGCTGACTATTAGGACTGATACAGCGAGCAATCGAAAGCATTGGTTCTGCATTGCACGAATGGGGCAATTGTTGGGGCCACTTGTGTTGACGGATGCCTTGTCTGACTACAGACCTGCATTTTTTGTAATACGATTTTCCTGTACAATAAGACGTTCGGGCCGCATGAATCTTCGGCCACCGGTGAAGTCAGACGAGGATTCGGAAGTTGAAAACGCTAAACTTTCATTTCGAGTTAAACTTGCCCGCTTTACAAACACTGCGTCTATTGTATTTTTGACGAAGTCATCCGCAGACAAAAGTTGGTAATCGCGCACAAGGAGATTCGCATCTCAATGGGGCGGGATGTAATCCGACTGAGCGGAAAGGACCTTCCGCATTGGACCAAATTGATACGAAGCCGGTTGGACGCTTGCATGAGCAGTGCGATACATAATGTATATCCTGCATGGAGTGCGAGAGGCAATTTGCGCGTAGAACGAGTCAATAGGGCAACTATCATCGGCATACCATTGTTCACGATAGTTCATGCTAAAAGTGAAGGAAAACCCTGCTTTAAGTCGAAGGCATTAATTTCTCACGTCTAAATATGATCCTCGTGATAAAATCCCTCAAAACTGCGGCTGTCACCACAATAAATGGACAGCGCTTATGCGTGGAGTCAGGTCCATGCAAGCGGCTCATCCCAATTAGATAACGCAGATAAGGTGAAAATTACCTCAAGGAAATACGGCGACCGGTTGAAGTCAATTTCATTAGAAACTATATAAGTGTCTAATTCCCTAGTTAGCGTAAACTTCTGGTTTCCGTATAGCTCACCATCCATTAGGAAATGAAGTTCTCTACTATATTCTCAGTGGCTTCTGTTGCGTCAACTGCATTGGCTTTCCCTCTCTTCTCCAAGAGGGAAGCCGAAAACACTAAAGAGGTTGCGTCTACTAACAACGACCTTCAAACCTCTTTCGGCAAGCCTTACGCCGTTTTCCAACCTAAGGTCTTCATCATCAACATGTTTGAGTACGAGGCTAACCCATGGTTAGAGGACAAAGAATTGGACTTCGTCCACAACATTACCATCCCAGGTTTATCTCCAGTGTACCCATACATTCACTGTACTTCCAACTACACTGTGTGTCAATTGACCACTGGTGAGGGTGAGATCAATGCCGCCTCCACTATCACTGCTCTTGGTTTAAACCCATTGTTTGACTTGACTAGCACTTACTTTTTGATTTCTGGTATTGGTGGTGGTGAGCCACAATACACCACATTGGGATCTGTCACCTTTGCCAAGTACGCCATTCAAGTTGCTTTGGAGTACCAAGTCTCGTACCAAGAATTCATCACTAACCATCCAAACTGGACTTCCGGCTACTGGGCTTTCGGTACCGAAGACCCATGGACTTACCCAGGTAACGTCTACGGCTCTGAGGTTTTCGAATTGAACGAGAAATTGAGAGACAGAGCTGTTGAGTTGGCCGAAACTGCTACTTTGAACAATGGTACTGCGCGCAACGTCGAGTTCAGACAAGAGTACGAGTTTGAAGCTGCCCGCGGTGCTCCATCGGTTGTGAAGTGTGATGTTTTGACCTCTGATAACTACTTCACAGGTAACGTTTTGGGTGACTACTTTTCTTACTATGCCACCTTGATGACCAACGGTTCAGCCACTTACTGTTCTACTGCCCAAGAGGACAATGCCTCTTTGGAAGCTATTACCAGATTGACCAAGGCTGGTCTCGCCGACTTCAACAGAGTCATTGTCATGAGAACCATCTCTGACTTCTCTAGACCACCTCCATCCATGGCTGACAAGGCTGTTGAATTCTTCAACAACCCTAATGACGGTGGATCTTCTGCCTCTTTTGCCAACTTGCCCATTGCGGGAATTCCAATCGTGAGAGACATCTTGGCCAACTGGGACTCTGTCTACGCGAACGGCACTGAGTATGCCCCAGAAAACTACACCGGTGACATCCTCAGAACTTTGGGCGGTACCCCAGACTTTGGAAAGGACTCTTTCGCTATCGCTTAAACATCTCTAATACCCCTTCAGTTTAGACCTTCTTTCGTTTCACTTAATTCGTGTGTCAATATACACAGATGCCTTTTGGGCTCATTATATCGTGCAAGTTGGTGTATTACAACTGTAAAATGCAAAATTAGGTATTCTGTCACCTCAGATTAGGCCAGAATGGTGTCTTGATCTTTTTTAAAACTAGAATCATCGACTGCTCCATACTCTCCTTCATTATCCAATTCTAAAATCTGCGGTCTGTCAAAAGTTGTGAATGGAGTGCCTTTGATTACTGAAACAGCATAATCTGAAGCGGCTCTCACTCCACATGCCATGAAAGTAAAAACAACACCACCTACCGGTGCAATCACAAACGCACCGAAAGCGCCCCAGTCCTCGGAATCATAGATACCGTTCCAGATTAAGAGTAGCTTACCACCCTCCTTCGCACTGTCGTAGTAAATACAGCCAAAGACGAACACTGCCAATAGCGCACCGAATCCGCCCAGCATTACGTCAAATCCATTGAGGTACCAGAAATATTTGTCGCTCAAACCGAGGAATAGAGCTGGAATAATAGCAGCTGAGACTAAATCAGCAATTAAATAAATTTGCAAAATGTTGTCCGCCACTTTGACACCCAAAACGATCACAGGGACCATGACAAGGACAACCAAACCACGAACGTACACCATTTTCAATTTATTGCGGAAAAGATCATTAGAGATGGTGGACACCATAGCACTTTGCAACGAGTCAAAGGTACAAGTTGATAAACAAATCACAAAAATCAACACGAATGCAATAACCCATTTTGGCATCTGAGCTAATAAGATGAAAAAGGCGTTGTAAGAATTTTCATCGTTAGGCACCAAATAGCCTGCCCAGACCGCCAAGAACCCAGTAGTGCCCACCAATGTGCAAACTGCGAAAGTAACAAATGCGGCAATGGTTGTGCCAACGTAAAGATCTCTGTCAGTCTTACTGGCAAAGGTTCTCAACCAGAATCCAGCCATGAAGCAATCGTTCGTAATAATGGCCACTGGTAAAATATAAAGAAGTTGCCATCCAAGTTTGTTGGCCTCTAGCAAGTGGGAAGGTCCAACCGCAGCAGTGTCGATCTCAATGTATGATCCCATGCCTGCGGAGCAGATGATAATTAACAAAACCACTAATGCTCCTTGAAAATTATCGGTAATGAAGCTGACACGGAATCCACCGAAGTAGGTGTAGATTGTGGTGACCGCACATTCGACGATGACGGCGCCCAAAGCGTCAATTCCTGTCAAAGTCTCTATGGCACTTCTAACGGCCGAGACCTCACCGATCATGAACAAAAACATCGTGAAGCAAGTAAAGAAAGACACATATAAACAAGTAACGATACCGAATCTGTGTCTAACCCATTCAGTCATGATGAAGCCCTCTGGGCATTTTCTGCGAATTAACGGACCCATAACAGCAAATCCCACTATCGGGATTGCACCGGAGATTGTGTAAACTAGTAAGCCATGGAGCCCTGCGATGTTTCCGATTTGAGAGTAAGTGGCCAATATTCCACATCCCATTGCTTATTGTTAGTAAATATGATCGAGTCTCTCTCTAAAAAGCATTGAAGATTTGATCTTTCTCTTCTTCACCACTGAGTGTTGCAAAGGATAAGAAGAGGGCAAAAATGGAGGTACGTACCCGAAGCAATAAAGTTGAGGGCTAAAGGTAACCCCTTCTGAGTCCCATTACCAGATAAGAAGTTGTTAGATCTTGCAAACTTCCATGCAAGAAACAAACCCGTGGCCAATAAAAAGGCATAAGTCAAATATATTATAGCATTATAGCCCTGAGAAGATAAATGCGACATTTCCAATATTGCTCTTGGTCTCGTTGCAGGGGTAAATTTTGGTCAGAGAGAGATGATCATTATATAATTTTCAATTTACGGGTAGTTAGTCCATTAGTGTGTACATAACATGCATAAATGCGCTTACAGGGCGAAACTGTGAGAGGTTTTATAGTGCTTATGTAAAGTTCATGCGCCTACAGAGTTCAAAGGTGCGAGGATTTATCGAGCTTGCACGTAGATGTGTCAAGACGTCAAGTGATGTTTTATCAGCAGTTTACGAAGTACATTTGTAGGATCTGAAATGTGAAAATGCTAGTTTCTACTTTCGAGCTGATATATTGCAGCTTCTTGCTGACACTATTCCCACGTAACTTTGTCACAAGATGCATGCCTTTTCGCTACTTAAACGCAATAGATAAGGTAAATAAAATTAGCCTACAGTCGTAAATATACCGGAGAAACAGGAAGTTCGTAAACTCAATGCAGAATTAGTTTTACGATAAAGATACTGACAGCATACTATGTGAAATCATGGATCAATCGGTAAGCTCTGAAGTGCGAGGCGTGCTTCACCTAACCACTCCATTTCTAGCCATTCGATGTTGAGGTCCTCTGGAATTTTGACCGAAGAGCTAGTGATTTCGATTTGACGTAGCCCTTTGACTCGGGTAATGCCATTATGTGCTACTTCTGAATCTAAACTCTTCTTAGTTGTAGGAAGTGGTGTACTCTGGACGTCGACTACTCGTTTCCGCCTGCCCAAATCTTCCGGACTCCACCAGAACATAGGGTAATTTCGAATTACATTTCCTGTGATTAGTGCCACAGACAAAATCAATACAGAAGAAACCAACTGTAACGGAAGAAACCACCAGCCCATTTTTCTGGTAGCGTCATCTATTGAGGGTAACAATGCAGACGCTCCAGCAGGAGGATGCACACAATTGAAGATGGACATCATCACCGACAGAATGCCGACAGAGAGTGCTCCTGATGCCCAGTAATGTTCTCTGCTTGCGGAACTCAACAGAAATAGTTTTTGAATGCACACACCAATTACAGATGCAAGAAAGTGGCCGAAGAGAACGTTTCTGGGTTGAGACAAAGGTGCTTGGTGCGCATTGAAGCACAAAATGGCCGTAGCACCGTAACTTGCCACAGTCCCGTGAACATGGTGTTTGCGAAAGACTTCAGAGTTTGAAAATACGCCTTCGAGTAGACCGATGCCGCAGAAACTCGAGATGAGGACTTCAAGCCAAATCCAGTAATCGGCAACAGGTTTGGGACTATGAGCCCCGAGAACTCGACGGAACGGCAAGGGAAGCTTGTGGACCTGATTGGGCCATAGATATTTGTTTACCCAACAGTCTATTGTGAATCGAAACATACTCACAACTAGGTGGGTCGAGCGGTGATTCCGAAGTTACCGTCATCAATCGAACTCTGCATACAATTGTCAAACAGATGTTGGGTCACGTGTTTGATCGAAATGAGACGATACAAGGAATTTCTGAGCGACTTTGGCGGGCCGGGTAGAATTTGCACCCATCTGATTAATCTGAATGGGCGCGCGCTCCGATCGATCAAGGCGAATCACGCTTCTCCAAAGGTTAGTGTGCTCAAGGCCGAAGAGTAATGATATTGCGGCCGAAAAAACGAGACATAATTTATATGGATTAGTCCTCTCTCGAATTAGCTTTTCAACTTTTTAATTCTGGCGTGAGCAATTACCTCACCATTCTTGTCTTCTATTATAAAAGCTGATTTTAACGTCTGCTTGCGTTCCATGGCATTCTCTCACCCCATTTTACTATTGAACTTGAAGGTTCCGACTATTGCCTTTGAAAGGTTCTATGTCAGACTCTTCTCGTGAAAGCTTCCGGCAGAAAAGAATTACGAGCCTATCTTGGAACGCGCCAACCGGTAAAATCAATATTCGGGTTGTGACCTTGACAGGCTGCAACTAAATCAAGCGACTGGTAGATTCTAATTTGCCAAGCAAAGTTGAGTGATTCATTCGTGAGATGGAGTCCGAAAAATGTTGTCGTCTTTCAGTGCCTCGTATCTGTTGGGCTTTTTCTCCATTTTTTTTTTTTTTTGGTCTGTGGCTCGTGCAAGCGCGCCGTGCGACTTTCGTTTCTTGGTGCTCGGCCCCGAAAGCATAAACAAATATCTCGTCATTTTATTATTGAACAAAATCTGAAGGGAGCATGGCTACCCAGCGCCTTCTTTCGAACCCTAATTACATCCTTTTGACCAACGTTCAATTCGTTACATCGTTTACTAGCGTGGGACAATTGGTCGGAACATCATGACATGTATGTGGACTGTATATAATACCCGCGGAATACGGCAATAAAGTGCATGCATGAAGACAGGTTATTCCTTCAGAGACGGCAAGCATCGCCACGAAAGCAATCGACGGTCATGCCCAGCTTCTACGCTATACTTTTGCATGATTTCGGGTGTATGAAACACATAAGAAGGGTATGTTTATAATTTACAACTGAAGAGAAATCTCCCCCTAAACTAGGCGGAGCTATTGCATGGCATACGTACTTCCGGAAGCAAAGTTTTAACCCAGGCTACCACTTTTAGCGTGACCTGCACACCAAGCCATGCCGTTGCTCGCAGCTCGTGTGACGATGCCAAAGATTATAAAGCAGAGAACTTCGCCCGCGTTACATGTGGATATCGAAATATTGGTACTCTTTGTGTTTTCCATTCCACAATGTCTTCTAGCACTATGCGCTTCACAAAGCTCCACTACTACCTTATCCCAATAGTGTCTGCAGTGGTTTGGTGGGGTATGTTGATTGCGCTTCTAGCGTGCTGGGGAGCTCAAGGCCACCCCATTTACTCGTTCATGACACAATATCAAGATCCGGTGTATCTTTCTGATATTGCAGCCACCAATTTACAACCTTTATTTATCTCTTGCGTTGCATTTCAAATGATTTTTTTCATGGGGACCGTGATCATGGGCTATGTTCTTAGAAGAAGAAGAATTCTCCAGCCATACGTCTCGAAGCACCAGCCAAGACTTGCTATTGCCAGCATCATCTTTTCCTTTATTGGTGAAATCGGCATCCTTCTTGTCTCTATTTTCAAGACAACCAAATACGAACATTTTCACCTCACCATGGTAGGTGTTTTCATCGTGTTCATCTTTCTTTCATGCGTTTGTGATTTCTCCATCACATTCATCTTTGGCAATTGCTCGAGTCGTTTACATCCTAACCACGAAAAAGTGGTCTTTGGCCCCGGTCGCTGGTCCAATCTTTACATGGTTTCATTTTTCGTCAAACTCTTCTGGGTCATTTGTGCCGTCGTTTTCGCCATCGCTTTTGGTGTCCTCATGAGCAGTAACCACCTGTCTACCTCTGCTGTATTCGAGTGGACCATCTGCTTCTGGTACGGCATCTTGCTACTCCTATGGTCCATCGACTTGTTCCCTTCCGCAATTAAGAGTTACCGGGTGCGCCACCCCGAGGAGTTTGACGATCAGTTCATTGACAACCATAAAGTTGCGGTCGACTCTTCAAATCCTAGTGACGGGAAGCAAAACGAGTCGGATCTGACCGTAACTGCTTAGTTCTGACATATTAAAGTAATGTATTTTATGACCAGGATAAGAAGTGTAGCCTTTTGTAGCGCTGGACTTAGATCAACATGATTTCGTTTAATTTGCTTGGTTATTGGTACCACTAATTTTTGGGAAGACGCACTTAACAGTTCACAGTTTTTCCGAAAGGCGACGTACGTCATCCAATTTTGCGCACTTTTGAGACTTCTCGAAGTTTCACAGTGTAAAAAATGGGAAGTAAAATTACAGCAGAGCTCAGAAATTGCGATAGCATTAGATATCGAAGAATAAAACTTCGAAGCTCCAGGGTCTTTCTTTCTTTATTTCCCAGTTCTAATAGGGGAACATCTAGGTGCTTCACCTAAGCTTTTGGTGTAATAGGATGTACGGATGCGATGTGCCATCCTTCGCAGAAAAGTTCACATTAAGACATCTCTAATCGCCATGTTGCTGACAAAGAGACTTTCAACGGGTCTTACCGCCACAAACAAGGTATTTGTGAGGTCTAGAAACGGCGGATGTTCGAAGATTGTTCGCGAACACTATCTTCGATCAGATATCCCATGTTACTCCAAGCTTTGTAATGTTTGCGGAAGCTCAGCTAAACCTGATGCCAGTGGAAACTTGCCCGAATTTGTTTTGCTGGATCTGCCCTTGAGACTCAAGGATGGTGGCCCACACTATATTGTTGTCGATACAAACGTTGTCTTGCAGGCTATTGACTTGTTAGAACATCCAGATTGTTTCTATGATGTGATCGTCCCCCAGGTTGTTCTTGAAGAAGTGAAGAACCGCTCTTTTCCAATCTATCAAAGAGTGAGAGCTCTCGTCAAGGGAGCTGACAAGCGTTTCGTGATCTTTCACAATGAGTTTAATGAAGCAACCTTTGTGACGAGAAAAAAAAACGAATCTATTAATGATAGAAACGATAGGGCCATTCGTACTTGTGCGAAATGGTACGGGGAACATCTTAACAACAAAAATCTGGAAAAACCTATCAAAATTGTGTTTGTGTGCAATGACCGCGACAATAGAACTAAGGCGATTGCTCAAGGAATCGATGCCCGGGGACTTGCAGAGTATGTCGAGGGATTGAGCAACAGTGATGACTTGAGAGATTTGATCCCGACCGAAAATGAAAGATTTGAAAAGAACGTGGCAGAAATCACGTTTCCAGAGTATTATACAACTTCTAGAACCATGGCTGGCATCAAGAATGGTACATTGTACCAAGGTATATTGAATATTAGCACTTACAACTTCTTGGAAGGTACGGTTCAAACACCTGCTTTCAAGAAGCCTCTCTTGATTGTTGGAACTAAAAATCTAAACAGAGCCTTCAACGGAGACTTAGTTATTGTTGAGTTACTTCCCAAAGATAAATGGAGAGAGCCATCCACGACTATCGTTGAGGAGAGCTCTATTGGAGCCAACGACAATGCTGAAGATGATGTACAAGAGAGTATTATCTCTGACAAGGAACGTCGTGTCTTGGCCCAAGAAGCTTTCAAAGCCACCACCGCATCTGAAGAAGACAGATCGCAACCTACTGCGAGAATTGTCAGCATCACCAGAAGATCATGGAGATACTACGTGGGGCAAATTGCCCCATCATCCGTGTCTGTAGAAGAGGATAGTGGAAACGCATCCAAGACCTGTTTTGTGGTGTTGATGGACAAGTTGTTGCCCAAGATCAGAATAAAGACCAGAAAAGCAAAGAGTTTGCTAGGCCAAAGAATTGTTGTGTCGGTGGACTCGTGGGCATCTACGTCTAAGTACCCTCAGGGCCATTTCGTACGTAGCTTGGGTGAAATCGAGAGTGCTGAAGCTGAGACAGAGGCCTTGTTGTTGGAGCATGATGTCGAATACAGACCGTTCTCCAAGGCGGTTTTGGAGTGCTTGCCTAAGGAAGGCGACAACTGGACTGTACCAGAGAATTTGGATAACGGTGATGAACAATTGAAGAAGAGAGTTGATTTGAGACACAAGCTCGTTTGTTCAATCGACCCTCCCAACTGTGTGGATATTGATGATGCATTACACGCCCAGCCATTGCCTAATGGTAATTACGAGGTGGGTGTCCACATTGCAGATGTGACACATTTTGTTAAGCCCAACACCGCGCTTGACAATGAGGGAGCATCCAGAGGTACGTCGGTGTACTTGGTTGACAAAAGAATTGATATGCTACCGATGTTGTTGGGTACCAACTTGTGTTCCTTGAAGCCTTACGTGGAGAGATTTTCCTTCTCGGTTATATGGGAACTAGACGGGGATGCAAACATCGTCGATGTGAAGTACATGAAATCCATCATCAAATCCAGGGAGGCATTTTCCTACGAGCAAGCACAGCTCAGAATTGATGACCAATCCCAACAAGATGAGTTGACCAACTCGATGAGAATTTTGCTCAAACTCTCCAAGAAGTTAAAGCAAAAGAGATTGGATGCGGGTGCTTTGAATTTGGCTTCACCGGAAGTCAAGGTCCACATGGACAGCGAGACATCTGATCCAGGCGAAGTAGAGATTAAGAAACTTTTGGAGACCAACTCGTTGGTTGAGGAGTTTATGTTGCTCGCGAACATCTCGGTCGCAAGAAAGATCTATGACTCTTACCCTCAAACAGCCATGTTGAGACGGCACGGTGCCCCACCAGCTACAAACTTCGAGGTGCTCAATGAAATGTTGCGTGTGAGAAAGAAGGGTATGTCGATTTCCACCGAATCCTCGAGGGCACTTGCGGATTCCTTGGATCGGTGCGAAGACGCCAACGACTCGTATTTCAACACTCTTGTGCGTATTATGTCAACCAGGTGTATGATGGCTGCAGAGTATTTTTCGTCCGGATCTTACGGATACCCCGACTTCAGACATTATGGATTGGCGGTGGATATCTACACGCATTTCACATCTCCCATCAGAAGATACTGTGATGTGGTGGCGCACAGACAGCTAGCAGGCGCTATTGGGTACGAAAACTTGGACTTGAGCCACAGAGACAAGAGCAAAATGGAGTTGATTGTGAAGAACATCAACAGAAGACACAGAAACGCGCAGTTTGCCGGAAGAGCCAGTATCGAGTACTACGTTGGCCAGGTGATGAGAAACAACGAGTCGGTTCAGGAAGGCTATGTGATCAAGTGTTTCAACAACGGTATTGTTGTGCTTGTGCCCAAGTTTGGAGTAGAGGGGCTCATCAAGTTGGAAAACCTCGGCGATGTGGCTAGCGCGGAGTACAACGAGGAGAAGTTTGAGTTGAGCTTCGCTGACGTTAAAGGCGCGAAGCGCACAGTCGGAGTGTTTGACAAAGTGAAGGTGGCGGTGAAGTCTGTGAAGGACGAGGTGAGCGGAAAGAGAAAGGCGGAATTGCTGCTTGCGTGAGCCGCGGTCCGGAGAGCCCCGATCTCGCCCGCCGTAGGGCATTGAACAATGTGTGCGCATAGACTTGTGCAACGGAACATCAGAAGGCGACATTAAACGTCATTACAGAAACACACGATTGTAGTTGTATTCATATTTCACTCGTAAAATTGGTGCGCACTACGGCCTAGGCCCCAATGTGCTTCGCGAGCTCGTCGATCGTCACAAGCTTGATGTTGTGCTTTTTGGAGAAGGCCATGCAGTCGTTCAATCTCATCATCAAGCCGTCCTCGTCCCGCACGAGCTCGCAGATCACTGCCGCAGGCTGTAAGCCGGCCAACTGGCACAATTGGACGCTGGCTTCGGTGTGACCGCGTCTCTGGGCAAGAAGACCGGGCACCGCACGCAAAGGCAAAATGTGGCCCGGCCTGATGAAGCCGTCTGGCTTGGATGTGGCGTCCGCCAACTTGCGCACCGTCAAGGCTCTGTCATGGGCAGAAATGCCGGTGGTGGTTCCGTCGGCGTAGTCGCAGGTGACGGTGTAGGCTGTGCCGTGTCTGTCGGTTCTGTCCTTCAACATGGGCTGCAAATCGAGCTCGTCTGCTCTGGCGGTGGAGAGCGGCGCACACACATAGCCCGAGGAGTGGCGCACCAAAAACGCCATCTTCTCCTGGGTGGTTTTCTCGGCGGCGATCACCAAGTCACCTTCGTTTTCACGGCTCTCGTCGTCCATGACGACCAAGAACTCGCCGTTTTTGATGGCCTCGATGGCCTCGGTGGCGGTGCAGAATCCAGACATTATTAACTGGTGGGGCAAACGGGCGGCGGTAGAAGGGTAGATATACAGTTGGTCCGTCACTGGGCCTGTACAAACCTCTCGGTAACTCACCACCTACATTCCCTCGAGCCTACTTAACTATAGCCCGCCCGGGCGCCGAACCAAGCAGCTGCGGCATTTTCTATGGAATGGAGGTGGATGTTCCGGCGCGTCGGTCTACTGGGCCTGATCCCGCCTGGCGTGGCTGTTTGGTGGGGGAATGGGAACAATAGTCCGGCCCTGGCACTGCACATAGAGGGGACACCAGGTGACGAACAGGCCGCACCTTGCCGTAAACAGATCTTTTCACCTTTAGCCGGTGTAATTTCTCCGTCGTGGAGCTCCACCCGGGCTGTCACGTGGTACCACCCCGTCCAAGAGCCACGGCGAGCCGCACATTACACCAGCCCGGTAGTTCCGGAGTCCTTCCATCTAGTGCGGCCTTCAACGGCTACAACACATGCAGGCACCCAACTTCACCATACCATGCAATCACTGGGGCACCGTGAGATCACGGCAAAGTACGGAGAAGACCACTTCAGCTTCCAGACGGTAGAGTTTGACAACAAGATCATTCTCAATGTCATGATAAATGGCATAGTGGATACCACCCTAGACATCCCGTTGTCCGCCCAAACCACCATCAACCCTCTGTTGCAAGAGGAAGAGTCGCTAGGGGTGGAGCCCGTTGTGCTCTTGGGGGATCCCCGCAATATCAAAATTCAGGTGGTTGCCAGCCAGATCGGCAAGGTGGTGCAGCTGCTGAAACACCCCCGCAACGTGATATTGAGCATTGCGTCTCGATGGTTTGGATGTGCGGATGAGACCCACGATGGAGACTTCGAAAAGCTCATGTTTGTGATGCAGCACGTCAAGCAGCTATTGGCATAAATAAAATAAATCTTGCTCTATTGATCTAATCTAAACTACTTCTTGCTCTTCTTGGCTCTCTCCTTGGCAGGCACCTTTCTCTCCTGTTGGCCCCATACCAACTTGTGTGGCTTCATAAACGCGTTCATAGTGTCTTGGTCCACTGCCTTTCTTCTCTCTTGGTACGCAGAAACATACTCCTGCAACACCGCGATACACTCTTTCTTCATCTCGGAGGACAAAATCTCTCCCTTCTTGTAGCCTTCAGCCAACTGGTCCAACTTTTCGTCGTCATAACTGAAGAAAGAAAGGTACTGGTACGCAACGTCAACGTCGACGTTACCCCCGAGCTCCCTATGTTCCTCCAAAGTGGCTCTACCTCCAGAGAAGGCGTACTTGTTAATCTTCTTTTGGATTTGCTTAGGTGTGTCGTCCATGAAGATGGAGGTGGTGGTGTCAGAGGCAGACATCTTAGTAGATGCACCTTGCAATGCGGGGAAGAATTTGGCATGGATCAACGATGGCTTGGAGAATTTCAACTTGTCCGCAACGTCTCTGCAAACCCTGAAGTATGGGTCTTGGTCGATTGCACATGGAATCAAACAAGGTGTTTTGGGTGGCAATCCCAAAACATCAGGGAAGGAAGAGGGGAATGCAGTGGCAATCTGGACGCTAGCAAAGTGGATCTTACCAATGCAGTCGGAGTCCTGGAATCCAAATACCGCCTTCGCAGTGGAAGTCGTGATCTGTCTCGAGGTTCTGACCACATTCTCGTAGAATGCCGAGTTCATGTACTCCAAATCGGAGAAAATAAAAGTATTCTCCGGCTTGAAACCCACGGCGATGATATCCTTACAGTTCTCCTTGGCGAACTTCTTGACGTCGTCAATGGTCAACTTTGGCTTGAACAAAAATTTTTCGTCATCTGTCAATTCGATAACCAAAGGAACGTCAAAGACATCTTGCAACCACTTGGTAAAGATGAAGGGGACCATGTGTCCCAAATGGAGAGAGTCGGAAGATGGACCTCTGCCAGTGTACAAGAAGAATGGTTCACCGTGCTCGTATAAGTCCAAGATACGGTGCAAATCTCTTTCAGAGAAAAAGACACCTCTCTTCAAAAAAGGGTGAGGCTCATGACCGGTGACCTCGGTGAATCTGACAAGGGTGTCTGGAGTAATATGCTTGGTACCGAAAGATGCAATAAGCTTGTTGTAGTCAATTCCCTGTGATTGTCCGTTTTCGTCAACCGCACCTTCAACCTCCCAAGGAGTGACCACCTGCTCGGCAGAGGCTTGTTGATCCTTTATTTCGAGAGCTGCAATATCAACTGGCTCAGCCATTACTGTAAGGTGATTTGGGGAGTACTATCAGGTAGAAAAAGCTTGCGAATCAATTGAAAACACGTGATGTGGTCGCTTCTGCCTAACTCTTCGACGTGTCCGCTGTTATCAATCAGACCAAAAAAAACCTTCACCTAAGTACATACGAAATTGATACCGAAGTTGCAGAAGTTTTATTACACACGCTATATGAGTTATATAATGAGATTAGAAGTGGAGTTTGGTGAAGAACCACTTGTTCTTACCGGCTTGGTGCTTTTCTTCCAAAGCCTTCTTAACAACCTTCTTAGCTTCTTCTCTTTGGGATGGCTCGGACAAGGAGTCTGGGGTGACAGCGGCCTTGAAAGACTCAACGTCCAAAGAGTATCTGGTTGGCATCAAGTGGTTGTAGTTGACCAACTTGACGAATGGCTTGATCTTAGTTCTCTTGGCGACCTTCTTGGCGTCGTGAGCTCTGGTGACCTTCAATGGGCCTCTCTCAATACCAACGACAACAGCGTGTGGGAAAGAGTGAGACTTGGTACCGTCATCGTGTGGTCTGACAACGACAACCTTCTTACCAGCGAAACGACCACGGGTAACGATAGCTATTTATGTTAGTATGAAGAATTCGCTTCACAACCTGCTGGATAAAGAGTTTTTTAAAAGGGATGATTAAAAACCCGCAGTGACCACAGCATTAAACCACGCTTGCTTATGGCAGTGTCATTCTCATGATTGAAGCTGCTGGTTCCTTTTTGTATCTCTTGAGCTCGTTCACACTCCTGCCCAGGCTTGGTGTGGGCAACAAAGATCGGAGAAGCCCCAGTCATGAGACCGACGGCAATGTCGACTGAGTGATATTTGTAGGGACAGCAG
The DNA here is from genome assembly GCA_030581635.1 of Clavispora carvajalis. NCBI lineage: Eukaryota > Fungi > Ascomycota > Pichiomycetes > Serinales > Metschnikowiaceae > Clavispora > Clavispora carvajalis. The sequence goes on along the minus strand of JAKTTV010000011.1, from coordinate 262,754 downwards.
CCAGCAGGAAACATTATCAATTAGATTTTGAAAGGTACATACCAACTTTACCGGACTTGATGAACTTAGCCATTTTAACGTTGTGTAGTGTAAAGTGAAAAATCAAGAGGGAAGTGTGCCAGAAAATTTTTTGAGAAAGCGAAATTCTCACCATCTCTGTGCAGGCGGTTGTGTGGTGAACGAATGGCGATGGCTGTGGCACAGGTGCGACCGGTCGTGTATATGAAGGACAGCACCTTTAGTGTGTAGGTGCTTTGCACGTGAGTGGTGTGACTGTCTTTTGGTCCCTCCGTGACGAACAGATAATGTGGCGTTCTAACCACAGGATTCTGTGGGGAAACCCTCGGGCTCGTACGAGCGGAAGGGCCTTACAGTTAATTTTGTGTGGGTTTAAGCCTAAATAACGCTTGTAGTTGCTTCACCTATTGATTAAGTTGACGAGGGAAGTTTAACCGTGAAAGGACCGTCGTTCGGCAATATGGCGCTTTGAGGCATTCTTTGCACAAGATAAGGTTCTACAGGGCATACCTAGAAGCTCGACTAACGACATATATTTTTTTTCTTTTCGCAATCACTTGTTGCCTCTCGATCTGGCTAGAAATTTAGAGTTCAGAGAAGTGATTTTAGCCGTTGACGTTCCTGGCTTTCCCGTAGAATAAGGGCTTGTTGGGGTATGGCTGGAACGGCCTTCTCGAGAGAAACTGGACCTACGGTTATCAGTAACGATATGACCGCTTTGCGAAACGGCTAATTGTGCAGCATGAATGGTGCTAGACTCCCCTCGGTCACCTTTAATGCCCAATCCAGTTGGACCAACCAGGTTGTGGCTTAAGGGTGGAGGCGGAGGCCTTCGCTTAGATGTAGTTCCCTTTTTGAATTTACCTTTCAAAAGGGGCAGTGTCCTGTCCTTTGGGTCCATGGGAGACGTAGAACCATGTTGGTTCCGGCCACTTCCACCCGAATTGTTTCCATTGAATGCGTGCCTGCTAGCCTGCGCAGTTCCCGACATATCTGGTGTTCTGGGTGGCGGACTCGCTGCCTTATTTACAGCTTTGTGTTTGGCTTCCGTCTCAAACTCTCTCTCGTACTGGTTTATCTTACTCTTGGCCAACGATTCGGTCCATTTGTTGACTTCGAATTTCTCCACCTCAAACACGAAAGCAGTGTGTATGGCCTGAACGGCAAAGATTCCCGTCAGTGGCAACATCTTACTAAATTTAGATCCAGTTGAGATAACCTCCTTGAACTTGATAAAGGGGTGATTAAGTTGAATCTCTAAAATCAGTTTTTGCTCTCCGGTAGGATCTTCTTGTGTCAAAACCAACAACCTTCCATGTGTCGTTATCAATATTGTACAAGAACGAGCTTTCTCAAGAGACAAGGTCGACTTTTTAATTGCACCACCGCTACCAGAGGAAGACATTGAGTTGCTGTCGGAGGGTGTGTCAGATTTCTTGTCACCGTGGGATAAAAATTTTCTAAAGAGGCCCTTGCCGATTCTGGCCGTAGATGTCCCAGGGCCGGCTTTCGATTCAGATTCGTCTTCCTCGGGAATTGACTCGACAACACTTTCTATATCATCGATGAAATAGCTGACAGCTAAACTTTCATTTCCTAGCTGTGATTTCTGCGCAAGGTCTTGTGTTGAGCTATCTCTAAAACCTTTACTGCTTTGCGCCATCTGGGTGAGAAATGAACCACCATTATCACGACTATCCAATGCTTGTAGCTTATTGACCATCCCTAATGGAGCGTCATGAATATTTCCCTTGTTCTTCCTTTCAAATACTTCGATTGGTTGCCTGCAAAAAATAGCTTGGCCAACGTTAATTATCCTTTCTGAAGGTGATTTTAAGAATTCTTGCCATGCCATTTCTACAGTCAGGACCGGGCCAACGCTCATCACTCTCGACTTAGGCTTCTTCGAAGCAGAATCGTCTGATTTGAAACTGGTTTGGCTTCGGGAAATACTAGCCATCGAATGGATTGTAGGCCTGAGAATGTTCGTTCCAGGAATATATTCCGGCGCAGGATGTGGCCTGGAATTGCTGGCAGAAGGAGAAGTTAACTTAGCTTTTGTTGCTTGTTCCACTTCAAGCTCTTCATCATTTTTGTTGAGTACTAAAGCTGCAACGCTTGCAGCGCTAAATCCTTTTCCATCGCCACCGCTATCACGCACACGAGTCACAGGAACCTTGCTTTGTTTTTGTGTGGGATTTTTAGGGGTGACCGAGGGAGATGGAGTTGTTTTAGCATGGGCAGGCATTTTCATCATAGACTTCGCAGACGTTTTGTAGGGACCAACTTCTGGTATTGGAGCCGCCCAAATCCCTTCATCATCCCTGAAATTAAAGTCATTGAAGAAGTAGTGGTTTTGAATCTGGTCAATCGTGGCTCTTCTCGAAGGCTGCAAAACCAAAATTTGTTTTATCAAATCACGAAGAATCAATGGAAAGCCAGCACTGAACGCATATTGAAGTTTAGTAATCTTTTGAAATGTCAAGTATTCGTTCGTGGCTTTGAAGGGAGGCTTGCCTGCAATCATTTGATATAAAATACAACCGAATGCCCATAAATCGCCAGGCTTTCCACAATACTTGCTCTCCAACAATTCTGGCGAGACATATTCCGCCGTTCCTACGAAGGATTTAGCGCGGACATCTAAAGGATAATCCTCCTCCTCTTCAGATTCTCCTTTTTTCTTTTTCTCAAGCAATTTTGCGGTGCCAAAGTCTGTAATTTTTATCCTGTACTTCTCATCCAACAAGATGTTTTCAGGTTTGATGTCTCTATGTATGACTCCGTTGTCATGCATGTGCTTCAATGCGGAAAGTATTTGAGCACTCAAATGCTTGGTACATTCTTCATTTAAAGTACCGTACCTTTTGATCAAGGCCAATAGTTCTCCATTGGAGGCATAATCAAGAACAAAATAAAGGGAGTGTTTGTCTTGAAAGGTGAAAAATAGGGAGATGATGCCTGGGCACCTGCTGAGTCTGTTGAGAGCATGCTTTTCGATGTTAACATACTTGACTTTTTTCTCCTTGATAATATGGCGTTTGTCCAAAATCTTTACGGCGTATTTCTTGCGGGTAATTTTGTCTGTCGCAAGGACTACCGTGGAATAGGAGCCTTCACCAAGATCTTTACCAAATTGAAAGTCTTCCACTGTTCTCCGGATCACTTGAGGAGATAAATCACCAGGAATTTCCTTCACAGCAGCCCCTTTTGCAACCCAATCATCCTTTGAGTCATCGCGAGCTGTATCATAAGCGACAGCCGATGCTGGCTCTTCAATGACTTCGATTTCCTCCTCTTTGGAAGCTAAGTCACCATCGCCGACATCTTCCAAGCTTTCTCCGGTCCTTGGTGCCCACTGATGATGGCCTCGAATCAAAGGCGCCGAGGAAATTAACAGCCTGTATGCTGATTCCGAAGAAGGAGTACCAACGAGCACATTTAATGAAGAGTTAGTGTATCCTTCAGGACCAACAGCTAGATTGAAATCAAAGGAGCTGGAAGAAGCGGGGGTTCCAGGTTCACTTTGGCCGATTTGCAGATTACTATCTGTGTCACGGTTAATTAATGACCGACGATAATTTACCGAAAGGAAAGGAGAATTAAGGTAGCCCGGCTCGGCAGTGCTCAAGTCGAGGCTGTAGCTTTTGTCTTTTTCACTGGACGAATAATTTTTGTAGATGTTATCAATCTCGGTGGATAAACTTCCGAGGCCATCATTGTCTTTTGCTGGGGAAGACATAATATTATATCAGTAAAGCAAGAGATCTTTATTGCTCCATTCAATGTAGCTTCGTGAATTCCTCTTAGAGCTTTAGATCTAGTTCTAGATGCAAAAATAGCGGTACAGTTTGAAACCGTGTATCCAACAAAGACTGAGGTGTGCTGAGCAACGTTACACAAGAGGAAGTTGAAAGTAACAAGCGAAACAGATCGAAGGATTATTCTAACCAGACGTAACCTTTTGAAATCTGATTCTTTTGAAAGGCTTAATTATTCACAGTGATCTGAAAGGATTCGAATTCGAGAGTAGGCCACAATTAAGATCAGCTTAAGTTGCGTCCAGTATATAATATGGTAGTACCCTGCATATGTGTAAGGAGGCTGGAGAGGGTATACATGCAACAGTGCGAGGCTTGGGCTGGGGCGTTGTAACCATATTCTTGAAATTAAAAATTAGAGCCACCAAGTTTGAAGCAATTCGTAGATCACAACCTTTATCTCCCAGGGGCTGTCCCATTAGGCATCCGTTTTTTCTTTATTTTGTTTAACTGGAAATGTTTGCAACATTGCACAAAATATGCCACTTTCAATAATAAAATACGATTTGAATCCCTTTGCATCGCTTTGATGTCAGAGTAAAAATATATGGAAGAATTAAGGGAGTCATTCAAGAATAGGGACAATCATAGAACGATAGCATCAACATTACTAAATTAACACACGTCACGTCTTGCAAATATATGTTGCGCCCAGGGTGACAATCCTTCAAACACATTTTAAGAATTTAATACTGATATCCGAATAAAGAGCATGGTATAAGCAATGTAGCAAACTTAAACGCAAACGAATCAACACTGTAACTTGAACCTAGTGGTCTACACGGGTAAAACTCTTATCAGATACACGTGATCTTTCAAGCAGATGTAAGGATGTATTTGACGGCTTGTATCCCAAACGGTCGCTTACCGCAAGGTAGACCCTCAGAAAACGCGATTCTAGGCTGTAAAGTATATACGAAGAGTATTCAAGGGCAACCAAAAACACCCAGAGCCACAAACTCAACCCATAAAAGTTATCGCCTGATCCACTTCATTACAAACCTGCACAGTATGTATTTCTATATGTGCATTCAATCACTGTTTAGGCCATTTGTGCGTTGTTGCAAGTGATTGAGACATTCTGCTTAGAGTTCTGGCTATCCCTCAATAAAGCCCAAGTGATTCCCAGTGATGAATTAAAGCTCATTTCGAAATTTAAATGTCGTTTCCGTACGAGCCAACGCAGCTTAGGGCTCAATTAAGGGCCATCAATTGGGCAACCGGAGAAATAGATAGTGGCTTGACAAGCATAGTCAAGCCCCTAAAAAGAGGGTTTTTCTATGATCGATGTAATGACATGTTTTTGAAGAATTTTAGGGCAGAATCACCACCTATTCCATATGAGCTACCAAGTGACTCAACTCGCCATTGTGCTACTCATCTAGGCCACCGAAAGGGACTATCAACAAAATCAATTCCAAAAGTCTTTAAGGGCGAAAGAAAGACTCAAAAACAATCTAAGACAGCAAGAAAATCAAGGCGAACAAAATCTACTGCAACAAAGGCTTCAAATGATACAATTCAAGGAGGACATTCCTATAGTGGCGCACCTAGCTCGATATTCATGGAAAAAAATATCATTCCAGAACAAAGCAGTTCAAAGATCAGTGTGAAGCCAAAGCGTCAGCTTGCAAACCTATTCAAAAAGCAAGATAAGCATATGAGGCCAGAAGGCACATTCGAAAGATCCAGAAATCGTAGCGTATCTTTAAATAGCACAGAATCTGTTGCTCAGCTGATTTCGACACTTTCCAGTATTCCAGATAAACCATTGGGAGCAAATGATACGCTTTCTAGCATAAGTGTCACATTCTCTGGTCAAGATACTGATGGCTTAGGGTTTAAAACCTCTAGAAGTTTGACAGAAGATGCGCCTTCAATGGGGATATCTCTCTTCGACAATGATGATGACAACGATGATGGAATTGCTGACAATGTTGTCGAAAATGATGGTGCTGATGTTACTGATGGCGATGATGGTGAAGAAGAGGGAGATGAAGAGGATGAAGAAAAAGAAGAAGAAGAAGAAGAAGAAGAAGAAGAAGAAGAAGAAGAAGAAAAAGAAGAAGAAGAAGAAGAAGAGGAAGAAGAAAATAACGATGAAGATGAGGAAGAAGCTGAAGGGGATGAGATTGAAGATGAAACCTTTGACGAAGATGGAAGTTATCAAACCATTTCATCCGCATTCACTGACATGAAGTCCGAATCATTAGATGATATGAATGGTTCCTTGATATACGATTACACAGTTCCTGAAAGTTACGTTCTACAAAACCAAGATCTGGAAATGCATAGAAATGGAGTGGAAAAACCAATGGAAAGTGTGTCCTTCGGTGGGCCCACTGAACCAGGCTCGCTCTCCGATTCACTGGCCTTCAATGATGAAGAATATGCGAAGTCTGGACCGAAACCCGAAATCGACATATCGATACAAAGAAAGAACAGCTCTTTAGATTTCCAAAAAGTTTATAATAAAGCTCTGTCTGATACTGCTTCTAAATTTTCGAATCTTAGTTTTTTGATAAAATCGAGACACAAATCATCAAACAATAATCCTTTGAACTACTACAGCTACATCAACTCGACTACTTCTTCCACAGGTGGGAAGGGTGTTAAGATCGACATCTTTGTACCGCCTAAAATGCAACCGGTAATTAAGCAGATGGAGATTAGTAATGGAACCTCGATTGCTGACTGCATTGGCTTCATTTTATTGAAGTTGTCTACTCTCACAGAGGCGGGAATCTTTGACATAAAATCAATGAACCCAAATTCGTGGAGGATTGAGCTTACTGACGAGGACGGCGAGTTGTATGATTCATCATTTGGCGTTTTGGATAGGACCAGACTTCTTTCATCTTACAATTCCCCTAATTGTTTAGCGCTATGCAAAGTCACTGACGAACGTGAGATAGCGAGGAATGAGAGGCTAACACCGCTTCCTTTTGAATTCAAACAAAATTTAATCCAGTTCCATGCCAAGAAATCTTATGCCAAAATTGAAACCACAGAATCACATGGAGAAAAGCACGACGACGACGTCAACAAAAAATCAATCGAAGTTAAGGTGGGAAATATTCCAGGAATGTCTTCAGGTACATTTGTGAGCTTTTATACAAGCTCAGCCATGAAGGTTGTTGGACTACTTGATTTGATCGGTGAGACCTATCATTTTGACACCACAGGATACCTTCTTTGCGCGAAGGATGTTTCGAAGAATAAGACCTCAACACTTTTAGAGGAAGACCCTAGCAGTGAAGCATGGATGTCTCTTTTGAATACTTCGCTTTCTCTCGAGAAATTGGACTCTAGAATTTTCTGGTTGATGCCAAAAGCTTCGACTGAACAAAGTGACTTTTTGAAAGCCAATGGAAACTCAGTTTTAGAATCTGGGATCACGCCTTCTTCCACAGTGTTTACCCCCACCACGATCACCCCTTCAGGAATAACGCCAACAGAAAGACAATTAGAAGGAAAATTCCAAAGAATGGCAATAGAGCTAAATAAGAGAAGTGACGTCACAATTGGTGAAAAGAGCGAGACGGCTACTTCTAAAATATCGCCGCCTCTTGAGAAGAATGAGTTCCAATTTAACTTTGGGGATCTATTGCATGGAAAAGGACGTAATCAATTACCCGCCACCCTCAATACGATCTATTTCAAGTGGAAGGTATACAGAAAGAAGTCGCCGATTCTCAACCGGATAGAAAAGTCTCTCATCATTGATGGTGATCATATCCACTTAGCTCCTTCAGACGACATGAAATGGCGGAGAAACCCCTATGATAACCCATTTTCTTCCAGCAATAACAACAGCAACAGTAACAGCAATCATCATCATCACTACTTGCATCATTACAATTACTCGAAGTACTATAATGACACCGTCATGAAAACTAGCTCTTTTCATATAACTCAGATTGTCAAAACTAAGCAGTACAAACAGAGCAAAAACCCAAATCACTTTAAGATTGTGATCCAGAAGGCCAGCGAAGCTGGCGGCAAAGAAACTACCATAAAGAAAAAGTACGATTTAGAGGCACAGAGTGTCGCCGAGTGCGAGGAAATCATCGAAAGAATTACATGGGCCTTACAAGTATATAACCTGTCTAGCATGGCTTAGTCGGAACGTAAAACTCTGACCGATTTTTGAATTCATGTATTGGCGATCTTTTCGTAGGCGAGTTGGATCTTCACCTGCATGCCCCATCCAGTTGAGTCCTCATCGCTTCGCGAGTGTGCATCTATATCAGTGTCAATGTCTTCGCTCTCTCTGAATTGGAAGGCTTTGAGCCTGAAGCTCAACGAAGGAAAGGTTTTGAAAGCCCCAATAAAGAAGAAGAAGAAACTAACAAGAAGAGATGAACCTAAGCCAGAGAAAACCACGCAGAAGGCAGCTGCTCAAAGCAAAACGCTCCTTTCTCCCTTGGCACATGCGCTTTGGTGTTCAGAAAATGGCGCCCCGATTTCTATTAAGCAAGGAGCCAACAAAATTGCGGCGATTTATGATGATGATAGGAAGAAAGCCCCTGGAAAATATCTCAGTATTGACTGTGAGTTCGTTGGCGTGGGCGTCGATGACCGTTCTGCATTGGCGAGGGTTTCTATAGTCAACTTCTATGGGGTCACTATCATGGATGAGTTCGTCAAGCCCAAAGAAAGAGTCACAGATTGGCGCACTTGGGTATCCGGTGTGTCCTCAAGAGATATGCATCGAGCAGTGTCATTTGAAGAAGCGCAGAAGAAGGTGGCTGATTTACTAAAACATCGTGTCCTTGTGGGTCACGCGGTCCAGAATGACTTGAAGGCATTGAGCTTATCACATCCCAGAGCATTGACGAGAGACACTTCACGCTTCTCAGTATTCCGCGAACAAGCTAAAACTAAATCACCGGCGCTTCTGAAATTGGCCTTGGAATATTTGAAGTATCAAATCCACACCGGTCAGCATTCATCGGTAGAGGATGCTCAGGTCACAATGGCTCTATTCAGGTTGCATATGCCAGCTATTGAAAGGGAAAGTGGCCGCTAGAATTATATGCATTTTTCAATATATCTTTTGCATTTATTAAAAAGCTATCGCTACTAAAATTTGTCTGTTCAAAACTTCTCTAAGCGTTGCGCTTCAACAACACTGCACATCCCTCTGTAAAATATCTTCTCAATCATCTTCGAAAGGTGATAGGTCCTGTCCTCTCGCGAAAACGAGGTGCCCTCAAACTTTCCAATTCTATCTAAAATGTCAAATTGGTAGAACTTCAACGTTTCTCTTATCTGAACCTCGTTGGAAGAGATACAATAAGTCTGATCCAGTAACATCGCCATTTCAATGGAAACAAGCTTATTCACTAATTCCACGTTGGAACTGTTTGCAATATAGTCGTGTAAGCGTGGTTGAACAAGATGAAATACTAGTAGTGCCGATTCACGGGAGATAGTGTAGAGATGACAATAGAAAGCAATAAATTTTTTGCTGAAAGTGGTATCACAACCACCACAGAATAAATAAGATGCCACGAGCAAAGTCACTTTGGCCTCATGTCCACCTCCGCAAATATAATCGAGCGCAATTTTCGGCATTTGATCTTTTCCAATCGAGACGTATTCCTGGTTTGTGAGATTTTCCGGGAATAGATCCTCGAAGGCAAACGATGGAGTCGACAAGTAAAGAATAAAAAGATAAGCTTGAGAGAAATCTTCTTTTTTGGTTGTAGTCAATTTGGTCTTCAAGACTCTCTCCAAGCATGTCAAGGAAGTGTGGCGAAATTGTGACACAGTGAGCCCTTTGCATATGATGTAAAATAAATGAAGTTGTAAGTTTTGACGAACGAATTTAACTCCCATTTTTTCCTCAAAGGACGAGAGTAGAGGCTCAATGTGAAACCTTTGCAGTACGAATCTTTCTAGTGTTAAGTCTGAATCCGTGGCTTTTTCAAGTGCATGAGCCAAGCCGTTGGCAATGGACTGATACGTGAATGGAAATTCTAGTAACGAAAATGCAATCTGAGTCCAAACTATCAATGAAAAATATGGAGAGTCCACCGTTAAACCTTCCTCAATTTGTGCATAGGCAATTGAGCAATTGGAAAACGTTTCAAGATCATCAAACATGATAGTTCCGAGCAACTTCAATACGCGACTGCTGGTAGCATCGCTGAAACCAGATCGTGCTAAGGTAGCTACTCCCAGGAGTGCTCGTTTCTGGAAGAAAGATTTGCTAAATGCAATTTCCATCGACAACGATGACCAGCGAGTCATCCATCTGATCCGGTCATCAGCGGAACCCATTTTAGAAATGAAATCTTGTAGCGTGTCGCAAAATGATTCGAAGGCAGCGGCCTTGTTATAGAATTGGATCATGTCAGACATGGCCGGGCGTTCTCTTGAGTTCAACCCAAACAACATTTTCGCACGCTGACTGCTAAAATACTCGATAGTGGTGTCGATTAACTTTGATTGCTCTTGGGTCAAGTTCGGCTTTCCTGAAAATGACTGGATGGTATTTATGACCAATTTCTGCAAGTCAGAACCGAATTCAAGCATTGGTGTACTAATGAAAAGGGTGCAAAAGAAAAAGACATCCAGCAAGTATAGGGTTCCAAAGACATATGAATTGAAAAACATGACAGTACAAGCTTTAACCAATACCATTATTTCGAGTAACTTACTCTGTAGCACAATATCGGAATCAGTGGACTTGGCGTCACGAATGCACTTGTTCAAACGCGAGACAGCCTCTCCACAAATCTCAACACTTGGGGTGATAACTGATATAAGCGAGTCCCAGTCGGAGCTTTCAGACTTATTCTCCATAGTGTAGGCCAATATCTCGTCCGCAAGAATCAGGATAAGACGAGTCTCAGAGAGCAATTTTTTCCAGATTCTTTCATTCAAAAACGGAACAATATGGGGATTGTGGTCTGTGATTCTGCAAAATTGACGCGCAAGATCAGCCACAAGCTCTGCACCATCCTCAAGATTGAGAAATTGCCCAACGTTATCTATCCAAGGAGAGATATACATAATTCCACTTATCTTAGCTTCTGGAGATAAGCTACCGAATGTATCAAAAAACGCCTTTAATAAAGTTGGTGTCAATTGAGCAAGTTTCTCCGAAAAATATTCAGAAATGGAAACCACGAAAGCAGTGGTGTCAACTGGGTATTCAACACGTTGAGCATGGGTGGTTTTTATGCCCAAGTCATAGCCGTAAAAGGCACATATGGTAGCAAACAAATGAGAAGCCGCACTTCTGACTTCTCTGTCAGTTTCTAATAAGCCATGAAACACTATATTGAGAAGCTTGCCGAACAATTGAATTTCGCTCTCCTCTGAATCTTCCATATTTGTAGTCTCAAGGTTCTGTTTGGAATTTCTTAGCATAGAAAAATACAAGAATCGGAGAATTTCTTGCCTGTGTGGTGATGATAAGATTACTTCGTAATTATAGCGGTTGAGGGACAAAACAAATTCATTTGGGTCACCAGTTTTATCTGAGATATCACACTTTGTTAGGTCCGACACTAAAAGTGTTTCAACCGGCTTGGTGTACTTCGTAGCGATGTATGGTGATTCAAGGGTAATCCTCTCAAAACAAATTTGGATCCATTTGCGACCAAGCTTAAGAGTCACTGGAGTGAATTCTTGAAGATCCTCGTCATATATCATACAGTTCTTGAATACTGCCCGCACATCTTGGTTCACCTGAAGGGTTGAGTCACCAAGATATAAAGAATTGACTATCAGTGAATCATCAGCTTGAGAATAAAAGTAAAGTTTGAAGTCATTATCTGATCGTGAAGAACGAATCTTTGTCATTTCATTGATATAAGTCACGTGCCTTTTTCTTGGAAGATTGAAATAGAAGATTTTCGTGCAATTTTTGAAAAACATCGGGGGCCCATAATTCCGAAGATATGACACATATGACTCTCCAAACACGCTTATGTAAAAAAAGAAGGTGAAGTCATTGACAAGATAGAATTGATTATCCCAAACCTTGCTCGCTGCTTCGAATAGAAGATAAACAAAGGTAGGAATATCATAGCCGATATCGCGCAAGTGCCTGAAGTTGATCACCACTACCGGGGTGCCATCTTGAAAAACAGCACTTTGGACAATGTGACAGTCAACGGCCATCTCGATATTTTTCGCCGATAGCTTTGCCATGAAATCTGCATACATAGAGTTGCTGATGTTCGTGGTTAGATCAACTACCTTGTATGAATTCGTTCCTTGCAACAAAATATTAGATTTTGGAGCTCCCAACTTCACTAAAGCGGAATCAACTTGTCTCCACACATTAATTCTTCGAGAAAATTCGCTCGACGATGGGACCCCGTTCAAAATATACCGGTGATGTATGGAAGCATGGTGAGTGTACAAAAACTTGTGTACATATCTCAGACTTGTGGATGGCTTTCTTGTGATCTTGTGAAATGGGTATTTCTCCTCAGTTTTGGCCACCGCTAGCTTTTCTAAAAATGCAATAACCTTATCATTCAAGACATTGAGCTCTTCCGTCTTACCAAGAAGACCAGTAATTTTTAAGGTCTTCAAAGTTCCGTTGGCAATGTATTGCATCACTCTTACTAATTGCATAAGGGAGCGTTTAACCTTGCTATCAATGGTAGGCATGTCAAACATTGACTCCGGACTAATTATAGCGGGACAAAAAAAGCGTAAAAAGATAAATGAACCAACGGCAATTATCGCAGTGTCTTCAAACTTTTCCTTAATACAAAAGTAAATTTTCGAGCAGATGAATTTGAAGGATTCTGGAACCCAATTCATTGATTCGACAATTGTATCAACTAATAGAGTAAAGTACTCCATGAACAATTCTGTGTCATCCGCATCACAAGATTTCTCCACTTCAAAAGCAATGTTGCCTTCAATGACGCGTTCAATGAATGGCCTCAAGACGACAGAGAGATACGGCAAACCATCCTCCTTAGCAAATATGGACATCAACCGGGTGAGCGTGCTGTTACGCCGAAATATATCAGACGATCTAGTGATACTGTTCACCTCCTCCTCTAGCAACTGACAGAACAAAGTGTCTAGTTTGGAGAGATAACTGAATATTCCGTGGAGTGATGTAGCTAAAAGATTGTGTTCAGCAGGAGATGCGACAAACGCAGCAGCACCGACAATATCACTGTGAGCCAAGGCGTGAAGGAATTCGTCAGCGTACTTCTCTTTGTCTTGCGACTTACGCGAAGCTAGCATATCCGCAAAGATGTTCAAAAAAAATGAGCGGATCGTCTTGTTTTCATGATAACCCAAAGATAAAACGAAGCGCATGCCGATATCGGTATTTGACTCCAAAAGATTTGAAATACATTTCAACGAGTTATCGGTGATATTTTGTATCTTGAACTTCGATCTCATCATTAGGGCACTGAAATTTCCTGTAGTATGCTTCTGTAAAATTTTGTAAAACAAAGAAAAGTAATTGGAGAATAACAAATCTTTTGTTTGCTTCACATTCTTCTCCTTCGTTCCATCTGGCACTTCTAATGCCATATTTCTTAATTGTATTTCAAGCACTTTCGAGCATTCGCTGGCAAGCTCCACATTCAAATAATCAACTTCAGACGTTTTACTATTGGAAGCAAGACTGTTGTTAGTTGTTGGTGACGTGAAAGATTCCTGAACATCTTCGTTAAACTCATGATCGTCAAATTTTCCAAAAATGGCTTGTTCTAGCCAGTCCAAGAAAATCTTGGCCAACACATTTCTTTCTTTTCCATTTCCAGAGAATCCAAACTCTGAACGCGAAACCTCAACCACATAAATAAACTTGCAGAAGCGGAGTTTGAGTTTAATCCTTCTCACTGAATTGGGGACCAATTCGATGAATTTTAACACTAATTCTGCGAATTCCGGTAAAATCAAAACCAACGAACAAGAGCCATTGTTTACGACTGACAACATAGCCGCGACAATGGAGAGCAGTTGTTCGATAAATAAAATTGCTTTTTCTGAAGCCTCGCCCGATTCAATGTAAAAGACACCCATCTTCGATAGCTTTTCACCAATCATGTAAAAGACATCAGGATGTGGTTCATTTGACAAAGCATCTTTGATAACGACTCTAGTGACAAGATTATTTGAGTCAGAAAGATCGATCGCTTTGTCAAAAAACTCGGAAACTTTAGATATAATGAGTTCCCTTTCTTTGGGATAGTTCTGGGTGAAACCTTCATCAAAGAAGCATCCTGAGGTGCAGACCAAGAAGCCAGTGAAATGTTTAAAAACCAAACTTTCATCGCTTGATTCTGCATGACCTTCACGGTTTACCATTTCAAGCCATCTTTGATATATCAACAACCAGGCGTGGTAAAAAGACAAATTTGGCTGAACATTCGCGAGTATGCTTCTCATCTTCTTGTGAAGGAGAACAAGTCCAGTGAACAGTAAATCATCATCCAGAAGAGCCTCAAACACAGCCACCAAATCATTCTTGAAGCAATTTAAGGGGTGCATCTTCTCATTTCGCTCGGTTATGTACCATTTCATCAAGGACCTAGTCAAGCTGAAAAATTGGATGTCCGGTGTACATAATGCTAAAAGAAATACGGTCTCAGTTCGTTGCAATGCATGCCAACATTCGTGATGAAACCAAGTTTGCGAGAAACAGGTATTGGCTTCACAAACAGTGAATAAGAAATGTCTTTCTTGTAAAAATCTGTTTAGAAAGACAAGGCAAGACTTAAACCTTGGGTCGGTCAATGGAAGTTGAGCGGACGCATCGATAATTTCGCTGATGACAAAGACGCATGATAAGTATGTGGAATAAATCCTAGATTCATTACTTCTAAGGTCAGAAAAGTTTCTATTGACCAAAGACATCGACAAGGAACAAGCGGCATCGAACAAAATTGAGGTACCAACAATTGATTTGAATTTACAAGCAAGTCCTATCGGGCGGGCAACTTCCCGACAAAATTCGAAAAGCTTCGAACTATTCAATTCAGTAGGCACCTGATTTTCATATGTCCAGCATATAAAATAATACTGGGGGGCTGCTGTAAATATTTGAAGCAAATCCGCCAAAAGCTTTTCCAATATCCCGAAAGATGATGTATCTGGAGCCGCGGGTTTCGAAGCTCCGTTGTTAGCTGTCTTTTCATCCGGTACTTTGTCAATCGCTTGCTTTTTCAGCACAGTTTTGACCTGCCCTTCATTATCATGACCTTGAGATGTGTGGGTAGAAGTCAGAAATTTAGGAGTTATCGGACTGGGACAGGCCTTCGATTTAAAAATCCGAGAATCGTCGCTTCTTGAACCGCTGAATTCATTTAGTTGCTCACATAAACGGAGAACCAATGCTTTTAAATCATTATGCAAAGCGGTCATCACTTCCTTGAACGCTGCATCAAAGCCAGATGAGCCTGACAATTCCTTGATGACACGGATATAGCCATGGAGATCTCTGCAAAATTCTGGATTTTTCCACAGTTTATCAAGTTGGCTTATACAGTCCTTCAAAATAATCACGAATCTTGGAACATACTTCTTGAAGTCAACAGCAATAGCCGATACCAGAGACTTCACGAGTAGTGACCGGTACCTTTTTTGAGAAGAGTTAGTAGTCAATTTGGAGCGCACGTTTTTCAAACTTTGATGGGTACTATCAAGGTATCGTAACGTAAACTCCCTTACACCGCCAGAAAGGTATGGAATGCGGCAACCAAGGAAGAAAATATCTATCAAACATTCAAATGCACTGAGATCGTTACTGCTTTGAGACTCGCGGATGAGGCTAGATAAAAATTTAATTCGCTTGTTGAAAGATTGCTTGAGCTTGTTTGGCTTTGATAAAAACTCATCAAAGTCCGAAACGCATGGTAGTACAAGCCAAGAGGAAAGAGACGGAGTCACTGCAGACTGTTCGTCAAAAGCTGTTGCAACAAAATCAAAGAGGAGTTTGCTGTTTGTCTCCGCTGGACTCTCTGCATAGATGTTATTTGAGTAAAATTGCGGTCTGTAGATGCACTGAGTCTGCAAGTTAACAGAGCTGTAAAAAAGAAAAAGCTCCTTCCAGGCCGTAGAGCGTATGAAGGGAATAGCAGTGTATGTACGTCTCAAGTTAGAGATGGTGATTTCCGGTGTACAGTAAAGGAACTTTAGGAGACAAGCGTACTTTTGCATGGCTCCTAAGGGGATGTAATCATTTCTCTCTGACCACAAAAATAAGTTACGTTTTAGCACAGCAAAATAGTCCTCAGGATTCGATGCCGCAATATAACGCAATATAGTAATCACAAAGGTGTCGATAGCTTGAGTGTGTAACCTTATTTGTTCCTCTCGATATTCAGGGGTTACAGTCACAAAATATTCCAGAATATCTAATGGTTCGGGATTCCTGCGACGAATTGTAGCCAATGCGTTTCGGTTGACATCTGGCGACATTACAGAGAGCAACACCTCTATGATTCCGGGGACATCCACTGAAAGCGGAGGTGGAGGAGGATGGGAGTACAAGTCCAAATCATCGGAATCATTGGAATATTTGTATTCCGAAGAGATGCACTGGCTCATTATGTGTTTCTCCGGATTTTTGGTTTTATCCCAGTTGAAGCGAAGCAACACGGAAAGAAACTTGGTCATGATAAGGGTCGACGTCAACGTTTTTTCATCTCGTTCACGCAACGTTTTGGAACTTGGGTCGATGTTCAATTTAGATATGATGGAAAGAAAGTTCTTGACGATATCGGAAATGAAGTTTTGATTGCCATTTCCAGGAGATGGTTTGGAATAGGTCAAGAAAAGGTTTATCGTTGATATGAATTGCGGGTTGAGCTCCACTTCATCGATGGAGTATCCACTTCTATTAGGGAGCAAAGATTCTAGCCGCAAAGCGAAAGCCCCGATAAAGTTGGTCCGTAGATTGTTCTCCATTTTGTTTAGGACAAAAGCAATTAGCAAATATGAGACCAACCACTCAATTGGGGTCACCGATCCTTGGGGGATTTATCAGGATGAGGGGGTATAATCAGAGACTAGACCAAGCCAAAAGAAACCGTGAAATGTAGTTATCGGGAATGTGGGGAAGAAGCGTTAACTATGACAGATAGCGTGATTTTAGAGTAGAGTAGTAGATTGATTCTCGCTGTATTCCACACGACCTACTATTGTACGCCCCAATTTACCGATGAGAGTTGAATTACGCCGGGACATAATGGAACGGGTTGACAGATACGAAAGAGATTAGATATAGGGGTAGAGAATAGGGACGGTGCATGTGAAAAGGCAAAGGGGAGAAGAAGGTCCATAGGTGCGAGGTGCCACCGTTGCATTGCTTTTTAATCGGGTGCGAAGCGAGAATGGTGCTGTCACTGCGGAAGGTGAGTGAATAGTATGAATGCCATCAACATCATGAAAGATTACGAAAAGCCGCTGGTCATACTGAGAGTTTATGCCCCCAATCTGCAAGATCGGCATTTGTTGGAAATACCTCTCAATCCTAGTCTTTGAATGCCATCTCGGGACGATGACGGAGAGCAGTACTAAGCGGTGAGCTATGAGGAGCTGACAGAATAACGACGCTCTGGTGAAGATGTGTAGATTCTCATATGCATTCTTCACGACTAGTAAAGATCTCCAGTGTTCGTGCTTGATACACTGAAGGAACAAGAGAAAGTGGCCGGGTCGGGAGTGCATACTGCCGGGCCAATTAGGGTTCGCAGTCCGCAGTCGCGGTGGTGGGCGAAAAACCCGTCCTCCGAACCTTTTTCTCCACAATCGACAAAAATGGGTGCCGCTTACACTATCCTCGGAAAATCTGTTCAGCCACACGTCTTGGCCCTTGCAACTTTGGGTGCCGTTGTCTTCGTTGCTGCTCCAAAGCCATGGGGTCCTGCCGCTCCAACCAGCCCAGCCATTGCTGCCTCTTCTCCAGAGGAGGAAAAGTTTGTCAAGGACTTTTTGGCCAAGCATTTGGAAGAGAAGCACTAGATTGTAATATAGGTGCTGAGCGCATACATAGCTAATGAATATTCATGGGTATGACTCTGTAGATGAACTTCGGCCAGGCTGGTGCGCGAGAGGCCCAGGCTAGTGCGCGAGAGGCCCTGGCCGGTCCAATGTGGCGTTTTGTGAGAGATTTAGAGGGGAAACTAGCTCGAAACATTCTCAAGTAACTTACTTAGTTGATAGGTCTGACGCCGATACGGAGGTTTCGACGTAGCACCTAGGTTGAGGACTTCCACGGGCTCGTGGGTGCGAACCTGTATACCCGGCCTCATCTCTCGCGCGGAAAAATTCCTACTTGCCTTTACCTATCTCATCACCATGTCTGCCATCTACAAAGCGTTGCAGTCCAAGCTGTCGAAAGAGACCTCCGAGAAGGCCAAACACATCAACCGCCAAAGAGTGTTGGTAACATCCTCGCGCGGTGTCACCTACAGACATCGCCACTTGATCCAGGACTTGCTCCAGTTGATGCCCCACGCCAGAAAAGAGCCCAAGTTCGACTCGAAAAAGAACTTGTACCAGCTCAATGAGGTGGCCGAATTGTACAACTGCAACAACGTGTTCTTCTTCGAGGCCAGAAAGCACCAGGACCTCTACCTCTGGGTCTCCAAGCCGCCCAACGGCCCCACGATGAAATTCTACGTCCAGAACATGCACACATTGGACGAATTGAACTTCACCGGGAACTGCTTGAAGGGCTCCAGACCGATTTTGAGTTTTGACAAGTCCTTCTCCGACTCGCCCCATCACCAGCTCATCAAGGAGATGTTCACTCACACCTTTGGCGTGCCTCCCAACGCCAGAAAGTCCAAGCCGTTCGTGGACCACGTGATGACCTTTTCCATCGTGGACAACAAGATCTGGGTGCGCAACTACCAAATCTCCGAGACCCAGGATGTGAAGGAGTCCGAAGCGGCCGACGTGGACACCGACGGTTTGTCGTTGGTGGAGATCGGACCGCGTTTCGTGATGACCTTGATCACGATCTTGGAGGGCTCGTTCGGCGGGCCTAAGATCTACGAAAACAAGCAGTACGTGTCTCCTAACGCTGTCAGGGCTCAGCAAAAGCAGCAACAGGCCGAGCAGGCCCGGTCACGTGCCACGGCGGCGTTGGACCGCAAGGTCAAGAGACGGGAGATGGTGATGAAGGCCGACCCATTGTCGAACGACAGCTTGTTTAAATAGTGTAATATAGGGTATTCGGTGACGCTGGTCGCAACGTAGCATCCGCAGCGGTCTTTGAAACACCCGCGGGCAATTTCGAGAAACCCAGAATTCCTTGGGAATTCTCTTCCCACCCTTCACCTAGCACGCAAGGCGGCCCGCAACTACTCTGTTGGGGCCTTTGTCTCATTACCCTACGAGTATCAGCCTGCACCTGCGCGGTTTGTTCCTGCGTCACTGCCACAGCCGGTATCCGAGTCAGTACGGTGCCCGCCATTGGACCACTTCAGAGGAGCTGGAGAAAAAGACCACAGGTTTAAGCTTCGCCGACAGATTCAAGGCCAGCGTGGGCCGCGGGGTCGAGGGCCAAGCCACCGGGGTCATGGCACTGTCCTGCACCTGCCGCCTACGGTGTCTTCCGCTGTGTCCTACTGTGCCTTCCTACTGCACCGTGCCCTCCCACAATCACTGTGCCTTCCTACATCCACCGTGCCTTCCCACGGTAGTCTGCGCCTTGCCACGAACTGGCCTACTGTGCCTTCCTCCTTCCTGTTTGTCGCGCCGCTGCCACTGCTTGCCTCAACTATCCCTCCTGGAGGCCTTTCCGCACTCACCTGTCCAAAGCCGAGTTGTGCGGTAGCCCCTCCCACCGTTTGTCTGGCCCCTACTTTGTGCGGCGACCTCCATCTTCCCCCTCGGCGATCTTCCTTTGCCAGCAGAAATGGCCAACTTCAGATCGCAGTTCGTCGACAGCGCAGCCACGGCCCTGGATGCCGATTCGCTCTTCTCCGCCAACCACTACTCCTCGGCGGCTCCCCACGACCCAAATCTCTTCCATCGATACCCCGCCCACTTCGGGGGGTCTGACCACAGCCTCCCGCCGCCACCGCCGCCGCCGCCGAAGCACGGTGCCAGTGATGTTCAGCTGGACCACGAGCTATCCAACCTAGCTGACCCGTTTCGGGACCAGCGCCCTAATCCTTTTGATCTGGAAGAGTCTCCGGCCGCGCCGTACGCATATTCTCGCTACCCGGAGGGTGCCACGGACTCCTCGGAGCTCAACCGCGCCACTGACCCCACCGACCGCTTCGGGGAGCTTTCTGGGGAAAAAGACACCCAGGACTGGCAGCGGCGGAACGAGCGCAACCGCATCAAGCTCCAAAGACGGTTGCCGCGTTACCATTTCACCAAACTCCCGTGGTTCACCATGCTAGCCACTGTGATCCAGGTGGCGGTGTTCATAGTGGAGCTCGCGAAAATGGGCAAGCTCACCGGCTCTCCGATCATGACCAAGCCCTACTTCAACCCCATGATTGGGCCCTCGCCGTACCTCCTCATCAACATGGGCGCCCGCTATGTGCCTTGCATGCACCGCCTCACCAACATCACCCTGGATACCACCATCAACTATCCTTGCCCCAACTCCACCTCGTCCGCCAACTCGGTGTGCAACTTGAGCGAGCTCTGTGGGCTCGGCGGAGTGCCCATTGTAGACGACGAATTTGCTCCCGACCAGTGGTATCGGGTGGTGACGCCCATTTTCTTGCACGCAGGGTTCCTCCACATCACCTTCAACATGCTTTTACAGTTGACCATGGGTGCGTCGGTGGAGCGGCAGATTGGTTGGCTTAAGTACGGCGTGATCTACATGGCCAGCGGCATCGCCGGCTTTTTGTTGGGCGCGAACTTCTCCCCTGACGGAGTGGCGTCCACTGGCGCCAGTGGATCTCTCTTTGGTATCATCGCCGCCAACTTGCTTCTCTTCGTTTACAGCGGCACTAAGAACACCAACATGTACGGCACGTCTCGCTATAAGCTATTTGTGGCGATTTTGGTGGGCGAAGTGCTTGTGTCGATCGTACTCGGGCTCCTCCCCGGGTTGGATAACTTCAGCCACATTGGGGGCTTCTGCATGGGGCTTCTCCTTTCAGTGGTGCTCCTCCCCGACCCGTCCCACGTTTACGTGGACGGCATCTACACCTACGAGCCCGACACCCGCACGTTGCAGCTTTTCTTCAACAACTGGAATCCGGTGAGCAAATGGGACCACAAGGTGCAGTGGAAAGCACTTCTTTGGCTTTTGCTCCGCGTGGTGTGTTTGGCGTTGGCCGCTCTTTTTTTCGCCTTGCTCTTTAGGAACCTCTACTCCAAGGACATGCAAGACGAGTCCAACAAGTGCTCATGGTGCAAGTACATCAACTGTCTTCCGGTCCACGATTGGTGTGACCAGGGTGAGATATCAGTGACCACGGAATCGGACAGCAGCTCGTCGTCTTCCTCCTCGGCTACTGCCACAGCACTGTCGCTTCCCACCAGCATAAATAACCCGGACAGCAAGCGTGACATGTTTGCCATTTTTCACCAAGACACTTTAAGTTCCGGTGCCGATACGCTGCGCCAACCTCCGTACCTGCTATTGGTGGGGATGGTGGTAGTAGGGGCGCTCTTAGTCTGGCGCCGCAAGGTGCGCAGAGCGTAATGAGAAACGATTACATCTTATAATGAACGACAAGGCAGAATATAGCCACACTGTTATTGAGCGGCGTAAACTATCACTTGGGCGACGCGGAAGAAAACATTGCCCAAAAACACTATGCTGCTACTACAAAAAGTAAAGTAGAAAATTGATGTAATTGTTCACAAATCCTCACGCATTCCCATCAAGAATGACAATAGCCCGAGGAAATGGGGAAAAGAGAAGGTATACTTGGAAATGAGAAAGAGAGAAGGTGTTCTTGCCATCAACGTAAGTCACTACCTCTGGCGGTGCGAAACCGATTGTGAGCCAGTTTAAAACGCACCTGCCATCAGTGGAGCCTGCACGCACCACATAACGAGCCAAATTTTCCAGTGCGTTTTACTCAACCACTGCCATGTCTGCCATGATTAGACCTACCGCCCTTGTTAGGGGCGTCAGACCGTTCAGTACATCCACGCCCAAGTGGTTCCTTGGAAACTTTTTCGGTACCAAAGAAGCAAAGAAAAAGGAAATTATCGACACCCAGGATGAGTACGAGGTGGATGCGTCGTCCAAGATTGTCATTTTGAACGAATCAAACTCCCCCAACCACAAGCCGTTCAACGCAGCCGAAGATATGCCCGATTTTGCCATCAAGCAATGGAAACTCAACCACATCCGTGCTCTGGATATCGAGGCCACTCATACCCCAGAAACTGTGGCCCAAGCCATCAGCGAAACATACTCCGACTTGAAAGGCTCGCCCATCAGTCCGAACCAGTACAGCCTGGCGTCGTTGTCGGACTTGGAGTTCAGATTTCTGTTTGCCAAGGCGTTGCAGCTGAAGTTGGGCTTCGAGATCCGCGACCACACCATCTCCAGAGCTCACGATGTGGAGTACTTGTACCTGGAGTTGAAAAAGGTGATTTCTCACAGATGGTCCAGCGAAAGAAACCCCAATGCTATCGTCTTGAGGCCTGAAGACTTTCTGGATTCCAGAAACGTTTACTTGAACAAGGAGCGCTCACCGGAGGAACAACAGCAGGTGTTGGATGAACTTGTGGAGAAGGCCAGAGCTTCCGCCGGCAACTAGGGGAATCATGCCACAACTAAATTACGGTACACTTGTATATATGTATAAAAGATGGATACTTCATTGACCAGGCTCCGCTCGCGCTGCCACATATAGTAGCCCGTGCTCTCCACTGGTTTCGCCTTACTTCCGCCGCGTCAACATAAAAGCGGTTGCCAACAAGGTAGCTGCTCCAAGGGCACACAGTATGAGCACGGTATTCGATACGCCGCCAGAAAGCCCTTCGTTGGCAGCGTGATTGCGCTTCGGGGGACTTTCCACGCATGCAGAAGAGTGAGCATTGTGAATGAACAAATCCGCCTTTACGTTCTGCAATTGCTTGTTGATGCGAATACAATCTTTCAAGTCATCGTCGGACGTAATCGACACAATGTCCCCCTCATCATCGACGTAGCTGATAGCGTATGCTTCTGGACCATCAACCGTTGCATTTATCGCTTCGAGATCCTTGGCGTGAAGCTTCTCGCTGATCACGCCTCTCAAGTCACTCAAAGTGTCCGTTTCCTTGACCGACACGCGGTGTACGCGACCGTGAGGTGCGGGTGATTTGAACTTGAATGTAAAAGAATCTAATCCTGACAAGTTCGAAGCAGTCTTGCTGGCCTGCTTCAGTATCAGACTGTCTTCCACGGCGGAAATGGAGTCAGAGGGGCCAATTTCGATATTAAACAGCTGCATTTCAGACGCAGTCACATCTGGGGCACTCGCAACGGAATCCGAGCCACCATATTCAGAATTGTCATTATCTAGAGACGTCCAAAACTTGTTCCAAGCAGGACCCTCTGTAGATTCCTCTGCGGCCGTATTGTCCAGTTCGCGTGGGGTCAGCTCAATGCGTTTGATTTGGTTCAACGTAGCATAAGTGAGTTTTAAAACATCAACAATGCCAATGATGTCCTCTTCATCGTCTACAACAGGCAAGTTAAGGTAGTGCCCTTCAAACATTTGGCGCAACGCCCGCTGAATAGACGTGGATTCCTTGGCCACATCCGGCTGTGGGGTCATGACTCTGATTACAGAGCATTTCTTTGGATCCAATCCGGCAGCAATGACCCGCAAAACAACGTCCTTAGATGTGAAAATTCCGCTTAATTCTCCCTGAGTGTCCTTCACCAATACGGCAGTCGTTCTGTTTTCTTTCATCTGGATAGTTGCCTCGTACACTGAGCACTTGACATTTGTGTAAATGGGTTTTGTTGCCGCGCTCAAGACCGACAGCAACTTGGGGCCGTCCATCTTCAGCTTTAAGTCTTGAAAGTATTCGAAAACGTGTCGAGGCTGGTCAGAGACCCCCATTTCAGAGTGGACCGAGTCCAAAGCGTCGTAAAGATTTTTTGACGTCTCATGCAACCTCTCCAACTTCTCCATCTGTTGAGCATATGATTTGGTGATGTCCAAGACTCCGAAAATATGGTTTTGATCGTCAAGCACAGGCAAATGTCTGAATCCCCTCTCAACCATCAACGTCAAGGCTTCGGATGCAGGGCTATCCGCATGAGCACAGACGGGCAGTGGTGTCATGATCTGATCAATGGTAGTCGAGTTAGCATTCATTCCTGAACCTACCACCCGAAACGCCAAATCTTTGGCGGTGAAGATCCCGATCAACTCGCCATCATCGTCCACCACAAGGATACAGTTCTCTCTGCGAGCAGACATCAATTGGGCCGCCTTGAAGACCGCAACATTCTTTTTGCAGATGATGGCCTCGGACGGCTTCAAGTACAGCACTGTGCCAGGGGCAGCCTTGTTTTTGCGCAATGTTCTGGAGCTCTGGCCTCTCTTTTTGGAAAGCTCATATTCGATTTTGCGCCTGATCGCCTCATCTTTCTTGCTCTGGCGTTTTCTGGAATCAGCCACTGCGTTATCAGGGCCTTGTTTCTTGAGAGATGACATTGCTAGATGGAAATACTTTGAACCTTTCGCTTTTAGAGCCCTGCTAAATTTCGTGCCAGAGGCGGAGGGTTCTCGTGCAGTCTTCTTTCTTTGAGATGGTGCAATCATGTAAACAAAGCAGAGTTATATGCCGGTTGAAGCACTGGGGACGGTGCGCACAATGGCAAATACAGAACCAATTGTGCCCTGCAGTAAATACCCAGCGAGAGCCAAATGCAAGCTGAATGCGTTAAATAGAACAAACTCCGAAAATGTTTTCTTGCTTGAAAGAAGATTGTTTCTCTTCTGAAGCAGACTCCTCACTTTTTTCCCAAACTCTTCGAATATAGCGGCACCTGATAACACTTTTGATGAATTGTCGCAACCCAGTTGCATATTTCTCGCTGATGCACGAGAAATGAAACTCCTACTAGTTTCTGCACAAAATACAGGAGATGGTGATTGGTTGTGAAAAGGAAAAATTGCGTTTTTGTAAACAGTACACACGATTCGAGATATATATACATATTGAATAGGTTTGTTGCCCCTCTTTTTCGTATGGAAGAAAATATACTAAAACAACTCCAACCATTCCTGTCGCGCGCGCTCGCCTGGAATCGTGCAGCCAAATCCCCGTATACACTATGCATCAGATTATTTGCAGCCAATGCGGTGCATACATAATCATGGTTTATAAGCCGCCCCTATGCCTTTGTACCCGCACATTACACAATCTTTCTTTTTTTCATTTTCGTTTGTGAAAGCCTTTAATGTTGGACGTAACCCCACTTCAATCCGTTCTCGACATCCTTCTGAGACTTCCATTCCTGTGGATTCCCTTAAATATAGCCAAAAAGATCATGATGGACGTATTATCTTCAGGACCAGTTCCTGGACATCTCGGCTTAATTATGGACGGGAATAGGCGCTTTGCAAAAAAGAGAGGTATTGGACAAAAGCAGGGGCACACTGCTGGCGCTGAGTCCTTATCAACTGTATGTGAAGCTTCGCTATGTATTCGTAACCATCCTACTAACCTTTCAGATATTGCAGTGCTGCTTCAAGTTGGGTATCCCGGAAATAACTATTTTTGCCTTCTCCATTGAAAACTTCAGTAGGCCCCAGGAGGAAATTGACGATCTCTTCGAATTGCTCACCACTCGTTTGAGCGTCCTTATCAATGCAGATGAGTCGGTTTTTAGGAAACTTAGGATTAGAGTGAAGATTATCGGGAATAAGGCGTTGTTGCCCGAAAATATTGCCAAGGAACTCTACGCCGTGGAGGAGAAGTCACTTTTCCCCGACAGCCAGAAAACCCTCAATATTTGCACTCCTTACACTTCGAGAGATGATATTGCCAATTCTATTAGAGCCATAGCTGTCAAAAGGAAAAGCAATGCAATCGCTAAGGAAGATATTAATGCAAAGGTGCTAGGTGATAATATGTACTTTGGCCTGGAATCTCGTCCGCTCGATATATTGATCCGTACCAGTGGACACTATAGATTGAGTGATTTCTTATTGTGGCAATGCACCTCCAACTGCACGATCGAGTTTGTGAGCACGTTATGGCCCGACTTCAAATTCTTGTCTCTCTACCTCACTTTACTCAAGTGGGGTTACCACAAGCAATTGGAGGTTAATGACAAAAAAATCTATAAGCCATCACCCAAAGCAGAACCCAAGTTTGTCGATATTAGTATGCTCCCCCAGTCGCCGCCGTTCGCCACAATTATGATGAGAGAAGCCCCTAATTGAGTGTGACACTGCGAATCACACGTTTGACCTCTTTCTTGTTCTGCTCTCGCTTCCTTGCATCCTCTATTTTGTTCAAGTAGCCGATATATACGACCACCTCGGCAACCAATATTAGGATTCCAAAAAAAAGGCATAGCAACACCCTGTAACTGTCTCTTATTTTCCACGATGTATCAGTCCAGTACCAAATCGCATATACAACACTAAGAACACTGATGAAGATATTGAATATAGTGGTTATATGGCTCTTTGTTTCCTTTATCTCCCGGGCTGGATTGAAAGGTTTATCGTCCGGCTCCTGACTGAATAAAGCGTTGACTGTTGGGCTCGCTCCCACGAGTCTCCGATATTCCTCATCTCTGGCCTTCAATTTGAGAATTTCCATCGATTTTAAAAACTCCTGTGTTTTCGGAAGTGACTCGTTTTTGACGTTTTTATTGGGAATCACCATCCTAGTGGTTTTAATCAATTCCAAAAGAGAAGAACAGGGCTTACATCTGCGATGGAAATCTATGAGAACCAGGTGTGACACGGTATCAGCATCTCGTAATTTCTCTTTCTCCCCTTCTGTTAGGGTCGACTTTTCGATCAATGCTAGGAGAGCCTTTGTTAACTCGAATTGTGTCATGGACCACGAGAGATCGGAATCGAAAGCGCGTGCGCGCGCCATAAATATCTTCCGGCGCCGATAATCGTGATAAAAGTGTTTGCCTCTCAGCGATACACCTTTAAGAGCGAAACACAATGTCACTCTCCATGCCTACTATTGTTGGAGCATTAGCTTGCCAGAGAAACTCTTTTTTGAAATCCCTCAAAACGACTGTCTTATCGTGCAAAGAGTATACTGAGCCAATCGCATCCTCCAAAGATAAGCAGGGCAAAAAGAGAGATACGCCAAAAGAAAAATTATTTGCCGTTGAGTTTCAAGATACTGTCCTTTTTCCTGAGGGTGGAGGTCAGCCATGCGACATGGGAAGCATTCAATTGTCAGACGAAAAGGTGATTCCCGTTCGTGAGGTTTTACGTCAAGGTTTGAATGCGGTACACGTTACACCCGAGCCGGTTGAGGTTGGCAGTAGCGTTACCTTGAAAGTGGATTGGAACCGTCGGATAGACATTATGCAACAACACACGGGCCAACACTTGATTTCGGCGGTGTTTGACTCCTACGATTTGGAGACATTGAGTTGGTCAATGGGGGACTTGATAAACTACATTGAATTGCCTCGCAAAGTGGATGATAAGGTCTTGGAGGAGGTGAACAACAAAGTCAACGAGCTCATTCTTCAAGCCCTCCCCATTAAAGTTACTACTCCTGATGAACATGGTGAGGAGCTCGACACATCCCATATCCCCGACGACTACGACTTGTCAAAGGGTATTATTCGTATCGTCAAAATCGGCGACTTGGATGTCAATCCGTGCTGCGGGACACATTTGTCATCTACGGCTCAAATCCAAGCCGTTTCATTCTTGCACCAAACAAATATTCGTGGTGGCCACTCCAGACTTCACTTCGCATGTGGTTCCAGAGTAAGCCAGCTTGCGTCATCATATCATTCTATATTGAAAGAAGTACTGGGATCGCTATTGTCGTGCCAGATCCCCGAGTTGGCTCAAAAAGTGTCTGAGCTTAACGCCAGCTACAAGAAATCACAATCTCGCGAGAGCGCTTTACTCAAACAACTCGCAGCTCTCCGTGCAGAAGAAGTGTTCGAATCATTTAGGAAGAATAAGGTCGATGTTGCGGTGGAATATCGTAGTGACATGGCGGCGGAGTATATTTTGCTTTTCCAGAAAGAGCTTCTGACATTGATTAACGCTAACAAGGACAGCGGTGTCGATGTGACGGACAAATTCACAGTCGTCCTCCTCAATGGCGATTACAAGTCTGGTGCTGGCGGTATGGTGAAGATAATGGGGCCCCGCGCTGAGGCGATTCTGACAGAGTTGAAGAACATCTTGTCCAACATGAAAGGCGGAGGCAAGGGAGCCAGCTTCCAGGGAAAGATTCCCACCTACCAGAAAGGCGAGCTCGAAAGTGCTTTGCGCTATTTGGAACTGGTTTCAGAGAAGGCCTAGTGAAACGACGCATGGCCGTGGAGTTCGTGGTATGTGGCAGCAAATGTCGCAGCACGTCTTAAATATTTATGATACATTCAGTCGTAGTAAGATGTGAAATGATATATACAAGTAGTTTAACGCTTGACCCAGGTTGGCGATTTTCTGGCCTTGACTTTGCCCGGCTTCTTTCTCTCCACCTTTCTGGCGTCTCTGGTCATCAAGCCGGCCAATCTCAACCGAGACTTGAACAAGGGATTGAACACTACCAACGCCTTGGAAATACCGTACATGGCAGCTTCTGCTTGGCCGCTGATTCCACCGCCCTCTGTAGTGATGAAGATGTTGTATTGGCCTTCCTGGCTGACAACCTTGAAGGGGTAGGCAATCTTTGAACGGTCAATATCTCTCTTGAAGAAATCGCTGAAGCTCTTGCCGTTCACGATTACTATGCCTTCACCTTTGACCATGGAAACGCGGGCAACGGCTCTCTTTCTCTTGCCGACGGTGTTGGCTCTGCCAAATTCGTCCAAAGTCTTAATTGTCTGTTGAACCACGCGTTTCTTATCCTCCAGCGTCGAAGAGTACAACAGTAACGTCTCGATCACCTCCTTGGGCATCAACTCAGGCTCAATACTTCTTAATCTGTTCAACAACTCCAACAACTCCTTGTGATGGCCAATCTTGAGTCTGGTTCCTGATTGAGCCTTTTTTCTGTAGTCTTCGAGAGAGATGAACTTATACATCTTCAATTCCTTGACGTCCAAAACTCTGGTGGGCAAGTTCTTGTATTTTCTCACCAAGGCATTCAATTGATTGACATTGTCTTCATGAACGGGGTTGCCTCCGTAGAAGGTGGCCAACTTAGGGACGATTCTTAATCTTTCAAGTTCCCATTTAGTCATGGCATCGGTGTTTAAGTTGCTAGGCGCAAATCTCACTGGTCTTGCCTCATTAGGTTTCAACTTTGGAACTAGAGGTCTTCCACTCGCAGAATCGTTGGCCAAATCGATACCAACTTCTGATGAAGGAATAATGGCCTGCAGTCTAGGAAGGCTGCTTGAAAATAGCCTCAGAAATGCCCGGACATAGCTGCTTTTGGCTAAGGACATGGTTGGCTTTGATAAGAATGCGAGGGTTAGCCAGTGTAGACAGGTAAAAGATTTTCGTGTCGTGTGAAATTCAATTTTTGAGTACCGCATTTTCCTCACGACACTCACTTAGTAGAGTGAATGCCCGCGTGCTTGCATAAGTGTAAAGTGAAAATCGAAGTGATATGAAACTTCTCTTCTAATTCAAATATTTGAATATATAATACAAGTGTATCCTGATTGGGCGGACAACGAATCCCGTCGGGATTCTTTACTATAATACACACATTCGCACCAACTCAGTCCTGAAGAAGCGACTTGACGCTATTTCTCCTATCTGGCATCTGTGCCTCTCTGACAGGCGCGGAGGGCGACGATTGAGCATTTAACAATGAAGAAAGATTGTTGGGTTTGCTTGTCACAAGCCCAGGGACAGGCACAAGGGGTTTGAATGGGGTTGCATCACTGTTGAGCAAACTCATGATGGATGGTTTCTGGCCTTCTGGTCGCACAGGCGCAGCTTGTGCTGCGTCCTCCCTCTTAGACTTTGGGGTAGCTGGGTATTGGTGTGAAGTACTATTCTCTCCATTGGCTTCAAGAGAGCCTGGATTGGGAGTGGAAACACCAGCCAAATTCGACGGGCTTTTAGATGTCTCTAAGGAATCCACGTGCGAAATCTTGTCATCTTCTCTCGCACGATTACCACTAGCGGCATCATAAGCTTGCGCCCCGTCAATGGAGTGTTCTAAGACGGCATTTTTCTGAGGTTTCACCACTATGGTGGTGTCAATGCTGTTTAGATCTCCGTCTTCCCCTTTGGAACCTTGTGCGAGACGTTGGTCGGCTGTTGCGACGATATCGCTCCAGCCATTTTTTTCAGAATTCCGTTGAAAATAATTCCGCACCATGGTTGCAGTTTTCGTTGGAAAATGGTCAGCGATACTTGACCATTTTGAGCCATAAGTGCTGAGTAGATACGGAAATTCATTTACGTCAGTGATACTCCAGTAACTAGAATTCTGTCTCTTTTGGTCAGGCACTTCTGGAGGCTCTGTGTTGAGGCCGAGGACAGCATGGATTGGAGGAGATTCCGGTCTTCCTGAATGCTCTTCCACGCTTGTTTGATCCTCCGTCATATCTGGCTGCGTGACCCCGCCTGATTGTTTAATCTCGATTCGGTTATCAATTGGACGGTCAGGAACTGTGACTTCCAGTGCTTCTAGCTTATCCGTGATTGATGGCGTTGGATCACTCCATTCACCGATGCTACGGCTTTTCTTTTTTGCCGGCTCTTCGGAGTCAATTTCAGAATTGCTCAAATTCGTGTTACGGCGCTTCAAATCAGCCGCATCTTCTTGCATGCTTTCAATTTGCTCTTCGGCATGCACTTCATTTGAAAATTCCGGTCTCGCATCTTCAGGGATCTCTGTTGCAGTTGGTGTCACAGGAGCTTTCGCTTTTGACGATTTTCGACGAGACGATTTCTTCGATGTCTTCTTCTTATATTGGGACACCAAGAATTTGTAACTCATTGCCTTCTTAGTCATATAATAATGGGCAACACATTCTTCTGCAGTCCGAAAGCCTCCCATATAGCGTGCGATTTCTCCAAAGCGTTTGGGTGATCTGCAGAACGCTTCACAAAACAAATCATGTTCTTCTTCCGAAAAATTATCGATAAAGTCATACCTGATACGCAAAGCCCAAGCATCTTTGTCGTCAACTATATTGTTTGAGTCCATGAAGTTGGAGCTCGTTTTTTCAACTGGATCTAGGATAAGATCTGGAATCACCGCAGACACTCTCTTTGCCTTGGCCATGGGTTCTTCATCTTGTTCATTTTCCAAACTCTTTAATATTTCTTGAAACTCCGCTTCTGTGGTTACCGAGTCGCCGTGTCTGCGACCTCTTCGACTAGGCTGGGATGGCACCTCGACCGCTGGCATATTTGCACTAGAATTCGAATTTGATTGTTTCACTCGAATATCTATTGCGGAGAGCTCACGTTTGATCTCATCATCAGCAGGGTGAATAACCCGTAGCTGCTCTTCAAGATCCTTCCTCTTTAGATCATTCGACTTTCTAGTCTTCTCATATTCCATCCATAAAGACAAACGCTTTTTCTTGATGAGAAGGTTTCGTTTTTTGATAAGATTGATGCGGTCATTCAAGGTAAGCGAAAAATTCGATAGGTTTTCCTTGTACAGGGCATAGGCTTTCACATCAGGCACCAAATTATTTGTTTGTTTCACGCCAAGACTTGCTTGATTGGGCTTTCTCTGCTTGTATTCTTTTTCGAGTTCTGAAAATTCCGATTCAAGTTTTGTCATTGGATAATTGCAACCGTTTGGATAATCCACATACTGTGGATCTATCGTAATTTTTGCTTCTGGTTTTGTTTCCGTAGTGGCCTTTGAGGGCTGGAAAAACCCTTCCCTATACTTAGGTTCGACTGAAAATGCTTGCTTCACCTCGGGCGATCTGTGGATATCTGCTTCTTCGACCCTACTGTTGTTCGCTGTGGATTTGCTATCGTCTTCGTCAGCTTCATCTTCATTATCATCTTCGTCTTCTGGTTCGGCGTCCTCTTCTTCATTGTGAAACCTTTCTGCTGTGTAATGTGAATGTGTTTCTTGCTCGGGATCGTCATCTCGTGATTGATCAAAAGACCTATCAGAATCAAGATAAGTTGAGTCAGCGAAATGATAAGGGCGATCTTCCGATTTGATTCCCTCTTTGCTTTCGGGAGAATTTCTGGAATATCGATCCACGAAACGGCCCCCGATATAATTTTTAGAAGGGGAATCTGCCCTTGAAGAACCAGACATACTGTTTGTGAGTGCGGAGCTCCTTCTGCGATCCTTTGATGGGTATCTACTAATGGCCCCACCATAACTAGGCAGCCGACTCTGTTTATCTGATCTAAATGGATGTGAGGGCTTCCATCTGTTCAGAATTTCATCATTGTAAGAGTCGTAGCGGTCAGCATGGTCATTTGAGACCGAGGTCATCAAGCCACTCAGGCCACTGCGAGAGCTGACAGGTATGCTATTTGGATTGAACCGAGATGGAGAACTGAAAGACTTGGAGCTGCTGCCAGGATTTAATTTCGGCCTTTCCGTGCGCCATCCCTCTCTGTTGAGAGAAGACGATTCACCTCTTTGAGATGGTCCACTTATTAGGTCTCTCGAGGTGGAATCTCGAGAAGAGGCTCCATAGGATCCGTAAGCATCTGCCTCTCTTTTATTGTTGTTGAAGGAGCCGTATGCAGCGGTTCGGTCAGTATACTGACCCTGTTGAAATGACGGGTATGACTGCTTGGGATAAGCCCCACTATTGCTATAGCGAGCATCTTTGCTGTAGTTATTGGGTCGAATGCCGGACGATGACGGATTAGGGGAAGATCCGAGTGCCTCTCTATATCGCAGGCGAGAAAATGGATCAGAGGGGATTTTGTCTGTCCTATGCAAAGTTTTGGGGTGCGGTGAGGAGAAAGTGCTCGATTGGGATCCCTGTGATATGGGATTAATAGGGTTGGAAGAACTCTTGAAATCCCTTCTTGTAGATGCGGCATAGTAGTTCTTCCTTCGTTTCCCATGATCATGGTCACTACCATATCTGCCCAAAGGACCGCCTCTGGGGCCAGATGACATGGTGGAAGTATTTGGACGGACAGAAATGGATGGAGAATGGGTTTTGAATACCCGCCAATTTTAGGGATCCGGGAATAGAAGTTCTGCTGGAAACACGAGAGTAGGATTGGAAATCTTGGAGTGCGGCAGTGAGTAATATAGGAATTTCGGTGATGGGTAAATTAGCCAATTAAACCCGGTACATTAGTATAGGCGGAACAGTTGTGTAACAAGGGTGTTGTGAAGATTTTTTGTATAGGTGCATCCGTACACCATCTACGTGAGATTACCTCCGACCAAGTTACATCACGTGTGATAGCCAGCATGCCGCACTTTCAGCCAGCACCAGGCCCAGTGGGGTAAATGAAGTCTAGGGACAATGGGTTCTGTAAGGGATGCGATGACGTGTATAATACGGGATGACGTGACATGGTTTGATAACCATGTGAGTATATACAATATGCAAGTGACACAGTCAGGCGGCAAGAAGAATCTTCTTCAAAACCCCGACTTCTCCGACACACTTCAATAAGTCGTCGTACAGAACATCTGGTCTGATGCTCTTGTTCCCGCAGTCGATGTGCGCAGTGAACGAACGGTTGGTGGATGCAAGAGTGACAGTGGACGACGCCTCCAAGGCGCCAACAATCTCCAAGAATTCGCCCTTTTTAAGGCGTCCCAAGAGGTTGTCAATCACCTGAGCCGTGTGAGAGCAGTAATAATCGTAGAGCTGGTTCACGGTGAGGGGCTTTGCCGAGAGGTTCTTTCTCTCCAGGTTGAAGAGGCAGCACAAGACTGCCTTTTGAAGAAGGTTCAAGTTGCGGATTTTGGCCAGTGAGTCGTGGCCGAACGTCGCAGCACATACTTTGGCCACGTGGCTGATTAAGACCTTCGGTGCCGAGTCGAAAGACAAGGTGCTGATGTCCGTGGTTTGTCTCACGTGCTGTTCCACGTACTCGATGCTTTTGAAGCAGATGTCGAATGCTTTTCTGAGGTCACCAGTGACCGCAGCGCATTTCTTGCAACACAATTGGATTGCGGCAGGGTGCATGATGGGGATTTGGGAGGAGACGGCGTTTTCCTTGTCCGAGTCTGCCAAGCTGGACAACTTGTGCATCACCACCTGCTTGATCTGGTCGCTGGTGTACGGCATGAACTGCAACAGCTCCGGGTTGAAGCCATTGCTGCGGAGCCTAGGAAGGAACTTGTCAGTGAGGTCCAAAGCGTTTGAGATGCCCACCAACACCAACTTGGTTTGCAACACGGAGCTCTTGAGGTGGGAGGCGCAATGGAACAACTGGAACAACACCTGCTGGTCCTTAGTGATGAGGCAGTCCATTTCGTCCAACACCACCACCAAGGAGTCGAACTCCGGTGCCTGTGTAAGATAGGCGTACAAGTCGTCAAACGACTTTCTGCGTCCGGACAGTGCTCCCGAGGCGTAGTTGTAGATTTCGTTGAAGATGTGCTCGGGCTTGGCGATGGTCATGCAGTTGACTCTCATGACCATGACGCGCGAGCCGTGGATGTGGTGGACCTGGCGGTCTTTGGCGAAGTTGCATAGTAAGTCGAGGGAGAGGTTGACCTGGGCCGTTTTCCCTGTGCCGGGCGCACCCGAGATGTAGAGACTGCTGCACTTTTTCTCGACTATAGAGTCTTTGATGAAAGTGGAGAACACATCAGCCTCGGTCTTGCGGCCCACAAGATAGTCCAACGACGTGTCTCTGGCGCCTCTTTGGAAAAGGGCCTTGGCACGCGAGTACACGGAGCTCTCCACCACGAGTTTCTTGCAGTGGCCCTGGATGGACGCAGAGAGATCCACCACGGACTTCTTGGCGGGCGAGGTTGGCGGGGTCGCTAGTTGCGTGCACACGGGCTGGAGCGCCCTTCTCTTGGGCATGGGCAAGGCGGCGTCGGTTTTTCTTTTCGAGAACATGCGGAGATCAAAAGGTCAAGAGGGACAGGAATGGGGAAGATTCAAGACAATGGAGGAGGATCGAGGCGGTCGAGAACTGAGGGCGATCGAGGAGGAATAGGAGAATCAAAGAAACGAGGACAAGCAGAGATGAAGGCTGTCCGAAATGAAGGCAGTGAAGAAGAAAATGAAGAAAAGTGTAAACCCAGGTGCTAAAAGCACGCGGGGCAGATGGGTGCGGCGCGAAACGCGTTTTTCGATTTCTCCTTTTTCGGAAGGGTAATTGTGCGCGTCGCGTTGCCCGGCAACCACGTCGATTGTACCAAACAGAAAGAGCAAAACAGAAATAGCAAAACAGAAAGAGCCAAATAGAAAGAGCCAAACAGAAAGAGCCAAACAGAAAGAGCCAAACAGAAACGAGAGCAAGACGGAAAATCGTGCGACCGCAGCGCCATGACGTAAAATCTCCGATGCTCTCTGTCCCGTGGGCCGGTGAACCTTCCTTCGCGCTGCATGTAGAGGCGCGCAGTGCGTTTTCTCTCCACACCATGGCCGAAGACACCGCAACAAGGCTCAAAGCGGCAATCTACTTGAGTGTGGCCAAGTATGTGGAGCGCAAAGCGGCAGAGCTCAATGTGGCCGCCAGCCCGTCGTTTGTGGCTGCGTTGGTGGAGATCGTGTACAACCAGCTAGTGGTGGTGGGCGAGGACTTGGAGTTGTTTGCGGGCCACGCGGGCCGCAGCGTGGTCAACTCGTCAGACGTCTACATGGTGGCGCGGCGGAACGATGCGTTGGCCGCTGCGTTGAAGGAGTTCGAGCAGACCTTGCCGCGGTAGCGCTGCGACGCGGGGAGAGGACCGTGCTCAGAGTCGTCCGGGTGTCTGAGCGATTTTTGTGGGCGGCGAGCCACCAGTGTCTGCTTCCGATATCTGCTTGAATCTGTTAGCTATTGGGCTACTATCCACTTGGTTTACCATCCCTTTGCTATCTGCAATCTACTATCTGCTGTCTTCCATTTACTGTCCACCATCTACCATCTACTACTATCTACGGTCTATCTACGGTCACTATCTTCTTTCGTCGCCGTCGAACGTATGAATTACGTATACGAAGCCGCCCCTGCCATAAACCGCGCTCTTCTTACTGTTATAAGGTTTCTCTCTGTAAGAAAGGCTCTCTGCATAAGGCTCTCTGTATAAGGCTCTCTGTATAAGGCTCTCTGTATAATGCTCTCTGTATAAGGCTCTCTGTATAATGCTCTCTGTATAAGGCTCTCTGTATAAGGT
This sequence comes from Clavispora carvajalis, assembly GCA_030581635.1. Taxonomy (NCBI): domain Eukaryota; kingdom Fungi; phylum Ascomycota; class Pichiomycetes; order Serinales; family Metschnikowiaceae; genus Clavispora; species Clavispora carvajalis. The sequence goes on along the minus strand of JAKTTV010000011.1, from coordinate 226,599 downwards.
CCTTTGTATAAGGCTCTCTGTATAAGGCTCTCTGTATAAGGCTCTCTGTATAAGGCTCTCTGTATAAGGTTCTTTCTTATAAAGGTCCCTCGTTTCTTTCGTAATCAGCCCCACGGGTGCCCCGCGGACTGGCCTGCACCCGGTCCTACTTCCACCCATAACCTCCACCGCTCCATCCCACCATGGCTCAGGTTAAAAAAGGCGTGTCGTATGTCTTGGGCTACGGCTCCGCCTCGGAAAACCACATTTTGCCCATCAATGCGATGCAGTACTCCGGCCGCCGCCGCCAGCTTATCACCGGCGGAAGGGACGGCTTGGTCAAGGTGTGGAACTCGGGCGAACCGGGCCGCCCTGTCCCCACCGCCAGCGACTCCCCCACCGGCGACGACCTGTGCTTGGACGAGTCTCTCTTGCAGCTTGAGATGGCCATTTCATCCAACCCGCTCCGGCACTGTGGTCCCCTCGACCCGTACTCCGCTTGTTCCACCCGCAACTACAACATCCACTTTGACTGGATCAATGACTTGAAGCTCGTCAACCATGATCGCCACGTGGTCACCGCGCTGGCAGACTTGTCGCTCAAGTTGATCGACTTGGACGGTGGCGACGGCAACGTGCAAAAGTTTCTGAACTTCCACACTGACTACGTCAAGAAACTCTCGGCCATCGCGCCGCATGACATGGTGGTCAGCGGCGGCTTGGACGGCAACATTGCAGTATGGGACTTGAATACCTTGAAGCCCACGCTGTCTTTTGCCAATATCCCAGCCAGCGCAAACCTGCCCACCTCCATATACGCCTTGTCCAACGACTCCTCCAACCTTATCTCCGCGGGCGGGCCCAGCAACACCATCAACATCTATGATCGCCGTATGTCAGGCAACGGCGCTGAGAATCTTATCCGCAAGTTGGTGGGCCACCAAGACAATGTGCGCTGCCTCTTGATGAACTCCAACTTTATCCTCAGTGGCTCGACAGACACCTCGGTCAAGCTCTGGGACTTGCGCAACTTCAAGGTGTACAAAAGTTTCGATTTCCACAACGACGCGGTCTGGAGCTTGAGCACCGCTGCCTCTTCCTCTCCCTCTGGCTACGCCTCCCTAGGTGACTTCAACGTGTTCTATTCCGGTGACAGGTCAGGAAACATCATTAAGACAGACTTGACCTATCTCTCAGACCACATCTCCGATGCCAGCGGCATCTTTTCGTCTGCTGGCTACAGTGAATCTGACAACACTTATCTTGACGAGCGCATTGGCGTGTCCACTTTGATTGCCAAGACGGACTCGCCCGTTGTATCCATAGGTGTCGAAAATGAAACATCTGTTTTTGCATCCACCTACACATCGCTTGAACGCTATCATGTTCCTGATACAAGACAGCTTGCGGGCTACCAATATCTCCGGACAAAGTACGACTTTTTTGCCAGCTTGGAAAACCAGCTTGACGATGACCTTTCGGGTGGGGTAAAGGTCTCAGCTTCAGATCAGTCCGATCTAGATACTGACTTTTATGACATTGTCAGTCACTTGTCAATGGACTCCACCAATATTGAAATCTTGTCGTCCCTCTCGGCGAACAAATTAAGCCTGCTCGAAAACAACGTGGAAGAGACAAATATCCAGTACTTTTCCATGTTCTTCACTGATCCAGAATCGCCATTCAATTTCGTCAATGCTTTTAAGGACCTGGAGCTGCTCACCAAAGATGTGAGTCAGTCTTCGCAATCGATTGTCGATGAGACCCCAGTGGAAATATCGCTCACTCCAATCCCTCCGTCAAACATCATTTCTGTTCCTTTCAATCGCCGTCCAGCTGAAGAGTTTCATCTCAGCCCAAAGTCCATTGTTGCCAAAAGACTACTCAATAATAAGCGGCAGATCCTCACCCTCTGTCTCAATGGTGATATTTCCCTATGGGATTTACTCATCTGCAAAGAAGTGAAAACTTATCAGCATGCAAACAGTGATCACCCATTAAACGAAGAGCAATTAAAAGACCGGGTCGAAACTTTGGATGCACTTTTTCAAGAGTACAAGACGATGGACACTCTTAGTGATTGGTGTGACGTTGAAATAAAATCCGGAAAGCTTTTCGTCAGCTTAGTCAATCCCTTGGTTAGTGATGTTGAGATTTATTATGACGAGTTAGTACGCGAATACCCTTTCCTTGCCGTTGAATTGTCCCAGAATGGCGACAGGTGTCTCAAAGTTGGCGTTGACGAAAAATTCTCATTGTGCCAAATATTTTTGAACTCGTTGTTCCGCAATTATTCCCTCTACGAATGGGAAGCTGACAAACAGTTTCGCCTTGACTTGGAATCCAATAAGCTAAAAACAAGTGATGATTCAAGTTCGGTTGTGAGCTCAGAAGATACCTCAAGGAGATTCAAGCCTCTATTTAAACGATCGCTGAGGTCTGTTCCAACTCAGCAAAGCCTTCAACTGAGTCTGAGTTCTGTCGTCACCAATGGTAATGTGCTGATCGAAACTTTAAGTTCGCCATTATCTGGCTCAGACGATTGTATTTCGAAGTTATTGCTGATAAATAAGAAGCGATACGTGGATTTTTACAATACGCCCGGATCGAAAAAAGTTTTGAAAACGTCATTGAGGCTTTACTCGAATGACCCCAAGCTTCGCTCTTCCGGGGAGGAGGAGGTAAAGTACCGGCCGTTGGTTCCATTAGCGACGTATCCCAAAGATTTGCTTGTCATCATTGTTGAGAAGTCGCAATATTTGGGTAACTACAGGGATTTGTGCAGCTTTCATGTTGAAGAGCTATGCGATCTTGAATATCACAACATGGGAACTGACGTAAAAGAGCTTCTCGTCGACCAGTTGAGAAGAAGTCTTCCCAAATGGGTGGGTCAACCAGTTTTGTTTGATAGATACGTGCACAAAGAGGCCCCCAAGCTAACATTTGAACTTGTGGAGGTTAATTACTCGCTTCTCCCGCCTGAAAAGAAGATTGGCGGAAAATCGCAGAAAAAGATTAAGCGTTTACCGCCAGTATTGAATTCCAGTAAGTTGGTTTCTCAGAATATGCTTCGTGTCAACAAGATCTTATGTTACTTGACCGAAAAATTCGAGTCAAGACCAAGTGAAGTGAAAGAAAAAAAGAGGCCTCAGGACTGGCTCTCACTCGAGTGTCGAGGACAAGAGTTATGTGGCGACTGGACTCTTCAGACCATCAAGACCAAAATATGGAAGTCTAGCGCGGACATTCAACTACAGTTCCGCCGGAAATTTGATGCTTAAAATTTAACCGCAGTAGTCGGGAATTGAAACGAAACGAAACGAAAGATAACAAAGGAGACAAGACAGCACAGAACAACAAAAAACAATAAAAGAGTATAGCTTAGGGTTTTGACAACCCTTAAAAATAGACAAGACGTTTTCTAATTTCGCAGTTAGACGAGACTAGTGAGGTGCGTGCGAAACTCAGTAAATTTTTGTGATGAGCGATACGGAAACGAGCCTTTGGTAAATCTGACAATCTCCTGACCAAACATCTGCAATCATGGACGACATTGAAAGAGCCACCTCCCGTTTGTGGAGAACATTTAGAACTGTCAAGGAGATGGTCAGAGACAAAGGTTACTACATCACGGACGAGGAAGTCAACATGACTTTGGACGAGTTTAGGGCCAAAATCTGCCCCATGGGTGAGGCGCAAAGAAAGTTGATGTGCTTTCAGGCTCAGCCAACGCCAGAGGCTGCAGAGAAGTTCCCTGAGATGGGATCGTTGTGGGTGGAGTTCTGTGATGAAGCATCTGTTGGTATCAAGACCATGAGAAATTTCTGTATCCACATCAGTGAGAAAAACTTCAGCACCGGCATTTTCATCTACCAAACATCCATCACGCCTAGTGCCAACAAGTTGATTCCTACTGTTTCTCCAGCGACCATCGAAGTATTCCAGGAGAGTGATTTGGTCGTTAACATCACCCACCACGAATTGGTTCCTAAACACATTCGCTTATCGAAGCCGGAGAAGAAGGAATTGTTGGACAGATACAGATTGAAGGAGTCCCAGTTGCCCAGAATCCAAAGAGAAGACCCTGTTGCAAGATACTTGGGCTTGAAGAGAGGTGACGTGGTTAAAATCATCAGAAGATCTGAAACCTCTGGACGTTATGCATCCTACAGAATTTGCTTGTGATGGGCGAGCAGTTTTATTTTTCCAATGTAATATAGTATCAAAAGAGTTAGCATTTTGTAAGCAGCTATTTCGGTGGAAGCGTCCCCGCAACCACGCTGTCGCTGACGCCGGTCCACCACTGCACATTTTGCAAATTGGTGGCAATGGCTGGGCTCACCTCAACTCCATTCTTACCCAAGAATACAGGTCCGATGGTGATGACCACGCTGTCAACCAAGTCTGTCTGGAGCATGTCGTTGATCACTTGTGCTCCCCCCTCCACCATCACGGACTCAATGCCGGTCTGATGTAGGGCTTGCAAGATTGAGGGCCAACTGCGTGCGCGGTCAGCCGAGAACTCCACGGGCAAGAAGCGGCCGCCCTGTTTCTCTAGGGCCTCAATGTCTTCCTGTTCTGGGACGGTGTCCAAGCCAACAATAATATAAGGAGCCAAGCCCCTTCCTTCGCTGCATACCCCATGGAGGGCTGACTTAGCGTAGTTCCACTTGGCGTGGGGGTCCACCACGACCGGGCGGATTTTGGCATCGCTATAGCGGCAATTGAGTTTAGGGTCATCCGCTAGAACTGTTCCTATGCCAACGAGAATAGCGTTGTGGTTCGCTCGGAGGTAGTGGGTCATGGTTTTAGTTTCCGCATGCGAAATCTTGGTTTGCACTCCCGGTTGCGCAGCTATGCGCGAGTCAAGCGATTGGGCCCATGTCAATGTTACAAAAGGGCGCCCGCAACGAGCGACGGGCAAGTAATTTTCAAGAAATGGCACCAAAGACGGTGGAAGCGGCTCTAGCGTCAGCATCTGGTACTAGACGTATCTACGCGAACGGACCAGCGAAAGCCATCTGCACACCCAAGGCAAGCTGCAGACATCAGCACCTCAGCGTAAGCAGTTGGAGACAGCCGAAGCCGTGCCGCGGGCTGGAGAAGAGATAGCCGTGTGTACTACGGAAATTATGATTGTGCAATGTTCAGCACAGTCATCTGTGCACTTTTCCGTTTTGTTTCTCCTCCCATCATGTATTCTCCGCCAGAACAGCGGGGAAAATTGGCGCGACAGGACATTCTTCCGCGGTCTTTTTGGCCATTGGCAAGCTTCAGGTAGTAAGCATACCATCAAACTTCCAGAGAGATGGACAGTTCACTGACTTCAAGAGAAATCGACTCTGTGCCATGAATCTAGAACCTCAATGCCCCTTGTAACCCTTATAAGCGATAGCACGTGTGAAGGATGGTGTATCACTATTTAGTTTTTTTTTTTTTTTTTTTTTTTTTTTTTTTTTTTTTTTTTTTTTTTTTTTTTTTTTCTCGCGCTCGACACGGTCCAACAAAACATACAAACAAAAGCGTCTCACATCGCTCTTCTCTATTCCTTACCGTCATGTCTCTCGTCTCCTATTCGATTGACACGCCGTTTTTAATCAATCTCTGGCCGTTATTCGACAAGGCAGTAACTGCTATCACCGGTGGCCGTTTCGTGCCATCTGAGTTTCATTTTGTTGCCGGTGAAACCACCTTCAGCACGTTTCCTGTGGTGGCAGTTGCTATTGCAGTGTATTACACCGTCGTCTTTGGCGGTAACTTCATCTTCAAAAAGTATGGCATCAAGCCGTTTGTGTTGAACGGTTTGTTCCAAATCCACAACTTGTTCCTCACTGGCCTTTCATTGACATTATTGACCTTAATGTTGGAGCAGCTCATTCCAATGATATACTACCACGGCGTCTTCTACGCCATCTGCCACCCTGATGCCTGGACCCAGGAGTTGGTCACATTGTACTACTTGAACTACTTGACCAAGTTCTGCGAGTTCGTTGACACCGTCTTCTTGGTGGTTAAACAAAAGAAATTGACCTTCTTGCACACCTACCACCACGGTGCTACCGCGTTGTTGTGCTACACCCAATTGATTGGCTTAACTCCCATCTCATGGGTTCCGATCACCTTGAACTTGGGCGTTCACGTGGTGATGTATTGGTACTATTTCTTGGCTGCCAGAGGCATTAGAGTGTGGTGGAAGGAGTGGGTTACTCGTTTCCAAATCATCCAGTTTGTTTTGGACTTGGGCTTCGTTTACTTCGCCACCTACCAGAAGATCATTTTTACTCATTTCCCTCACCTTATCGGCACTTTGCCTGTTTGCGGAGACTGCGCTGGTACCATGTTGGCTGCTTACTCCGGCTGTGGTATCTTGTCTTCGTACCTTGTGTTATTTATTGCCTTCTACATCGAGGTGTACAGAAGAAAGAGCACCAAGAAGGCTCAAATTGTCAAGTCCGTCAAGGGTGGCGTGGCTGCACAAGTCAACGAGTACGTCCGTGCTTCAGGTAAATCGGTGTCGCCTGCCCCAGGTCTCCGCAAGAGAAACTAATCATAAAAACCCCCATAGAGACATAAACTTGCCGTATACCAATAAAAAAATCTCGCATTGACACCTGGTCGTTTATTTTTTTAACGCTTCTATAACCAAGGGGTGGGAAGGGATACCCTCGGCGGCCCCTTTGCACTGGATCGCAAGACTGCTAGCTGCTGTAGCAAACTTAACTGCTTCGTCCAAACTACTTCCCTCTCCAAGCTGCAGAACAATACCGCCGAAAAATGTATCGCCCGCCCCAGTAGTGTCAATCACCTGATCTACTTTACAAGAAGGCTCGAATTTGGCCCTCTTGGCATTGCTGGTGTACACTGAGCCCTCACTCCCCATAGTGATGATCACTGTATTAACGTTGTTCTTGTCGATCATGCATTTGAGTTTGTCTGCCAACTGGGCAAAACCATCGACCTTGTGAGATGCAATAGTGGACTTGAACGCATCGATCTCCGATTCGTTCAAGACATTTTCAGCCACCTTTAGAGCCTCTCCTTCATTAAGAATCATCAAATCCAATTTGGACAACAATTCGGGTGTCATGAGTTTGCCGTAAAAGGGAGAGGGATTGTAGGCAATGTTTATTGTAGGTTTGTTCTTTTTCACCCAATCGATCGTTTGCCTGGTGTAGGGAAACTCGTTCTGTAAAACTAGAAAATCACCCACAGCATTGCTGTCCTCAAAGTATCGCTCAAAGTCATCTGCGGTTGGTTTCAATTGACCGTTAGCTCCCGCAGTGATCAATATCCGGTTCTCTCCAGAAGTTTCCACGATAATCACCGCAACGCCAGACAGATGCTCCTTTAAAGTCGTTACATAACGAGTATCGACATTTGCCTCCACGAGCGCACCTTTGAGTTCTTCTCCAAAAGTGTCAGCACCGACGTGGCCGATCATTTTAACTGAAGTGTTTTGCGATCCACGCAACTTGGCACAAGCCAATGCTTCGTTCAAGCCTTTTCCTCCGAGGTGGTTTTCAAAACTATTGGCCTGAAACGTCTCTCCTCCCTCTGGTACCTTATCGGTATACGTCACCAAATCATAGTTGAGAGAACCAATAACGGTTATCATTTGAGTCGATATATATCAAGAAAGGTGAAATGGGGAGATCGCAACAAAATGGGTATCCGTCTACGTCATTTTCCGGTACACAGACATGAAAAGTTAACTATTAAAATAATGTATTGACCAAATTATTCACTACTTGAGAAGGCCAGCTCTCTTCAATCTCATCTTTTCGGCAAAAGACATTGGAGCGCCGCTAGCTGGGGCCTCCGCAGCCTTGGGTTCTGGAGCAGCAGCTGGAGCAGCAGCTGGAGCAGCAGTGCGAGCAGGTGGTCTGTAAGCACCCGTAGCAGATGGAGGTCTGTACGCACCTGTGGCGGAAGGCGGTCTGTACGCACCTGTGGCGGAAGGTGGTCTGTAAGCACCAGTAGCAGATGGTCCGGAGGCGCCTCTCGCTTCCAATAAAGCTTGTTGTTCCTCTCTTTTCTTGGCCAATTCGGCATCCTTCTCCTTTTGCAATCTCATCTCCTCCTTAAACTTCTCCATTTCAGCCTCTCTGGCGGCCTTGCGGGCGTTCTCAGCAGCTTCAATTCTCTCTCTTTCCAATCTGTTTCTCAACTCTTCAATGCGTTGCTCTTTGATGTGGGCAATACGTTCTTGCTTGGCTCTTTCGAACGCATCCTTGGCCTTAGCCTTCAACTCAGCCACCTTAGACGCATTTTGTTCGTCAATGACGGCTTTGTACTGGTTGTAGTCCGGCAAGACACGAGTTAAGCGGGTCTTTAAAGCGGTAGCATTCGCATAGTCCTTCTTCGCCTTTTCGATCTTGGCAAGCTTGAGCTCTTCAAAAGCCTTGGCATCTCTCTCCTTCTGTGCCTCGGCATCCTCAGCCAAAAGCTTCAACTCGTACTTTCTGTAAGCTCTCTCAGTGTGGTCCGCCTTCTTGAACACAACCTTCATCTTCTCCTCCAAGAGCTTTCTGTCCTTGTTCAACTGTTCGATTTGCATGGCGCGCAACTTATCTGTGTCCAAGTCCTCCAAGTTGTTCAAGTCAATCTCAATGATACCCTTAGCATTGATCTCTTCAGCGATCTTTCTCTTGTCCTGCTCGATGATGGCCTTCCTCTCTCTCTCTAACCGCTCGAGGTTCTTTCTTTCTTGCTCCTTGGCCAATCTTTCTTGCTCCGCCTTCTGCTCTGCAAGTAACTTCTCTTGTCTGGCCTTGGCAGCAGCTTCCTCTTGCTCGCGCTTGATCTTGTCAGCGATCTTCTTACGTTCTTCCAAAATTTCCACACGCTCGGCTATCTCCTTTTGCTCCCTCACAAAGTCGGAGACCGCATTTTGCAACGCAAGATCGCGCTGATACTTTTGACGGGCTTCAGCTTGTGGATCAATGATTCTGGCAGAGCTTGCCAAAATGTTTGCCAACTTAGACAACTGGTTTCTAACCAACTCGGCAGGGGAAGCTTGCAATTTGGATGACAAAGAGTCAGTAAAAGAGTCTTCGAATGGGTTGGACTTGAAGGTCACCACTTGGGATTCATGGTCAATAGTCAACGACAAGTGACCCTTCTTCACAGCGTTAACAATCAAACCCTCAATTTCCAATGGAGTCAAAGTGTACTCGGTGCCCTCGATAACACCCAAGGAAACCAAAAAGTCCAACTTAACAGCCTCGTAAATTTGAGACACTTGTTGGAAAGATCTAATCAAAACAGCCTCAGTCAAGGTTGGAATGTATTTGCTGTAGGACTTGTCGTCCTTAATGAGTTGGAACACCTCCGAAACCTTTTCCTTGACAGTCAATGGGTGAAATTCGGCATCGCTCATGATTTCAAATAATTGCTTGACAGGGGCTTCAACAAACTTCAAGATAGATCTGTTGACAATGGAAGAGATCAAACTGTCTCTAGTCGGAACCTGGTTTAAGTTTAACAAAGAGGTCAACTTGGCGTTCTTGGCCTTTTGCTCATCAACGACAGTCTCATTAACATTCAAAGACTTAGTTGGAATAGACAAGGTAGACAAAACAAGAACAGATGCATAGTGACTCAACTCCTTGTCGGTAGCGTTTGGAGATTGAGAAAACAAGTTGAAAAACTTGTTCCAAGCAGCCGCGTGGAACAAGGTGTTGTCAGAAACGGCAAAAATTCTTGCCAAGTTCTCGTAGTAGTTAGCCATCATCACCGGCTTTGGAGCCTTCTTCGACGCAGTAATCAAAGTGTGGACGTCGTCAACGGAACGGAAGGACTCTTGCCACAATTCCAACTTAACGGAGATGTTCAACTGAGCGAAACGTTGCTCCAAATAACGTTGCACAGTTTCCGAATCAGACAAGTCAACGGCGTTAATGTTGGTGCCGGGGGTCTTGTTTGGCAATTGAGTGGTGACAGATTGCATGTGGGCTCTCAAAAGTTCACATAATCTTCTAAACTCAGCCTTTCTGTTGAATTTCAAGCAGAATTGGAAGGCCTGGCTCACGATAGCGGAGTAAGTGACTTCCAATTTAGAGTTATTTCTCAAAATATCCAAAACAGCTCTGAGAGCCTCCCACAAGAATCTCAACCAAGGAGTTACCAATTCTCTTTCGGTTCTGTCCGCGGAATCAGTGTTGGACACGGCAGACAACAAGATGCTTTCAGGGGTTTGAGAGTCTTCCAAGTCTTCTTCTTCGTCTTGGTCGATCTTGATGTCGGCCTTTGCTTGAGCCTCATCCAACTTCTTTTCGGCCAAGGAGATGAACTTTCTCACAATAACCTCAACGGATTCCAATCCGTGCTCCGACATTTGAACGTTCTTCTTGTACTGGTGCAAAGCATCCTTGGCTAACTTTCCCTTTCTCAAGTCAACAGCTAATTCCATGAGCAACGAAGCGATAGGTTCCAAGTCCTCCACTTGCAAATAACGGATTCTTTTGGAAGTGATGAATTCGTACAAGGTTTCAAGAGAGGCTTCTCTTTCGCCGACACCAATGAGGTCTTCGGCACGCTTTAAGACATTCTCAGGACGGAACGCCTGGTTTTTGTGAGCTGGAGGCATATTCACTGATGAGTTGATTTGTGTTTCGCTTCCTCAAACTCGCTGTAGCAAAATTTTCATGCTGTCTGCACTCCTTTATCAAACCTACTCGTGTGGCAGTCAAACATCAGCTGTCTACTCTAACATTAAAATGATGTTTGTATTTTTCTGGTTTGTCAACTTGAATCATCAAAATTTCTCGTCTTTATAATACCTACTACATTAAGCGGAATGGTCCGTGTACAGAACTAGGAGGCTTTGCAATTCATGTGTTCCGAATGTGAAAAGAGGTCTCTCAACTTTAAATGATTTACGGAACTTATATCACAAGTTTTTATTCGAAATATGATGTAGGGGTTTCGTTTTTGCTACTGGACTTTATTAGTGTATTTTTATTTGTGCAATTTTTGAAACAATACTCAACAACCGTGGTCAATTCGCAAATTTACTCGTTTTTGTTGATTAGGATCACACAACCGTGAAAGACATCTGAATTATGATAAAAGTCGACAAAAATTGATTAATCAACAAAAAATTGCTATGAATGGTATGTCTGTCTAATCCTCATCTCATAAGTTAATTTAAGACATGTGAACGACCCTCAAATCTTTAAATATTGCTATATCGACGGTCTCAATATTTAATATATTTATAATACACACTAAAATGGAGGGAACTTTTCCTCCATCTCAGGAATAGACTTCATGAATCCTGCTTTGTCTAACAACAAAACGCTAAAACGTGGGTCAATTCCGTATTCGGTAAACACCCTACGGGAATCCGTCTCTTGCTGTTGATTGGTGTAAGCGTAATGCCCGTGGTATCTCGCATTCTCTTCGAACACGAGATCTTCGTAATGGAAGTAGTCAAACTCTTCCGTCGCGTCCTTTTGTAAAGGTTTCTTTTTCTTCGCTTTCTGGCCATCTTCCTCTTCATCAACGTTGGAGTGTACCAACTTATATATCTTGGATATGATGAGGAAGTAGTCAAATTCATATTTTTCATGAGCATCCTCGGCCTTCTCCATTTCTTCGGCCAACATCTTGTACATCGGGGGAACAACCTCGACGGGCATGTTAATCATGCGCTCACTGAGAATCAAACCAACTTTCAAATCCTTTGATGGGCCTTTCGTAGTCTTTGTTGGGTTGAACAATTTGCTCAAAACCATGTTGAATTCAATTTCAGATTTTGTCTTTTCCAACACGTAATCAACGACTCCTCTGACGCTAGGCTTAGTCAAGTTTTCGTTGATGTTGATGATCGAGAGCAACGCATACGGGTCACTCTCTTCACCGTCAGTTTTGATGGTTGAGCCTGGAGTGTTACCCGTCAAAATCAAGTCAGCCAAACCAGAAATATCAAATTGCGTGGAATCGTCACCGAAAAGCTGACGAAGGAAATTTTTAGTAGCATGGAAGTCGACATCCGGGTTGAAATTGAAATAGTCGAAATCAACGTTCACAATTTCCTCGACTTCTTCTTCCTCTTGCAATCCAGTCTCAATGTCAGAATCGTCAGTAGAGCTGACATCAATGTCAGATTCTTCATCGGCTTTCCTCTTGCTCATGATAATAATTGATGGATGAATCGGAAACCTAATCGCATCGCGAAAATTGGTATACATCGAACCCGTGCCCCAGATTATCGCCAAGTCTACAAATGCCCAATCCCGTACTTGCAGAGTACTCCTCAAGTAGTGAAGAAGATGTTCAACTCGAACAGGAAAAGCGTATAACGCGAGACTCTTCTGATGCTTTCTCGAATCCGACTTCGCAACAAAGTGTATCGATGTTCGGTGCACAGGTCGTACCTAACATTTCACAGATACACCCAAAGCGAAAAAAAGCCAGTGACCGGAGAGTGATAAAACGATCCAAAAACTCTGATCCTGGGAGTATGAATTTTTCTGGCCCCTGGGCAAAAGATATTGATTCGAGCGATGAAGATGAATATCGCGAAGCTTCATCTGATACTGAACAGGAGGAAGCGCAAGATGAGCAGCGGGCAACACCGGAAGCTAAAACCGAGCTTTTTGTGAATTTTGAATACATGGAACCCCCGAAGAATCATCCTTCTAGCTGCAAGGGAGATCTTGTAGACTGCGCTGAGCCATCAAGAGTGAAGCGCACTTTCAAGGGCCACAGTGGAGGGGTGACAAGCCTACAATTTTTTCCTCATACTGGGCATTTACTTCTCTCTTGCGGCAATGATGGGAATATTTATTTATGGGATATGTGTCGGCAAAACAAATTGTTAAGAGGATATTACGGCCACAGCCAAGCGGTTAAGTGTATTGAATTTAATAGCAGTGGAGACAAATTTCTTAGCTGCTCATATGACCGTAAAGTCCTTTTATGGGATACGGAATCGGGAGAAATCATCAAGACCTTGGAATTCGGCGCAGTGCCCAACACCGTTATCTTTAATCCGAACAATGAGAACGAAATGTTAGTGGGTCTTGCCAATAAGCGAATAGAGCATTTCGACTTATCGCAACCTTCCTATCAACTGCCCGTACAAACCTACGACCATCATTTAGGTGCCATTAATTCATTAACAGTAGTGGATGGGGCGAAGAGATTTATGTCTACATCTGACGATCGCACTGTTCGTATCTGGACCTGGCATATCAATATCCCTGACAAAATCATAGCGGACCCAACACAGCATTCTATGCCATGCGCACTTGTTCATCCAGTTGAAAATTCTATTGCGCTTCAAACAATGGATAATTCCATAAAGGTTATTCAAGGTAGTGGGAAATTCCGCTACATCAAGAGGAAGCGATTTGAAGGCCACAGAGTAGCAGGCTACGGAATTCAGATTGATTGCAGCCCAGATGGTAAAGTTGTTATGAGTGGAGATGCTAACGGCCTTTGCTTTTTCTGGAGTTGGAGTCTGGGAAAGTTGCTACAAAAGCTAAAACTCAGCAAATCTTACATTTCTTGCATCAAAAAACACCCATGTCATCCGACTGGAGTGGTAGCGGCCGGCGAAAGCGGCGACATTTTCTATTGTCAGTGATAAATTTAAAATTTTTTAATCGAGAGTAATGTCTTAAACGATCGCACATTTTTCGCGCTTATAGTCCGATCGGCGGCTGCGATGATGCAGCTTTGAAGATGGAGTCGGATGCTCTTTATCGTGATGAAACCAATGTCCGTGAAAAGACAAGTTTTTCTCTTCAGATGGATGCTTGAGTTCTGCCGCGTGCTTTTGTTCCTGGTCGCTTTCGTTAGATGGAATCTCTGCTTCCGAAACAGTGCCCAGAACGCTCAAATCAGGATTTTTATTCTCACTTAATGCTTTGTTTGTCCTTTCTAGATTCAGGTTCAAAACATCATTATTGTCGTGTAGCGATAAACCGCTTATATTCGAAACCTCACTCCATTGACTGTTTCGTCTAAATTGAGGCGTAAATGAGATGCTCACATTTCGAGAACCACTCTTCGATAAAGATGCGGATTCCCGGTAATAATTCTTTTCCTTATCCGTGACATACCAAAGATAACGACTTCTTATATCGACAAAATTTGGATTGCTCGGTAAGAAATCTGGGATTGGAATGCTCGACGAATGTGCTTCTGAAAGGCCGGATATGCCAGATGAATGCGTAGAATTTATAATGTCTGAATGCGAACTGGCTTTGACGTCTGCTTCATTGAGAGAAGAGATTGAGACAATCCGAGACAAAGGCTCCTCCGCCCAGTACTTGGCTTTTGAACCTCTAGGAGCTGTCATCGATGTCGAATTCGAGAATGACTTCATTGTCTCGGCTTTGCTCGTCGAAGGCTCTTTGTCATCTGTGGACACAAGACGATAGAACAACATATATGGCCACTCATGGTCAAATATCTCTTTGAAAGTTTTGGTGACCACCCTGGGAGTCTTCATATCGTCATACAAGTACCATTCGGATTCCAGACATGGCTCTGAAGACTCATTATGAGCGTTCTTTCTGATCGCAGAAATAAAATGTCCTGATGCAATAGAAGTACCGCGATGACAAACAGCACTCTCCAAAATCAATTTAAACCCTCCCATCAATTCTCCCGACTCTTCATCGTCTGCCACAAACAGGGGCAAGTCGATAACAGGGGGTATAATGATTGTCTTTTTTGAACGACTGGCTTGTTGGTCAACCGGAGAAAAAGAATAGCGCTTCAAACAAATTGGGACCACCGGCCTGCGGTTAGCAAATTCCTTTGAGTTGCGCGCAATACCTTCATTATTGTCATCGGTATAGAATGGCAAGAGCCGTAATAGCATCCAGGCAGGAAGCATGACCTCACGCGGCTTTGACTCAAAGCTCGAAATAGACCAAATCGATAAGGTTGAAGCTCTTTTCCTCGTGAAACTTTCGTCTTTACGAGGTTCTGCTGCCTCTGGTGCCCGAGAGTAGGTCAAATTAGAGTTTGCCCGCGGACTGGCCATAGAAACCTGAGACTTAAGACTCCCTTTAATTTCCTCAGAGTGTTTTTGGCTGTCTAAGGTGGCTCGGCGCTGTAACGCACGCTTCACAGATATGGAGTTATTAAAATATTGTTCTAAGCACTCTTCCAATAGGATAGAGTTGTCTTCTAGATCGTCCTCGACATGTTCCTGCGACGGCTTGATAGGTTCTCCGTCTTCGTCACCAGGGACTGAAACAAAAAGAATCCGCTCCTTGGAGTATTTGGTGTCGTCTTCGTCTTGCTTTCCGTGATGCTGAATCTCAACCCTAAATGTCAAGAGTGGCATAGCAAGAGTTTCGGTTAAGAATTCGAAAAGCGGGGCTGCATCTTGCTGCTTGTGGCTCATAGCTTCGTGGAAGCCTAACTTCATGAGACATTCGCATATTCTTTGCGTGATATCGGTGGTAATTAGGTTGCCCAGTCGCATTAAATTGACGTATACCCGCAATAAACCCAGAAGCTGGGTTACCAAAGGATCTGGATGTTGGTTCAGGATGAATAAAATGGGTTCAAAACTGTCTAGATTGGCAAACATAGCGAAAATAAGGGAATCAAAGTAACACAACACATTGTCCCAATTTTCAGCCCCCACGAATTGGATCTCAGACCCACTGCGTTCCACTCCATTGTTAGTAATGAAGAACCCGCATTCACTAACCTGGAAGTAACGAATAAAATGATATGCTTTGATTACATCACCTCCACTGAAAGGGGACTTGAGAGCGGCAATCGCTTGGTATGTAGAAGGCTGCGGGAGTTCAGGGCCGAATAGACCTTTTAATTGAGAAACCGCCGATGAGTTAGAACTGTATTTGCGGGAGTTAATAGGATTAGCTGAGGACAGACCAAGACTCTGCTGACGGGTGAGGGAATCCACGTAGTATTGCCAAAATGGTTCCGTAAATGCGCATGGAGGTTTGACATCGCCCTCGTGTTTCGACCACCTAGTGAGGGTTTTTCGAAACATATGGAGATAGTAAAGTAGGAAGTAAGCGATTGCCAAATGTAGTACCCAACAAACCTTACTTCGTTGACGATAGAGCCTACCTATGCGCGCGCGCTTCAGTACACTACAGTTTCAATATCACGGATCTTAGAAAATTCATACGGGCATTCAGCCTGCGGCCTGCGGAAATCAGGTGATTGCGAATCAGTTACCGAAATTGTCTGCCTGGACAAAAAAGATTTACACCACCTCATAAAGATTAGGTGCGGCGTAACTGAGCTTCCATGAATAATACGCTAGATCATGTGGTGACATATGCACCTAAGGGCTCGCTGAAGGTGAGGGCCTTGCGTAGGGTAAGTCAATTAGCAAAAGAAGGATAATGTAGCACAGAGTGGAACATGTGAGGACGTTATAAAGCAACGTTGAGCTTTTTAATCTGGGATAAAATCTCATCCATGCGTTCTTCTAACTTACCCGAGGCAAAGTCCTCCCTCAACTGCGCATTTAACTTCTTCTGCACCTTGTCGATGTGGGCAAAATTCTCTTCAAAAAAACGCAATTGGATCTTGACAAACGCCTCGAAGGATGGATTCAAGTAGGGAATGCGCAACGCAATCAACTCGGGAAGCTCATCCTTGAGCTGGGTATTGAGCTGCAAATACTTCTCTTCCGCCTCGTGAAACTGCTTATCGGTCTCCCTTAACTTGGTTCCATCGAGCGCTTCAACGCTTGCTGGGTCTAATGCGGCAAATTCACTGAGACGACATACCTTGTTCTGGAGTGAGTCGTAGTCGAGCTTTTTGTGCGCTCTCTTTTTTATGGCCTCATTCACATCCATGTAGTAAGAATTAAAACGCTCCACGGGGTTCAAAACGGTCTGGCTAAACGGCTGCTCGAGCTCGTCCACCCCAGTGGTGATGATGTCTTTCATGGCACTGTGAAAGACATGGGCTATGTTGTTTTCTTCGGCGCCGTAGAAGTCTGATAGCACCTCGCTTATCCCGGCCTGAGCAGTAGTTAAAGCTCGAAGCGAGTCTTTATACAGGCGGAGATCCTTTTGGAGGCGCAACATGGACGACTCCATGGTGCGGTATCTCTTTTCGAGGTAGTCAAACTCTGGGTCAGAAGATTCATCCAATTGACCGGCCTTTAGCATTACCTGGGCGCCCGCCCGATTGACGGCTTTTTTGAAACCGGACCAGGACATGATGAGATGAAGATACGGAGGAAACAGATGCGGAGGAGAATGGGTTCAAGCCAGAACGGATTAGAGGGAAATAATAAGGTGGTGATTGCGGGCTTAATTCGCACCCGAACATGCCGCAACACAAAGACTACACGCATAACCCGGATGGTTTTAGCCTAGTCGCACGTCTGGCACATTGCTGATACGAATAAATAGCATCGATACGATTGAAATAGATAAAGTACAAGAGATAGGAGAGACCAGGCCGTCTGACAAACCTCCAAAAACCTTTCCAGAGCAGCGACAATGTGGGTTAGAGCGTTCTATTAAGCCCCGCCATCGCCGATGGTGGCAGGCGAGTGCATGATCTGGGTGACAAATTTGCCGGAATACCTAGTGATGCACGCTACGGTCAACACGTCATTGCGAATGGAGGTAGTCATGAGATGGTTCAATATCACGTGGTTCGGGATCGACTGGTGGTACGCCTGTTTGTTTGACGCATAGTAGGAGCTGTCGGCACGTCGCAAAGAAGGGCGGTGGCTAAAATTGGGGTCACTGCCCACCTGAGGGAAGATTTGCGCGTGATTTTGCTGCTGGATGGTCGAAATCTTGTTCAAGAGCACGTTGTTGAGATGCGCAGGCAACTGTGGGGGTTCCGGAAGCTCATAGTTGGGGGACATACTCTTGAAGTAGTTATAGTCAACGAACATCTCTGGGATTTCGGACGAAAAGACTTCGGGCGGCGCGTCCGGCACCAGCAACGACAGCATGGATGTGTTGTGGTAGTCGGCATATTGCGGGTGATCCTGAGGGTGAGCGATACTGGTAGCCAGGCCCTGGTTCACGGACTCAACATGCTGGAGCGAATTCTTTTCGTCAACCGAGACTTTGAACAAGAAGCTGTTGGACTTCTTCTGGATCAAGGAGGCATCGAGCTCGCCTGCCACCTGGATGATGTTGGCGTCGTAGCCGGACGACGACCGGTGTGGCGGGTGCTGGGGCTGGTTGAACAAGTGGAGCGGGTCCAATACCTCAAACCAGTTGAAGAATATGCCCTCCTGGTCGGTGGCGGTCGGGAGCTGGTCCAGAACCCTGTACTCGTTGTTGACGATGTAGAGGAGCTTGTGCACCCCGAGCGGTAACTTCACCACGGTGGAGTACTCCATGGGCAGATTCAGCAGCCTTTTGAGCTTGATCACGTCGCGCCACTGGGAAAAGGTGCCGATGATGGCTACCTTGGTGATGGCCTGTTTCGTCAGGTTGACCCATTTGATCTCCACCGGCACCAAGGCCGCGCTGGCATCGAGCACTGCGCCCAGACCCCCTGCAGCGATGGCGCCGCTATTCTGCGGGGTGGTAGATAGGGCGCTGGAGGAACGGGCAATTGGGTGGCGTGCGCGGGCCGGGTCTGCGATTCGGGTGAAGTCGACCCGGTCCAAGTCACCAAACAGCTCGGACGACGGGTCGTCGTGGGTTTTCACGGCCACGGGCGGCTCCCGGAGATCCAGAGCCGGTGCTGGATCTACCTGCATGGGGTCTGAGCTCTCCTCGTCGGGCAAGATGTTGCGCTCCACCGCGTATACCTCACTTTCCAAAAGATCGTCGTTCAACTCGTTGAACTCGTCCTCCATCTGGCTGATGCGTGAGTTGCTGGCATTGGTGTCGGGATGAATGCCGGCGTCGCTTTGGCGTTTGACCTCGTGCAATATTAATGTGCTGAACTCCTCCTCCAAGTTATTAGCTGCCGCCTGTGACTGGGACGACTTGCGGTATGCGGCGGCATGGCGCAGCGCGGCAGACTTGCGTGTCGAAGACGCGTTGTTGCCCATAGTAGCTGTTTCGGTTGGGGGAAAGCTGAAACGACGAGTTGCAGAGACAGGCTTTGTTGAAGGGCCGGTGAGAGGAAGTGATAAGAGGAAGTGCGCGGTGGGGCCGAACATTGCGTACTCCACGCTTATTTGCAGGACGGATGATTGTGCAGGCGTGGTTCTTGGGCGTTGGAGCCGCTGCGAATCTTGAAGCCTTGGGCTTCGGCAGGAGGAGAGGTCGAAGATGTAGAGGGTCTCATGTGATCGGGGACCCATGGGGTGGGAGGGGCCACGGGGTGCCCCACAACTTACCCCAGAATGTGTCCGGCACATACGTATGCGAGGGTAATATGCGTACATTGCTCCAAGCGAGATTGAGCAGACCAAGGGCAGGAAGGCAGAGGCTCAGTGATGGAGGGAAAACCCGAAATGATGAGATGGGAATTCGGAGAAGAAAAGAGGAAATATATTTCGGGTGTAAAATTATGGCCAGGAGCAAAGGAGGCATTGGAGTCCCAGGAGGCAAAGTAGGTAGTGGAGGTACATTAGATGACTCCAATGGCCATACACTGGATGGGATGAGTCCTATGGCCATACACTGGATTGGTTGACTCCAATGGCCATGCACCGGGTGTTGACATGTGTGACTGACCATTGGCTTTATGACCAAGAGAGGTCAGCCGCTATCCAGAAACATGAGCAGGAAAAGAGGGCGGAGTCGAAGAATATTGGGGCACGAAACGATAAGAGTCGCATCTCTCCAGTAATGAGTGTCAGTTGCAGGGGCGTAGACCAGGTTCATGCCGGAATGACAGTTTATGGGAGGTGGGGCTACAGAGTCACACGGGGCACACTGTTTACAGGTAGACCGACCATGGAAGGTGAAGCAGTATTAGCACCAATTGAGTGCATTTGCAGGACTCCTCAACGCGTATTCAGCGAGTCTGTAGATCGGCCCGGCAATTACACGATGGCGAAGAGCTACGTGATGTGACAAGAAATCATACGAAGAGTCAAATGTACCATAAGTAGAGTACCGTGAGTACCATGAGCACCATGAGTACCACGGGTAACTCAGTAAACATACGGCTGAGTAACCGTAGCGCGAGTGGGAAACTGCGAAATCCCACATCAGACAAACCCCACCGTGATGATCCCCGCACGACCGCACCATATGGCGCGTTTCACCTGCCGTGTCCCACCCATGGTCAACACTCCATACGACACGCGGCCGCGCGAGGAGCGAGACTACAAAGACTTCTACCCCGACCTCGAGGACTCGCGGCCAATCGTGGCGTTCTCCGCGCCCTCTCGCGTGCCCCCGGCGGCCCCACCTACCGCCACCTCCGCCCCACACAAGCCAGCGGTCTTCACCCGCGTGGAACAACCCCCGGCGCTGAGCGGGAGCGTGTCGCGAGCCGCAGCCGAGTATGGGTTTCGGCTCCGGCTGCAGCGCCACCACGGCGCCCGCACATACATCCGACCCCACGTGATGCCGCAGGTCCACCGGGCCAGCTACGACATGGACGAGCAGGACGCCGAGTACTTGCGGTGGCGGCAGGCAGACGGGCGCGTGTACCTTCTGCCGGAGGTGTTTGAGATTGTCATGAGCGTGTTGGAGCAGGAGTGGCAGAAAATGGAGGTGCGCATGGCCGCGGTGCCGGCGGCGGGCGACACGCGCGAGTTGACGTTGGGCGGCAGCTTCGAGCAGTACGGCAGCGACGACGGCACGGGCGGCGCCGGGCCCATCGCAGAGCAGCGGTGCGCGGTGTGCAACGACCTGGAGTGCGACAACGTCAACACCATAGTGTTTTGCGACGGGTGCAACATCGCGGTGCACCAGGAGTGCTACGGCATCGCCTTCATCCCGGAGGGCCAGTGGTTTTGCCGCAAGTGTATGGTGGCGCGCGGGCGCGGCGTCAGGTGTGCGTTTTGCCCAAGCGACACCGGTGCGTTCAAGCAGCTCGACAACGGCTTGTGGAGCCACGTGGTGTGCGCCTTGTGGATCCACGAGGTCTACTTCGCCAACCCGGTGTACATGGAGCCCATCGAGGGAATCGACCTGGTGCCCCGGAACCGCTGGAAGCTCACCTGCTACATCTGTCGCCAGAAGATCGGCGCATGCATTCAGTGCACCAACCGCTCCTGCTTTCAGGCCTACCACGTCACCTGCGCCAAGAGAGCCGGGCTCTACATGGTGATGGAGAAGGGCGTGCAGGGCGCCGTGGCCTCCCAGGGCCTGTTGAAGTCCTTCTGCGACCGCCACGCCCCCGCCCACTGGGACCGCGACCTCGTGCTCGACGGCATCGCCAAGTGCCGCATGTTCTTCCACGACCGCCGGGTTGTCAGCCAGAAAAATGACCGTCTTGCCTCCCAGCGCCGCCGCCGTAACCGCATCAACATCTTCAAGTGGAAGACAGAACACAACACCCCGATCGCGCCCCACATGTTCGTTGATTTGATCTGCAATCTCTTGTTCCAGTTGAAGGTGGACAAGTCGGTGGGCGAGCTGGCTCCAACCGCAACGCGCTCCATTCTCCGAGGCCTAGGCGATAAGAGCCCACCGCTGAAAAAGGACATTCTTCGCGAGTTGCGCTCCGTCAGTGGGGAAATGTGCCGCTACTGGTGCTTGAAGCGCGAGGCGAAAGGCGGGGCACCCTTGGTTCGCCCTTCCCCCTCAAACGCGGTAATGTTACTGGCTAACCTTGCCGATGCCACGTTACTGCTGCATCAGCCGCTTGATGAGGCTTCACGCGCAGCAATCGTGCAAAAGATAGATTTCGGCCGCTATCTCGTGTCCGATCTACAGAAGGTTATCGATATGGCCGAGAAAACCAAGCAGAGACAAGCGTTGCAACTAGAATCACTGGAATTGCTATTTGAAATTGCCAATGTACTATACTTTCCGACCGTGAAAATCGCTGCCATGGTCCTCACACACATTGCCGATGTGATAGACACAAGTCACATGCTACATGGTTATCAGCCCAAGGAGGGAGTCTTGGCGTTCCCCAAAATCGTGCGAGAAGCCCTCCTGTATAACCCAGAGGGGATAACGCGACTAGATGATCAGCTACAGCTACTTTTCACCTCAATAATCGAAGAACGGAAACCTTCAACCTTGTTGTGGAAAATTGCTACGCGATCGTTGAATTATTGGAACGAGACCGGTCGTCGTGAAGTGGAAAATACTATCGCAAACGCCCACCTCAAAATTCCTTATGTTTGTGCCGAGGGACTTAATAGTGCCTTAAAGCCGAACAAAGGAGTTCGCTCATTGGCGGAAGAGGACTTATCTGAAGCTGAGTCGGACCCATTATTAGATCCGCATAATAAGGCTGTGTGGCAAAGATTTATGTAACTTTCGACGCAATATTACGCATGGACTGCATTTCGCCCCAAGTTGAACGGTCACAATTAAACCGAGCCTCCAAATCAAAATGCAGGCCGCGTATGCATTGTATCCATGTGATCAAGGCCGGAAGCTATTGTGCTTCACTTTTTCTTGCCAAATAATAGTCGATTGTAGTCAAATTCATAATCACGCTAGTATAGCAAGAACACAGTCATCCGCATCAAACACTATAAGAGCTTACCAGTTGATTTAGACCATTTTTTGTTACCTGAGAAACAGCAAGACTCTTTTCGCAGGACAATTGATATCATACACGATACGTTGAAAATGACGAAATCAAAAAAAAAAAAAAAAAGTCAAGCGCGCAAAATCAAGTCGTGGAAACTATAGGCTGGGCTTGCTTTTTGCTCTCGATGTAAAGGCTGTAGAATTTCAAATATTTTCTGCTCTAGGTTAAGATAGACGAGCACTTGTGCACTGTTCCGCCTCGCAAGCCCCCATAATCCCACTTTCAAAATCTCCTGTCGACCTCTTGCCGTCCTATTGTTCTTCCTTTTAGTAAGCTTCTTTGACGCGGGTTGGTGCACTGTACCTGCGTATCAAAAATCTGCATATTGAGCGGACGTGACAAGGCGCAGGTACACCTTCCTAATTGGGCAAGAACGGAAAATATTTGTAAGGCGTGTAGACAAGCAAAAGCGAGAAAATAAAATATAAGCCAAAAAGGCATATGCGTCAATTCAGGTAGATGCTGCACCAGTATTGTTCGGCGTCAATGTATATTGGTCTCTCATTCATCTCTTCCTTTCTTAAGTTCCTCGAAGAAGAAATCTAGTCAAGTTTGCCTCAATCTCCTAAGGCTGATAAAGACTTGTTGATATAATCGCATACATCACATTTACCTCCTCAGTATAAACAAAACAAAGGAGTACAATTGAACACTTCAGCTCGGCGCATATTACTAATTTGTGCTTTCCTGACTTTTGTTCAACCTTTCTCAAAGGCACGTTCTTGCATAACCATCAGATCTTTATTCGGAAGAGCGATCCAGAACCTTGTTAGACGCTGAACCCTTTTACGCGTCTACTTTCCCGTTCCTTATTATTATTACCCACCAAAAGTCGTTTATTCGTGTATATCCCTGTCTCCATTCTGAAATTGAATTAGTCAGAGCCTCTTCATTCCTTGAATCCCTCGCCCGAAGTCTTTCATTTGTTTATTTGTTAATTTCTTGTTATGTCAGGTGAAGTCACATCTATGCCACCCATGAAAAAGCTTCCCATGATAGTGGATATAGCTATTGATACCAATGGGAAAACTGTTTATCAAGTTCACGAAACATCCAAACTAGTCCGAAGAGAAATGCCGAAGTCTGCAAACTTCTCTGAAGCATCTTTGGACAGATACGAACTATATAATAGCGGTAATGGCTTAGGAGAACGATCAATGGGTTCTCTTCTGCCATCTCTGGAGAATTTAAAGTCTTTTCACACTCCATATGAAATGCCAAACCATAGTTCAACTCACTTGGGACATTCTGACTCAATCAGCGACAATTCCAAAGATCCTATCGGAGCCTCATCTACCCCATTAGTGGACTCTTCCTGCTCACCAGGTGATGACAATATATGGGGTAAAGATGTCCAGGATGCTTTTGAAGAAGTTCTCGCAATTGTGCCCAAAAATGGCCTTAATAAAATCAAGATTGGAGGAAGGTCATGTGGCCGCAATGAACTCATATCTGATTACATTCTTGCAAAAACAGGGAAATTTCGCTCCCGTAAACAGGTATCAAGTCACATTCAAGTCATCAAGAACATGGGTGTCAAGGCAGGTCTTATTAAACTCATTAGTGACGGTCCCACTTTCAGTTCACCAGAGGAGTCTGAACGCAATTCACATCTTTTCGAGGAAATTTTCACCAAGATTAATCTAAACAAGTCATTGGGGGTCAACTCAATATACACGTCGACAGCTAAAAATGGTGGCCCCATTCGTCGCCATTCATCGTCCACATTGACCGGTGACACGAGAACCACAAAACCAAACAATTCATTTATTGGTGTAAGGAATATCTGTTTCTCCCTCGATAATATTAATGATGGACCCCCAACTCATCTTTCCATACAAGATGAAAGTCCAATAAAGAAGCTAGCTATCAAGGAAAATACCGCAATTTCAAATAGGTTTCCAGGCTTAGAAGACTTCACCAATCTGCCAATACCCATATTCCACAACATGGTGAGAATATTTAACCCTTTCCTCGTCACGGACAAATACCTCATTGACAGTGGCTTAAAAACTAGTTATATGTTCGAAGTTTCACCCCCAGATTTGAACCTTTCAAGTTTTACCACTGTGTACTCTTTCGGAAATGAGGTGCTTAGGGTGAATGACGACGACTTTCAGGCAAACACAACACAACCTTTCTTGCTTAAATTTTGGAAATGCTTCTTTCTCCAACTACTACAGCAGCCAACCTCTTTGGATGCTGCTTTCAAAGGCGTGACAGTGAGACAGGTCATATACGACAATGCGCACTCAACGATGCCCGCTATTCCCAAGCAAAACATCAAAGCAGTTCTACTTTGGGAATTCTCTAGAGTAGATGATATCAAGCAGGCTGTGTCGTCAACCTCCAGAATAATTCTTCCTCCTTCTTTCGGGTCTCCTATATCTGCTTATTCGAGCAACCAGTATGGAAGCTTCCTTCCAAATTATCAAGCGTATGATGCAAGTCATCCTTCACAGCAGCCACAAGACTTTGTGCAAGGTTATTCTGTCGCGCCGAACTTCATCGAGCTGGAAATGGGCATTCCCGAACAAACCTATGGAGGCGCACGTCAGCATGCTTTTAATGTTCCTTATCCTCCATTCTCGAATCCTTTGCATCACCCATCCGCAAATATTGACCTAACGGCAGTGAGGAGTAATGCCGCAGAGACCACCCCGTACGCCGGACAGTTTTACTGAGCCCTTTTTTTTCAAGCTTAAATGCCCTGGATTCAATAATGATATCAAAGCAAACTTCATTTTTACACAATACATGTTTTAAGCACAATCGTCTGTGGCTCAAACTCACTCCTCTCCTAAATGTTGATCTTTGTATTTATTTGGCTTTTCTTTACGACCACCAAAATCGTTTAATAGTTTTCGTAACCGACTGATTCCAATCTTTCGGCCTTGCCGAGAACTTCTTCTTCCATGGAAGCCATGTACTTCGACATTTCTTCTAACCACTTGTAGTCGTAAGCGCCTAAAATTCTGATGGCCAATAGGGCGGCATTGGTACTGTTATTGATTGCGACGGTTGCGACTGGAATACCTCTAGGCATTTGGACAATCGAATGCAAAGAGTCAACACCATCAAGAGTAGAGCCTTTGACGGGAACACCAATGACCGGCAATGGAGTCATAGCAGCAACCATACCTGGCAAGTGTGCTGCACCGCCGGCACCAGCAATGATCGCCTTTATACCTCTGGAAGCTGCCTCAACAGCAAATTTGGACATTCTGTGTGGCGTGCGGTGAGCAGAAACAATGGTTAATTCGAAGGGAACGCCAAACTTTTTCAAAATATTGGCACCAACGGACATGACGGGTAAGTCCGAATCAGAGCCCATGATGATGGAAACAAGAGGCTTCTCTTTAACCTCAGCGGGCAGAGGCAAGGAATCGTTCTCACCCATGATGTAATCGAGTTTAGCTTGCGCGTCTTCCATGGAAGAACCAACAATATTGATGTGGCCCATTTTTCTCTTTGGCTTGCTCTCTTTACCGTACAAGTATACAGAAGCGTTGGGAGTTTCTAAAGCACGACGGCAGATTTTCAACTCATCGTCCTTTTTCTCAGCATCTCCCAACACGTTCAACATGATAGCGTTAGTATAGGTCGTGGAGAACGAAGTGAAGTTCTTTGGCAAAGGCAAACCCACAACGGCTCTGACGTGTGCTTCAAATTGTGTGGTGACACACGCATCAATGGTGTAGTGGCCAGAATTGTGAGGACGAGGAGCAATCTCATTGATTAGAAGTTCTTGGTTAGGCAACAAGAACATCTCCACGCCAAAAATACCACATCCAGGAAAGGACTTGACAGCATTTTTTGCTACCAAGGAAGCCTTCTCGCGCAAAGTGTCTGAAATTCTGGCAGGGGCGTAAACGAGATGACAAATGTTCTCTTTGTGGATGGTTTCAACGGTAGGGTAGCTGAAGACTTCTCCTTCAATACTTCTAACCACCATGACGGCCAATTCTTTGACAAATGGACACCACTTCTCGGCATACAAAGGTCTGTTTGCCAAAAACTCCAATGCTTCAGGGATAGAAGCAGCCGATTTGACCACAAAGTTTCCTCTACCATCGTATGCCAAAGTCCTGGACTTCAACATGTAGGGATACCCATACTCGCCGCCAATCTTTTCCAAAGCACCGACGGTATTTTGAGTAATTTCAATCGATTCAACAACAGGAACGCCGTGGTCTTGCAAGTGAAGCTTTTGCGAGTACTTATCCTGAATTAAGCGAATCGTTTCAGGAAGGGGGAAGATAGGAATGTTCAAGCTCTTGGAAACGGTCTTCAACGCCTCCACATCAACGTGCTCGATCTCAACCGTCAACACGTCACATTTCTTGGCGAGCTTTGTGATAGAATCCAAATCGGTGAAGGAACCATCCACATGTTCATCCAAAGCGTTTATCTGCTTGGCGGGGGAATTTGGTTGGTCCAAAATGATTGTCTTGACATTGAGTCTGTGGGCCGCTTCTACAAGCATACGGCCCAACTGGCCGCCACCAAGAATTCCGATAGTTTTTCCGTCCATTATCAATTTAAAGTGTGTTGTAGTGGTGATAAAATGATTAGGTGCGCATCTCCGCCGCATTATATATCGCGATCCGAGTCAACTACTGAATATCGCAATTCAATGCAGGGACGCCTGCGATAAAGCACGGGTGCAATCTACAAACAGCATAAATTTCAATGTGCTTAATTCACAACAGCTAATGTGGTTATATAATTACGCACGTTTGATTCCCCCTGGTGAACGCGGTTCCGACGCCAATTTGTATGTCCGTGAAAGTAAAATCATCTTTTTTAGTGTACAACCTGTGTTAAAGTTCCTTCAGCAAAGAGCCCGACAAATACTAAAATCTGGTGACATCCTTCTTCTTCTTACTCTTCTTTTGCTTAGATCTTTGTCTGCTTGTGTTTCTCCATCCAGAAGTGCTGACCTTCTTCTCCTCTTCAGGCTTCTCCTCCTCAATAGTGTCGTCCACCATGGCCTCAGCCTTTTGCTTATCCAAATTGGCCTTCATTCTTTGAGCAATTCTCTCGTTTCTAGAATCAACAAACTTGGCAAACTCGCCGCCTCTTTTGACAGACTTAGCTCTCAACTTTGGCTTTGATCTCAACGATTTTCCCATTATTGCAGTATCTGGTAGTAGTCCAAGGTAATTTTTCTCATCTCATCCGATGGCTCCTGTATAACGAACGGCACATCACTTACCCTCAATTAGGAACATCTCTGACAGGACATGGATGGCTGCAACGACCTAGGGTCAAAATCTACAGGCAATTCTTGATCGAGCTCCTCAATTTACAAAAGACTTACCGTGCAGTTTGCGTTATCTAAGAGCACTTTATTTCGATTCGAACACCAACTGTAAAACAAGATTCTGGACATGCCCAGCACCCCGGAGTAAAAGCATACAAGTTCATTAGATCTTATCTTGCCCAAATTTAAAAACTCGCTGTACTAGAGTCATTATTTTCTACCCTAACAGCGGACGGGCAAGAGCAGTAGACCTGGTGGCATGTCATGCACACACTCCTTGTATCACGTGTGTGGCAATAGGGCAAGTACCCTGGTTTTTCATGCGTACTGTAGTGCGAGCGTACGGCGACATTGTCCCGCACATTTCTGTGGGTATCGCTTTGAGAACGACATTATTCCTGCACATTTTCGCATCCAGCCCTCGCGCTAACCTCCTCAAAAAATGAAAATTTTCTTGCTCTGCTTTTTTATTCTACAGACAGCAAAGCAAAATGTATGTACAAATTGTCCAAACTCAGCTATCATCGATGTCCTAGGCATTCACATTCAAAGAGGTCAACCAATCATGCCACCGTCATTCTTCCCTTCCGTCTCCACCCACAACGATCAATCAAGACTTCCAGGGCATTTAGGGAGCTACAATTGGATGGGGGAGAAAATTTTTTCATACCCACCACACTGCGCCTCACCATACTGTTTGATTGTATCGGACCACATCAAAGAGATCCCGTCGTTGATAAGTGCCTTCATGTTTAAACCATTTTACTAACAGCTTTCAGGGCTAACCTTAGAACTCAAAAGAGACTCGCTGCCAGTGTTATCGGTGTTGGTAAGAGAAAGGTCTGGTTGGACCCTAACGAGACCACTGAGTTGGCTTCTGCTAACTCTCGTCAGGCCATCAGAAAGTTGTACCGTAACGGTACCATCGTGAAGAAGCCTGTCACTTCTCACTCTAGATCCAGAGCTAGAGCTCACGCCGAGTCCAAGAGAAACGGTAGACACATGGGTTACGGTAAGAGAAAGGGTACTGCTAACGCTCGTATGCCATCTCAAGTTGTCTGGATGAGAAGATTGAGAGTCTTGAGAAGATTGTTGGCTAAGTACAGAAACGCCGGCAAGATTGACAAGCACTTGTACCACAGCTTGTACTTGTCTGCCAAGGGTAACACCTTCAAGCACAAGAGAGCTTTGGTTGAGCACATTATCCAAGCTAAGGCTGAGGCTGCTCGTGAGAAGTCTTTGAAGGAGGAGGCCGAAGCTAGAAGATTGAGAAACAGAGCTGCTAGAGAGAGAAGACAACAAAGAGTTGAAGAAAAGAGACAAGCTTTCTTGAACGACGCTTAAGTATCTCTTTCACATACATAGCTTACTTTGTACTTTACAATGTGGTGGCACCATTAATCCAAATATCGTTTCACGCACATGCTTGTAGTTGTTAGTTCGTGAGATCACCTGTGACTGATGTAGACTTCAGGGGCACTAATGTCATATCATTATAAGTGGTGTTGACCATAAGGAATACTGGGGCACCTATGAAGCTGCCCTTCTGTCTCCGTTATTATTTATGAGCTATCAGTCATACGATTACTTCAAAATGGCTCTCACGCTGCTGCGTTGTCACGCTACAGGTTTGAAATGTTCCCAAGCCAAAGTTCATGTATTGAATTCTCTTTGCTATATTAGAGACGGTATCCCGGAACAAGACAAAATATTACGCTAAATATAGCAGTAGAAAGTATGATGAGTACCATTACCCATGCAGAGCGTTTCAACAATAGTTTGTAAATAAACGAATCATCAAGTTTTATGAAAATTTTCCCCGGAATAAAAGACTCGCTTCGGCGACAGAGGGCCAAAAAGGGGTCAATTCTATAAGCTGCCGAGAGCAAGCAATAAAATGTAGCGAAAAACGTAACTATCACCACAAGTCTGTATCGCTTGTGTTTTTTCAAGAATATTAAGCTAAAGGCAATCCAGAATGAAATGAATGCGAAGAAAAACCCCACGATCATCCTTGAATTGATTGTGTGATTGACATTCTTTATAGCAACGAAGTTCAAAAAGTTTGGCATGTGCTCGTTTTCAAGACGATTGAAAATGTACCTCTTAACACTGTTAAAGACATCAGGATCGTCCCTTCCATCAACTTCGATCGCATTAATGATGAATCTGTTGATCTTCGTGGGTAGATTAAGGTGTTTTTCGGAATCATCCACGAAATATTTTAATAATAAGTTGTGAGAAGAATCACGAAGATTTTGCCGAGAAATGAACAGATTCACTGAGCCTGCAGTAGAGTTGTGTAAGAGCTTTTCAACGAAAGATGGGTTGAGTGATGAGCGACGCTTTGGCGATTTCAATTCATTTGCTTGTTTCGCTGAGTCAGGGGAATCTTCCAAAAGTTTCGAGTTGGAGGAGATTCGTTTCTCTCCAAAACCCGAAAATGGTGCGTCAATGATGGGGGACGGTTGTGTCACGGGTTCATCCGCATTATACGTTTCTATCAACTCTTTCAATTTGGGATCAACAACATTCAAGTTGATGTCTCCTCTGAGGAATTCCGAAAGCCGGTTGGAATCATTATCTTCCAAAATTTGATCATTAATAATCATATCCAAGAGCATGGACAGGGAAAGAGACTTGTGTTTACTCTTATCTGAGAATGCTACCGAGTCTCTGTATGTGTCCAAGGGCGGGGTTGCGTTGAAAGGGTTGTTGCTGGCAAAAGAAGACCTCTGATTGGCATTCCCCGTGGGATTCCCCGATTGACGAATGATTGAATCACGAAGTCCTCTCACATAGTGCTTACACAAATTGAGGTGGTTTATGAGGTCAAACCAGAAATCCAAATAATGTTCATCACCTTCCACATGTTTCATGTATAGGTAAAATGTGTGTAAATTGATTGGTGACTTGGTCTTGTTCGAAAGGATCTCTCCAAGCGTGGGTAGTCGACCAATCTGAGTCTGATTGTTGGTCAAATTCAAATTGCTTAGGTTGGCCAAATAATGTGCATTTGGGTTTTCCAGCTGATATTTTTCTGTCATCGGTTTTAGTAAGATGGTGCCACTTGTTGGGAAGACCGAGTCGGTGAATCGAGAATAGACTGGCTGGCGTTCTTTTTCTTGATGTTTACATCACGTGCAACCGTTTCGAAATGTGTTTGAGAATGAATATTTAATTTACCTCAAAATTACTCAAACTGTCTTTGAGCCCCTGATTTCGGATATAAAGAGGAAACACGCGGGCACTTATCCAGTTAAAGACTATTTATCATTAATGTATATTCTTGCTACTTGCACATCTATAAAGGTAACTACGGTCGTGACTAACAACAAATAATTTCGTGATTGTATTTCGAATCAAGGGGCGTGAGCTCACTGGAAGCTAGTAATATGATGGAAGGCATGACATAAGTTGATATCGCTGTCCACCGCAGTTGCTGGTGAACCATAGTATTTTTCACACTGTTTGTAATATTTCCCAGATTCTATTTTAAGTGCGGAATTAATCTTTACACAAGGCTTTTCTTCGCAGAAATAGAGAATAAGCAAAAACAATAAATGGATCTTGTTAGGTTGAACAATGTTACTCATTGTATTAAAAATTATAAGAATCAGGTTCTCTTGAACCTCGGCTAGCGTTATGGCAAAGCCGATGAATTTTCCACACAAGGAAGTTCCCAATGAAGCAATTGCTTGGACCATCACGCGATCGTTTTCACTTTATGCAGATGCTAAAAGGGCGTCGATGGCCCCCACTTACCAAACCAACTGTAAGTTGACCCGTTCGAGATACATAATCAGTACAAACCAAATCATTCTCCCCTATAGGTTATAAATAATTCCTCAAAAAAGACTTAAAGATCACTGTCCGTTTCAAATGATCTGTGATCATCAAGCTTGTAAAGACTGGCGGTTGTTCAGGGTCTTTGCAATTGCGACTACGCGAGGAGCATGTGTCGCATGTTAGAACGAGGAGAGTTGTCAAAGCCTAGGCTTATAGTATACGCTCAATGTCAATATAATAATAAAATCGCAATTAAGAAGGCTACAAAATCCGTGGGTGATAGTTTTTGTTGCACATGATAAATTGAGAAGATAAGATTGTGGGTGTTCATAATTTCGATAGACCTGACACCAAGTGAAGCATTCGCGGGCTCTTACCCATTTCCTCGATAACCACAAATAGTGGCACATTCCTTCATCAGCAAAATTGTGGCACCCTATTACGACTTTTGTCCACTGCAATGCAGGTTATCTCGCACGGCACCGGTTTCAATTGGGAAATACAGGAACGGATAGCCTTCGCGCTCTTCCCCCTGTCTCCGCTCATACTTCACCCGTATAAAAAGTAAAAGTTGTCACCCTATTCTACCATTTTCGAAGAGAGCTTCACTAGACAGAAAAATCAGAGCTTTGTCTCATGCAAATTATGAGACTAGGCGAAAGTAGACTTTGACCCAAGATAAAGCGGCTCGGATGCAACGTCTGGTTTCGGCAATAACATTAACAGTAATACTATGTGCCGAACGTCGAAGAAATGGCTCATAACGCTGTATCTGAAAATATCATTCATATTGTTCCTTACCCACAGTCGCTGACCGCATCACCGCGCTAAATTTTTGTTTTCTTTCTTCCCTCAACCATTTAGCTTTTTTTCGAATTCCTCTACCCCAACGCATGAAATATTAAATATACCACACAACCCAGTCTGATTAATCCATTATCCGCTCAGAAACGCAAAAATCATCAAATTCCATATGTCAAATGTTTGTGTTTAATTTAATAGTCTTCAAGCCCGGTCGGACCTGCGACTGCTGGTTTGAAAGAGATCTTCTCCACTCCAAGTTTTCTTTTGCTGAATTTGTTTCGAGATACGTGTTCCGTCGTAGCGTACCACAGGCTCGCCAAGTCACTCAAGCCCCATCTTGCTTACTATTCCCAAAGTTGGAGGATGCTGAAATCATTAACTTGAACAACTCAATCCGCGGAATGGCCAAAGTATGCGCCGCAGATGACTTAGAACTATCCCTTAATGGCGGCTATGACGAATTTGATTTCCTTGATGCTTCTTACCCGCTCAACTCAAGTATCGATCAATTCGAAGACCGCCCGCACCTCAATCGTGGAATCATGACGATGTTGCCTGCTTCTGAATGGGATGAACGTGTGAAGCTTGAACGCTCTTCGCACTCCACTTTCGGATACAACAGCACTAGCAACACTCTGTCTCTCTCTTCTTCCCTTCCGTTGGAAGCCGCCGGTGTCTCGCACAATTCTATAACCAAAGTGCAAGCCCCCTTTGTACAAATCCAGTCACAACCACTTCCACAGCCTTACATCCACCCGGAGGAGTTGGCAAACCAGTCTCATTTTGCCTTGAACATGATTGGCCTCAACTCTCATTTGGCTTTCAATGATTTTGGCTATTCCAATTCTCAACTTGCCAGTCTGCCTCTTTATTCATCCTCCTCTGATTCCAATGGCTCCCCTTTGGATGAGATGTTCTTGAAAGACACTTTCGAACTGAAGGTGCCTAAGGGCCCCTCTCTAGGTTTTATTACTCCCAAGAACTTGAAGCGTAAATTCAATGACTACACACCTTCATCCGATGCCTCTAGTTGCCAAACAACAGAGCAGCTTACTTTGGAACCTGCCTCCCAGCGTATCTCTCATGCGGTGAAAAAGGTCAAGATTGAACAGTTCAATTTAGGCTTTGAGCAGATGTCCGAATCTGAAACGCACTCGTCTGGTGACGAGGAACTCAAGTATAAATGCGATCAATGCGATTCCAAGTTCAAGGTTAAGTCGTACCTAACCAGGCACAGGAGGAAGCACAACAACGCAAATGCTTTTGTGTGTCCTTTCTTTGAAGCAGAAGATTTACAAGATACCAAAAGTGGAACCAGATGTCACCACACTGGCGGGTTTTCGCGTAGAGACACATACAAAACGCACTTGAAGGCGTTACATTTTATCTATCCCCCGGGAACCAGATCGTCGGACCGCACTACTATCAGCGGCAGATGCGCTGGATGTTTTGATTACTTCGAAAATAATGCTACATGGCTAAAATCTCACATCGAGGGAAATCAATGCAAAGGTGTTGTTGGTAGAAACCGCACGATGGCGAGCAGGCAACAAGATATCAAGCAGGAGCCGAAAGACTTTTAGTCTATCTCCCATGTACGAGGCGTGTACCTCTATTTCAATTCTTGTAGCGTTGATCCGCTATCTTGCATTTTTACTATCATTATGTTCGCGATAAGCTTCTTTAAGTATTTAGCTAATTTATTAATTGTACAGACCGAACCAATGCGTCATCAATGACGCCTGCACTATGAGTGTGCGTCAGCCACTCCCACGGCTTCACAAGCCCGCTTGTTCGAGGGATCGCCAGAGAAGCGTGCGCAACCTCATTATCCGCCACGGAGCCATAAATTACGTCCGCTCTCCGGGCCACCCAAAGCCTAAGCACGACACAATTTCAGACAACGACCTTGGGCATAATCCTCTTGGAAATGAGATCGAACCATCACTTCAAGTCGCCACTTTTCATGACTGTTCCGATATAATCTTGTAAATATTGATTTTCGTCGGTGTACTTCTGACACACTATAGCTTGCTTTCTGACATTTTGTATGAGCTTGGAGATGTCACCTTTAAGCGACAATACCTCGTCAACCTTTTGCTGTTTCGTCTGCGGTACACTCATTACAAGGCTAATGGATGGTCAACTAAACTCTATGCCCTCCCACAACTCCGACAAGAGGGTAAGCACAAGACATCCGTACACCATTAGTACATTTACCTAATATTCAGATACAAGAACCCAAGGCACTTACGTATTATGACACGATTACAAATGAAATAAAAGCCAGAGAGACCGGTTATTCCCCACCTTCGTAGCTCCGAATAAGTGATTTCATCCCTTAGGGCTGGCTCACCAGCCGGAATAGAGGACGTCGTGCATACAACAAAAACCGAGCGCCCGTCGAAAAAACCAGCGAAATAACGGACTGTTTACTCTCGGTGAAGAAAACACACATAATGTCTACCGCTTTGGACAAGTCTTTGGACGATATCATTTCGTCTACCAGAAAAACAAAGAAGGCCACTGCCCCTAAGAAGAAGATTGTTGGTAAGGGAGTTGGTAAAGCACAGAAGAAGCCCCAAGCTGTTACGTTCAAGAAAAATAAGCCGGTGGCTGCTCCAAAGGTTGTCGCCCCAGAAATTGACTTGACTTTCGCGACCAAGGTCGTTGCCCAAGGCTTGCCAAGGGACTTGAAACAAGAAAACGTCAAGGTATGTTAAATAGAACCAGATTTCTGAAACCTGATCATTGCGAACTCACATCGCATTTTCATGAGCCTGGAGCTCCATGAATCGGAGAGAACCTTCCTCTACCTGTTTTTCAAACAGGGTGCCGGTGTACCATTTTGCTCATGTTAGTATCGAGTGGCCAAGAACGTTAAAAGCAACGTCATTTGCCATTGAAAGCGGCAATCTTTTCGCCTGCTTTCAAGTTCCTTCATTCGTCTGTACTTTCGCAGACGTGGATGCTTCTTTATCAGTGACGACAATTCTTTCGGATTAACTTGTGTGCATTGTCACGTAGATGCCCACAGCGAACTAATCCAGCAAGGCTTAGTTTGAACTAATATTTGGGAAATAACTCACACAGACTAACTGCAACAAATGATCACAAGCGCATACAGAGGGAGTGTTTTTTCGGATGATAAAATGACGATTCATATCAGATCAAAAACTAACAATTTAGGAATTTTTCCAATCTCAGGTTGGAGGTGTGCAAACCGTTTCTTTGAGCTACAATGAGAAGGGCAACTTTAGAGGTATCGCAACCATCATTTTCAAATCTTCTAAGAACGCTGTCTTGGCCGTTAAGAAGTACAACAATGCCCCAATTGACGGAGGTGCTTCTAAGTTGAAGTTGGAGTTGATTGTGGACCCAACGAAGAAATCCTTGGCTTCGAGAATCACTGCTAACCAGCCTGCGGCTACTCAGTCCAATAAGCCTCAAACCAAAAAAGAACAGTTGAAGGCCAAACTTCTTGAAAAGAAGAAGCAGCTCCAGAAGAAGAAGGCTGCTGATGCCAAGCCCAAGCCAAAGGCCAAGCCTGCTAAGCAGGTCAAGAAGACTGCTGAGCAGTTGGATCAAGAGATGTCTGATTACTTCAACAACTAGTGATAATGTGCTTTTCAAGAGCTGCGCTAGTTTTAGTCTGTTGTGTATCTGATTAATAAATTTTCTAACATGAATCAAGTAAATTCAAATCTAGTGTCGAGAGTAATGAATCCGGGCATATTTTCGGATTATTAGGTAAGTTATTCCGGTGGTGGCTTCGGGGCTGGGCCAAAGATGGCCTTATAGGAACGAGAGGAAATGCAGTGATCAACTCGGAACACCTAATGATTTTATTCTATGCGCGCGCATAACGTTAAAGTGCATATGACCTCAGTGATGTGCTAAAATGTATGGATTGATTCCATACCTCTGTAAGCGCTTATTCCTTATGTGCTGTCAGTTGACTCGTCCGTTGTGTGAGACAGTATGAGTCAACATATGATCCATCAATGTTTCCTGAAGAGGCTTCACGTTTATGAAAAGAGGGTCAACTCGACAGTACCTGACATCTATTAGTAGAACAGAACTTTTCTCATAAAGAATTATTATTTTAGCTGTAGTTGCCTACTGCGTATAAGCCGAATTCAACATGAATACAACAACTCAGCACATTTTATCTTCAGTGAACATAACACATGCCTAATATAAGTTACATAGTTACTGCAGAGTTCCATGTTGACAAGGGGCCGTCTCTCATCCACCAGTACCCGACGGAGCTTCCGGGCGTTTCTCGGTTGCAATATTTGCCTGAGCTTATGCTTCCTGACCAGATACACAAAAGACCCGAAGATTATACCCTCTTTTTCTTGTATATGAATTCCACCACTCACGAATTTCAATACAAATATGATCCCGAATTTTGCGAGGCCTCCCCTTATTTTGTTTACACAATTGTGAACAATGTCGCAGACCAAACGGTAAAAAGAGGCTCTGTGATAAAGTCGCTCAGTATAGTGACAAAACTCACATATTTCAAGCACTTTAAACCCCTTTTAATGATTTGCCTCGATTGCTATTTCGCGGAGGACAATATAGGATATTTGGAAGAGCTTTACGATTCCATCAACAGTAAGAGCTTACAAGCATGCCAAACAAACCAGTCAGTGATAAAAAAATTGCTTATCACGTCTATATTAGACTTGCCTTTGAACGAAAAGTTGCATCTGGATGAAGTATTCCGCAATAAACTTCTAGGCATCAAAGAGACAAATAATGACCTATTCATCCGGAAAGATCTCAGCTACAACTCTGTCGTAACGTTCAACAACATGAAGATCCCCATAAAAATTCCTTTAATTCTGCTTCCTGATACGTTGGGCGACTATTTCAATCCCACGGATTTGAATTTCAAACCAAATTTGATCAACATCCTCAATTCGACCTTAGTAACGCCGCACCACAACAACGAGTTAACTATTTACGGGCTTCTGACCCCTCCCATCATTATATTGTTGAATGCTTTTCTCACAGGAAAGCGAATCCTTTTCATGAGTTACGAAAATTCAGCAGGTCATATCATCGACCATATTCTACTTGCACTCAAATTGACTACCGGTGGGGGAATATTGACAGGCTTTTTAACAAACTACAATGTATTTCCTATTCTAGATGTTTCAAAGATTAGTATATTAGAAGAATGTGACTCATTTTTGGCAGGTACAATCAATCCATTCTTCAAGTCGAACGATAAATTATGGGACGTGCTATACGACCTCGACGCCAATGAATTCCACATTTCGTCGCAAATAGCAGAGACACAATACGCCAGCAATTCCATCATAGGAGAAGATGCCAAATTTTTGAGCAATCTTCAACTCTCGCTATTCAATTACAACGATGATTTGACGACGTTGCAATTAATATTCCGGAGGCATATTAATGAAATTGCTCGGGTTCTATTATCGCTGAGAAATTTCAACAGTAGCCGGGAATTCAAAGACCAAGCAACTTTGCTTATGGATGGAGTTGGATATTTTTGGCATAGCGATACGACAAAGCTTCTCGAAATGTCATGTTACCAACTTATATCCACCAAGTTCCAAAATCTATTATTCTCCAAAAAATTGAACTACAGCCTCACGCTAGAAAACCTTTCAAATGAGCTCAATTTAATGATAGATCTACAACATCATCTTCAAAAGTTAAACAATGTGGTTTTATCGATGGTTCCTTCTCACAACAAGATCAGCGAAAGAGAAATTTGGTTCAATATCCTCAAATATTTGATTAGTGGTAGGTCCTTAGAGACGTTTTTGCTCGTGACATATTTGATACCACCGAATTCCTCCACAAGTCTCATGAGCTCCAGCCATGGTGGAAATTTGACTATCTTCGACAAAAATAAGGGCATAGAGCTCTTGCTTCTCAACCTCTTCAATGAAGATGACCAGGTGAAGTCTAACATTGTTATGATTCTACAAGAGCTTCAGGATAACTTTTTGTGTGGATGGTGCCTCACCAACTTCTTTGATACGAACTTCATCTACAAGATGGCATTTGATGACCTTCTTAAGAAAAAACGGGATTAGGTTTATATATTTACATGAAATGAACGAGTAGGAAAAACGAAATCGAGAATACACGCGGGACTCACTCGTCTTATCTCCACCTGCTGGATAGAACGTTCCAGATGCTTAACCGATCACCTGAAGTACGCGATGAATAGGAGTTGCCTGAACCAACGTATTTTGATTCACGCCCGTCAACATTGTAGTTGAGGTTGGGGTTATTTGAAGGAAAACCGGGGCGGACACTCTTGTCGAGGAATTCGCTATCGTCAGCAAACTCCACGTTAGCATCACTCTCCAATTTGTGTCTATCCTCTTTGTGACTTGCGATGTGTTTCTTACCGACAACAACAAGGCCCACTGCAGCGGCCGAGTAGAGGGCTAATTTTGTGAGTAAACCTTTCTGTGTTTCCATAATGGTGGGGTGGGTCGATGGTACAGCAGGCCAGTTGATTTGTCTCACGTTTTCAGGCATATACCCCATCACCACTTATTGCCTTACACAACCACGACGACATCATTTGTTGGCGTACCAGAGGGAATCCGAGCTGTAACGGAATTGACGCAGCTTTTCATTCCATCACAGGTCATCGTCGACTTCTAGAAATAAGCGCCTGACACCATGCAAGAGGGAAGATATTCTGTCAAATATCCTGGTCAAGCGATATAAAACCAAGAGAAAATTCTGAAGAAATCTAATCGATTTGACAAGGAGAGAAAGTGAGCGATACTTTTAGTGAGCTCGAACTTCCAATGGGTTCGGCGGTGAAACGCACCCCGACCCAACAAGGTGTAATTCGCGAATTACGTGCATCAGAAGTAAAACTCTTGCATTTGAGTAATACCTGTATTGCACCACTTCACCATGGGACTTCTCAAGAGCTTGAACTTCTATGCACGTTCCTTTGTGTTTGGAACATTGATTACTGCCTGCGCACTCTACGGTGTTGTTGCTAGTATCGTCTTGCGTATTGTGGGCAAAGGCGAGTACGCCCAATATACAGTGGCCAGAGCTTTTTACTATTCGTTGAAGGCGTGCTTGGGAATCACCATTACGGTCAAAAATGAACTGTACTTGAAGGAAATGCCATCTGTTGTTGTCGGCAACCACCAAACCGTGTTGGACATCTTTGTGTTGGGAAGGTTATTCATGCCCGGATACACGGTGACCGCCAAAAAAGCATTGAAATTTGTGCCATTTTTGGGTTGGTTTATGATGGCCTCGGGGACATTCTTCTTGGATAGAGCCAAAGGGGAAAAGGCAAGGAAGGTTTTAGACGGTGCTCTTGCTTCCTTGAAGAGAGACAAGCGGTCTATTTTCATCTTCCCGGAAGGAACCAGATCTGCCTCCAAAAAATTGGAGGTGAGGCAATTCAAAAAGGGCGCTTTCCACTTGGCGAAACAAGCGGACATTCCTGTTGTTCCCGTCGCTGTTTCCAACTACAGCCACATTTTTCACTCCAAGGATAAGGTATTCCGTGGTGGTGAGATTGTGATCCAAGTATTAAAGCCAATGCCTACGTCTGATTTGTCCACTAACGAGGATGTGACAAAGTTCACTGCCGAGGTGAGCGACAAAATCCTTCACTCTGTGGAGGCGATGGGATATGCTTTAGCCTCCGGCGAGCACCGTCCAGCTGATTCGGAAACCAACCCATCCGACGCATCGGACCTCAGCGTGGAAGTTTTGAACGAAAATGTTCCTTTGCTTGCAGAGGATTAAATAGGAAAATGTGGCGACGACAAGGTTGGTCCGGCTTGTTGTCAAGCGATACATAATGCATCCTTCTATTGGGCTTGGCACCTCAGGTGCGAAACAATAGATTGAGCGCGCTTTGTCTAAAAAAGACACCTTAATACATCGAGGTAAACGCTAGCCCTAAATCACCCAGAAAAAAAAATGAAACAAACACGAACCAAAAGTAGCCAAGCGTGTGACAATTTGTTTGCGTGGCCCACATTGGTCTGAAACAGGTATGAGCCATCAATCCGAAACGGTGAGGCCGCGTCCGCGATTATTGACGTGCCCTGCCAAATCAAAAAGCGCGTTACTCAGTGATGATCAACATACAACGTAAGGGTGTTGTTTTTTTTCCGTCTTTTCAAACATAACAAAACCAGCCCTTCGTCGTGCTCTTAGTCATTTTATATAAGCGAACGCTATGTCTGACCAAGACTTACTGCGCTACTATAAGGTGCTCAAGCAATTCCTTGATATCTCTGACGATACTGCTTCCTCAACGCGCAACAAGTCAAATTCATCAAGAGCACAGAGAGCGAGAGAAAAGCTCTTGAAATTGTCTTCAGCTCAATTCAAGGAGCTCAGTACAGATGTTTACGACGAGTTGAGACGTCGAATCGACGAGAGTCGCACAGAGCCTGACTTCTTACTTCCCAAACTGACCTTTCACCCAAAGAGAAACCAGGCAAGACAGAAGTTGTCGTCCTTGCCCCAGTCTAGGTTTAAAGACTTGGTCTCAGATATCAGCTTTGAAATCGTAAGGCGAAACTTGCATACTAGCACGCACTCCGCCTTGCCGGATTCCAATGCTACAACTCCCACTCGCCAACAGTGGCCATCTCAGGACCAGGCAACCTCTGACAGGGATCAGAAACCTAATAGCTCCTTGGAACTTGGTGCTTCCTCATACCCTCAACCTGGTTCCGCTGAACATGACCAAGACTTGCAACACCCAAGTCGGCCAAACTCGAAAGAAGAGCCTTTACTGAAAGATCTCGCCACGCCTAAGATAGACAACGGAATGGGTCAAAAGACCATTGCAGTCCAACCGACCACAGTGATTCCTACAAAGGCGAATTTGGCCTGGTCGAGCGATGAAGAGGCTGAAGAAGAACAAGAAGGTGATCGAGCCAAGGAACGTTTTCCTACTGAGACAGAAATCGAAGAAAACAAGCCTTATGAAGAGGAAGTCATCAGACGGATTTCTTTAAGCAACGGATTTGCCCCTAAGTACGATGCGTCTGCCAGTAGCTCTGCCACTCAGGCCGAAAAGCAGATTGACTTCGATGAAACCACTATGGCCCGGGAATCAGACTTGCGTCTCCAGTTGACCGCTTTAGAAGAACGCAATAAGCAACTAGAGGGCGACTTAGTCAGCTTAAGAGAGAAACACAACGAGTTACTCGAAAACCATGAAAACGAGACAACTGCGAAAAAGAATTTAGAGTCGCAGTTCTTCGCTCTCAAGCAACAACAAGCTACTCAGCCCTCTCAACAGGAGCATTCTTTTATTCTACAAGAACTCGAATCATTGAAGTCGGCAAATGCTGCGGTTTTATTGGAAAACCAAGCGTTGAAGGAATCTCAGAAAGACTTCAGAACAAGCAATACTAAGGGCAAAGAAACTACTCAACAGAGCCGAGAGGTTAACGCTGACCTTGGAAAGCTCAAAGAAGCAAGTTTTGATCAGGCTGTTGACATTAACTCTCAGTTAGAGAAGCTCATTCATAAGATGGATAGTCTGCCTCCACAAATTGTCGACACATCTTCAATTTCCAAGCTACAGTCCGAAGCCACAGAATGGCGGAAAAGATACGAGAGCATTAAGGCAGGAAATATCTCGAGTGCCATCCAAATCAACCAGAGTGGTTCTAAAGATATCAAGAGATATTTAACCTCATCGGGAGAAGTGCCTTTGCAAACTGCAAGCAATTTCTTTGCGTCCATTGAATCC
Source organism: Clavispora carvajalis (assembly GCA_030581635.1). Classification (NCBI taxonomy): domain Eukaryota; kingdom Fungi; phylum Ascomycota; class Pichiomycetes; order Serinales; family Metschnikowiaceae; genus Clavispora; species Clavispora carvajalis. Next base: position 184,390 of record JAKTTV010000011.1, on the reverse strand, counting down.
TTCGTTTTAAGTCTCAACAGTGAGAATCTAGATAACGATTCATTATTTGAGAATATGTCCAGAATCACGTTGGCTGCCAATAAAATCGCTTCTTATGGTCATAAAAAAGTATTCAGTGATGACGTCTATTCTGGATTTGTTCGAGAGGCCGCTGGTCATGCCTTGACTGCTACCAGGTACTTTGCATCGTATCGTCAGCTCCTTCCCAAGGTGGTAGTTGAACGAGCAGTCGCAGAGATCGCCTTCGCTGTATGTGATTTTATCGCCAGGTTCAAATTGATTGATAATAGTGGCGCGGAAATAAGAGGTGCAACACTGGAAAAAATTTTCTTGAAGGATTCAGATGAGTTAAACAAAAACAGTAATTCCCCGGTTAGGGAATTAAAGATTGCAAGTAAGTTGCTGTCTGCTCACAACCCTGATTTTTCGGGCAATATTCCGAAGAGTGGCGATGACGCTGATTCAAAGTCAACTGTCGTACCTCATGAGCCTTCGACCGATGTGTCTGTCAAAAATGTGTCGCTCAGAGATGAAAATCAGAGAAGCGTGAGGTCTGGACTTGTCAACTCTGTAGGTGACAAGCCTAGAAATGAAGTTCCCGAAATAAGTTCCAGCACCGCCTTACCCAGAGAAGAAAATCCCACATCCATCTCTTTCAAAGACGATGATTCTAAAGGTTCTCTGATTGCAGACTCCAAAGGCGGTCTTCCCAGAGGCGAAAGCCCTGTTCGCGATCTTGTCGCTGAGAGTACGGTTGGGGATGTGGTAAGCAGAGAAGTACCCAGAGATGGAGCACCTGAACATGACCTGAACCAGAATGTGAAGTTGGATAATAACCGACAGCTAGAGCAGGATACCATATCCTTCAATCTTAAAGTTTCACCCGATCCTTCACAAACTAATGCCAAGAAATTTCTGTTTGAAAGACTTCAAAATTCGGAAATAAGAAACAGTTCAATGGAAATAGAAAACAAGAAAGAAGTTGTGAAAAGTGGCGAGACTGAAGCTCATGGAACTGATACTGTCTCTAACAGTAAATCCTCTCCTGAGACACCTAAAAAATCTAGCATCTTGGAAAGAGTCAGACAATTTGATACACCTCAAGAATCTAAGAGTGTCAGTCCGATAACTCCTAGTGCAGTGAAATCGACCAATATTACGCTCCCTGATGGACAGCCAACCCCAGCTCTCCATGAATACTCTGAAGAAGAGAAAAGCCCAATAGCTTCCTCGAGCCCTAAACTGATTAATGCTATCCCTACAAGAGGAAAAAGTATTTTCCAGAGTTTGAGGGAGAAATTCGCAAACGACAAAGCACCTCAGACAGAAGAAAATGTTAACGGGAAAAAGGAAACCTCTTTAACCGAAAACACATCCGTGACCGAGAAAAACGAATACGACCGCACATCTATTAAAACCGCCATCCCATCTGAATCAACTCAAGAGTACAAGAGAGGGGATGAATACGTGGGTGCCGATGATAACTTGGCGGGTAGTAACGAAGAACTCAATGACGAGGTCGAGGCACTTAATATTGGAAGAATTCCTTCAAATCCAAGTATTAATGATCTCGAAGCTAAGCACCTCGCTGCTTCAACAAAGACATCAAAGGTAGTCGATTCAAAGCCAGAGCCGGTATCTTTTCAGAGCAATGTGATACCAGGATCTTTCGGTGATCAGCCGAAAGTTGACTCGGACCCGTCGAATGATGGGTCTTTCAGTGGTGAGTCGATATACGAGGAGGAAAATGAAGAACCATTGTCTAAGGTAATTGAACCCGTTGTCTTGGATACACCCTTGAAACCCCAATCCGATGAAAAACCCATTCAGAAGTCGATGTTTAGCTCCAATCTGGGTTTCAAAGGCATTCCAGTCAAAGCACCATCTTTTAAGGTGAAAAAAGTTAACTATGCCGAGGATAACAAGGAGAGTGACGGCGAGTACGGTGAAAATGACAACGATGACGACGAACTCGAGGAGAACGAGGAAGAAGAAGAAGCGAGACAACGGCAGGAATACAGAAAGTCTATGGCCGCAGCAACTTTCAATTTTGACTTGTTTGATATTGATGATCCGGACAATACATTGACCCAGGTATTGTTGTATCTAGAGCATCAAACAGTTCAAGTCATCACAACAATACAGGACTTGTTGTCAGCTATAAAGAGACCAGATTCAACGAGAGGAGAATTGCGAGAAAATTCAATGGCTATTTCCGAAGTTATTAGACAGATGACCGAGGCTACAAACACGTCGATGAACCAAACAAGGAACTTTCAATTGAAAGAACACGGAAGTTGGGTGGTCAAGAGCTTAGAAGATTGCAATCACCGCATGAATACACTCTGCAGGGCAAACACGGACAGAAATGATCGGGATTTTGCAGACAAGAATTTCAAGCAGAGACTTGCGGGAATTTCGTTCGACATTGCTAAATGCACGAAGGAATTGGTTAAGACTGTTGAAGAGGCCAGTTTGAAGGAGGACATCGCACATCTTGATGCCAGACTCCATCACCAAGATGATTTGACTTAACTTACGACACAGCAAGATTTAGTTTTGATAATCTTGGGAATTTAATTACATGTTTCTATTAGAAGTAATCTGAAAATGTAGGGATCATGCAACAAAAGCGTGTCTACCGAATATATTTAGAAAGGAAATTTTGATGAGTTGATGAATGTAGAGTATCGGACGTGTACTTCTGTCCTGAATTTGCTTCATTCTTTTGTTGAAAACGAGTTCCACTTCTCCAGTTCTTCTTTTGCAATTTGGCAGACCCATCCTCAGCGATCAACGGATTTCCCACAAGTGTCTCTTGCTTCTTCCTCTTGGCCTCTTTCTCACTCCTAATTTTCGCTAATTCCTTCATCAAAGACTCTTCATCATCTTCTGATTCCTCGCCAGAAGACTCATCGCTTTCGGTACCTTTGATAGATCTCTCCTCCTCTCCATCGTCTTTGTATGTGTTAGTTTCATGATGCAATTCCTTGAGCAGTGTATCAGCTATTAGTATACTTTGGTCGCTCTGATTTTTTTTCAGACGCTTCTCGTCTTCCTCTAGCTCCTCTAGGGCTCTTTTTCCCAATGTTGACTCCACTTGTCCTCCTATTATGTCCAGCCGAAGCTTCATCGACAATTGTCCAGGCAAGGACCGTGCGTGCAGAATTGTATCTTTAATTGCATTTGACCGGCCTCTTTTGCTTTCTAGTGTCGGGCGATGATTTGTGGTCATTATAAAATCGTAAAATGTTGGTGAAAGAAATAACGGTGCAGAATTGACCAAAACATGCAGACTGATAATCAAGGCACGACATGCAGTATGGTGATGCCTGGCAGGGAGTAGAATATGGAGCATGACATAATTCGATTTCAAAGAAAAGATGGTAAAGTAGTAGTCATGGTTTTTATACTAATACTTAGTCAATTTCAATTGATGTGAGGTTTCCACTTAAAACTGGACCATTTGAGAAAAACTACATACATGAAACTTTGAATGTGGCTTTAAACTTCAGTTACTTTATTTGATGAACGTAATCTACTCTTCATCACTGACAATCTCTTCCTCCCATCCTTCATCATCTTCATCGTTTGCTCTTCTTTCAGGCATTAACTCGGACATAGATGGGCCGCCAAGCGCGGTTAACATATCGTTTACTTGATCAACAACATCTGGATCAGATGCCTCGACATCAGCGCTGTTAATAACACGGTAGCCTTGAGTAAGGGAGGATTTTGCTTCAGAAATGCAGCTTTGCACATCTGCGTTTTCACTTGATTTCACTTTGCTAATGTCCAACTCCCTATAATCTTCATCAGAAGGATGGTCTTGGGAATAAATAAGACGTGCTTTCAAAAGATGCGATAATGCTTCGTAATAGTAACAGTCCAATGCATTGTCGTTGATATCAGCAACACCACCACATATAGAGGGCACGAGGTCATACATACCCAATTCGAGGGCAAAACGGGCAAGCCCGAGCAAAGGTTGAGCCAATTCAATGTATTCAAATGAAGCTTCTTCGCCCTCTTCGTTCTGTTGAACTTCCAATGCGAGTTTTTTTTGTTGAAAGAGTTCCCAAGATTGACCCAAGGCTTTTTGTGCATCCTCGTTTCTTTGCTGAGAAATTCTGATCAGGGCCAACAACGACAATGCTTCGGGATTCTGGTCGTCTAAGGTCAAAGAATATGAGATTAACTCATCGCACTTCTGTTCCGCCTCAGGCTCCATGCACAAATCGGTCATCCAGATTTCGATTTGAGCAAATATACCTTGGTTCAATTTCTTTATTAGGTAACCTGATAAAGCTTCATGAGTGGGATAGACTTTGGCCAACTCGACCAAAACCATGTCGTCGTCGCCTTTGTTCTCGATGACCTTAGTGAGCTGCTCTTGCAATTTGCTGAGGGCAACATTCAAGTAGTCACATCCGTCTCTTCCTCCAATGATTTGGCCCAAGTACATGAATTTCTCAACTCCTTGACTGGCGTCGCTATCTAACCCCACTGCCTTCGTCAAAACGCCGTATGCTCCTTCAACATCATTAACTTCGAGGAGAGTTTCACCAAAAAGTTCAAGAAGCGGGACACATTCGGGATTCTTAGAGACTTCGGGAGTCAAGAAGTCCAATGCCTTTTGCTCCTGAGAGCTCTGGAGAAGAGCACGTGCCCTTGCGATGGTTTGATCCATAGAGAAAGGTATTGTGATGAATTGAGTTTTAATACCACAGGGTTATTTTTCGGTGCGCGATGACCTCGAAACATTGGCTGAATACACCTTACTCTTTCTCTTCGTAAAACCAACTTAGGCGTCTGATATATACATGTGTGAACTTGAAATAGCCGTGTTTAAAGATCGAGAAAGCAGGTGAGAGAGATCTTACATACTTTGTTGTAGAAGGAAACTTGTTCGCGACCGCCTCCTAATTCTGAATATCAAATCCACACCGCATTTCTTGAGTTGGAGTATTCTTGCCTCTTCTTAGTTTGAAAAGAAAACAAATGGGGCTATTGATGCCTTTGATTCTTGATAGCCGTTAAGAATCGTTTCCTGCATCATACCTCATGTACAACTAATTCATTATACGATTGCGAATACAAGTAAACTATTTGAGTTTTCTTTGCATCCAGCCAAATCCATGTCTACAAGTCTAGTCGTGGAGCTATTGCCCGAAAAATCACTTAAAAAACTACAAAACGAATATGAGATTCTCCATCTACTATACGTCAGAAATTACAACCAACACAGAGTCGCTAAATGGTGGAGGTACTTCGAAATGATTCACCTGAATGTCCGCAAGATCCTCAAGAAAGCTTACAATATGGAAACATCTAAAAAGATCAGAGTGAGAGAAAAGCTCCGCATGGAGGCTGTAAACATTGCTCGTTACATGGTGAGGAAAAAATTGTTCACAAAGGCGTTCTTTGAATTTAATGGAATCATAGCGTTAGGTCAATTTGTCGCCTTGGGATTTGCATTGCTCGGGGGAACGAGCTCGGTGTTTTCTTTACTCAATGAAATCGACGGAGTTCAAAGTTCCCATTTCGGGGTAAACTCAGAATCAAAAGCTGAAACTCCAGTCGCAGGTAATGACGATGATGATTTGGGGGTTGAGGTTGAAATTCCACAGGAAAAATTAAAGCCAAGCTCATTCGACTTGCAGGTCAGGGAAAGTAAACCAATTAAGGTAGATCTTTTCGGCAAAACCAAGAAAAAGCGGAGGAGCGAAGAGAGCAAAGTGAAGGAATCAAAGAAGTTGAGAGACGGCATTGACAGTATTTTTGAGGACACAACCGCTAAACGCAAGAAGAAAAAGAAAAAGAAGAGTGCAATGGATGACATATTTGGGTAACACGGATAAAAGTATAATGATGCGTGAATTTATTACATATAAAAGACAATAGACACAAAATGCTTTATAGCAAACCGTCGAACCTTATTGTACACAAAAAAAATGTTCTTAAAAAAACCTAAACCTTTAAACCCCCAAAATAAACCGATACCTCATTCAAATTCTTTCTCACTCTCCTGCGTGATATGTCACCACTTCAAGAAAGTGAGCAATTCTCTCAAAAGTAATTGTTGAGATATGAAGCCTGCTCGTTGACAGGGCATATGGCATCCTGTCGGAACTTCACCGACGAACTTAACTGATCAGTGTCTAGACAAAACTCATCATCGTAATCCTCGTCAATGCGGTATCTGTGCTGTAAAGAATTGTTTTCAAGTTGAATGGGCATGTGCAGTCTTGGGTCAGATGTGAACGAGCCCTCTTGGTTCAAAGGCCCAGTGTGAGGGCCAACTGAGGAAGTGGCTGAATTCGTCGGAGAGGTGTTATAATCACCAGATGAGAGAAGAGCTGGGGTCATAGAATTTGGAGTGTTCATGATGGGAGATTTTTGTTCCACCGGAACGACACAATGCTTATTTGTTCTCTTTCTTTGTTCCTTCATCAAGCGGTTCATTCTCTTTTTCAACCTGTTTTTAATTCTGGACTTTCCCTTAAAACCATGCGGCAAATATTTGCACTCCGCGCCTTCAATGTGGATTTCACACCAAATTTCGCCAGTTTCGAACCATTCGCCGCACATGGAACAATTACCAGGTGACATGGGTCGTTCCTTGGACGACAATCCTTCGGGGTACTTAAAATGCCTGGTTTTCAAGTGCGTTTTGTAAGTATCTCTTCTGGAGAAGCCTCCTGTAGGGTGGCACTTGTGGGTAACGTCATTTTCATCGACGTAGATTGACGATTCGTGAAAAGGGCACCTGTAGGCCTTCTCGATGGAATGCTTTTTCAAATGGCGAGTCAAGTAGCCTCTCATTTTAAAACTAGACTCGCAATGAGGACACTGGTGAGGATGGCCATGACCGCCGGCCTCTTCGCCCTCTAAAGGACTTTCGCCATTTTCGTCTTTCGCCTTATCGTAGTCGCTAGCATTAGACGACGGGGTATCCATTTGATGAGTGACAGAGGCCTTTTCACTTGAGGCAATAGAGTCGTTGTTGGAAGAGTTTGATGTGATAGGAGACAATATGGGGTCCTGCTTTGGAACGGCCCCCTTAGGCGCACCTGAAGACTTAAGAGCGTCCAACTCAGGAGCAAGGGGCAAATCGTCCGTCAAGGCCCACTCGATTTCCCCCTTGGAGTTTTTGAAGGGGAGCAAGCGAGTGGTCAACCCAGTTGAACAAGGTTGAGGATGGGTGGAAGACGTCGACACAGACAGTGTGGAGCCGCAAATGGAAGACTCGTGGTCGATAGAGGCATCATCCATGGATGGGAAAAGCGGAGGGACGGATTCTTCCGCAAAGTCTGTATTTGTGTCACGGGTTTCCGGTTCCAGGAGAAACACATATCTGAGAGGGAGCAAAATACTGAGAAGCAGGGCAAAACACCAGGTCAAAAACGCTGGGAAGGGAAGATGGGCGGAAAATTTGGGCAACCGGTCCATTAGACCGGAAAGCTCTGGCTTGCGGGCCTGGGGTTCAAACATGGTGTAATCGATCGGGCTGGATTTTGAGGAAGGGTTTAGCGAAGGAAAAAGATCACACTAGACGACCAGATTTTCTTGGATCTCACACGACCACCTTGGGGCGCGATGTAGCTGGCCCGGGAATGGGGCCATAGTGCATACTGGGGTGGGGCAATACGGAAAAAATTACGTAATCAGCGTTAAATTTCTATGCGGCTTCCCAGGCGAGGCGACCGAGGCCGTTTCCGCCCATATTTAGATCTGTTCGCGCCCGACAATCTGGTTTTGCCCGAGCAGATTTCTGTGCACAGACCCTGCATTAGTTCGGCGGCGCACGTGACCCCACGCACGTCACAGAGATTTGGGCTGCTCGCTAAAATAGTGGAGAATGTTGGGGAAGAAGCTTGATTCGTCATCAAACTGCTCCGCCAAAAACTCTCTGTCCCACACTGCATTCTCGTTGACAAACTGGAATTGGTTGCCAAAAGGCGAAGCTTCGCTTGACGACAGCGCTAGGGAGGGTTTGCGCTCGGGTTCTGGAGCTACGGCCGGAGGTTCAGGTTTCGATATTCCCATAGCGGGCGGAACTAGTAGATGGTACAGTAATTGGTCCTTTAAATTAAAACCGCCTCCCTCATCCGAACTGTCATCTGTATCGCTTTCCTCTTCCTCAACCGGCTCGTCATCAATAACCTCGTCGTAGAACCCCGGAGATGTCATAGACAACTGTGCAGGTACATTCGTGTCTTCATAAGTGACCAAAGAGTTGATAGAGAGAATATCTCTTCTGGAATCTCGGTTGTGGCCGGGAGGTTTCTTTCTTTCCGTGCTTCCATGGTGCGAGAAGGAACTCTCCACTCTGCGATTAAACCCCTCAATTGACTCCATTACCTCGTGAACAAACCACCAGTTCTGGCCAAGTATCTCGAATTCCTTGATGTAGTTGTCGCAAAGATCGCCAATCTCAACCATTTTTCTGTAGACCTGGCTATCCGATGGGATTCCCCGAAGTTTGGAAGCCATTCTCATGCGACTTGTCAAGGGTACTGAAAGCCCGACAAGCATTATCAGAGGAATGAGAGGTATGGGCATCACTAACTCGTAACCCTGTCCATTTTTGAGCATTACGAGCAAGTCGAGGAACGTTTGGCTGAATTTGAGGCTCGGGTCGTCAATTTCGTCACAAGTCTTCAGCGATTTGAGATGCCCTGTTCTTAAAATCAATCCCAAGTGGCTTCGAATTATCTCTTCTAGGAAAAGAACATGTCTCTCCCTGTAAGCACTCACGGGAATGTCTGGGAGGCATCCCACCTTCTCGGCACCAAAGGCGGCAGAGGTGCTGAATTTCGCTCTCAAAGCCTCAGTTTTGCTAGAGATCTTGTTATATTCCTTAACATATTCTGAAGATTTGAAAACTGGATCTCCGGGGAGAGTCTCTAGTATGACGGTTTCTTTACCTTTGATAGTTCTAGGCGGCCGAAAAGCTGCAATCAAAGTATCTTCCAATGCGTATGCAAGTGTAACAATTCTGTCGAGGTGTGGTACAGTTTCAGGACGTTTAATGTTGAAATCAGACCTTTTTATGACAACAGCTTTTCCGTTCAATAACGCATTGAATCGGTCGAAAATGAAAATTACCCACCACAATTGCTGGAGGTACATGGATTTTTTCTCTGCACCCTCTTTGATTAATCTTTCGTGGAAGAAGTGATGGTGAAAGAGTAAAGAGAATGCATAACTCACGCAGTCGAATAGGTCGTGAGAACTTTGCTCATTTCCAAACTTATTGAATGTAAAGTTCAAAGAGAGTAGGAGCTGAGTGGTCAAACGCGTGAGTTTTTCTGTATCCTCGAGTTCAGGCAAAAATAGGAGAAGCTGACGTACTTTTGCTTCCAACTCATAGATGAGTCGGTTCTGATTATCCTTGAAAGAGGCACCATTTGCGTGGAAAGACCTCTGTAAAATCGGTATAGACAAATCGTCTCTCGCAGCGATGATCACAATAGCGTATACCATAATATTAGGCACCTTGTCCTTTTTGTAAAGCTCCCAGAATTCCTGTTCGTGGACTATGGGAAAGATTGAGTTTACTTTGTAGAAGTAAATTTCGAAAAGTTTCAACAAGTCGGACTGGGTGACGTCAAAAAACCCAGGCGAGTTTAGGGTAAAGGCGTGAATGAACAACAAGAATCTAAAATGCTGGCTATTGCGTGGGGAGAGAAATCTCCTTTTGTTTCTATGTTTTCTAGAGAGCACCTCGGTGAGTGTCACACGCGTGGTGTCTTTGGTTTCTTTCCGACTGAGTGACTTTGCATAGTAGACTGCCGTTTCCTTGATGCTTGTGTTGAAGTTGAAGGCTCGCTTAAGTAGCCTCCAGTCCACCTTGTGAATGAACTGATCCACGTTGTCAGGGGACAAAGATATCGGGGTGCGAGCAGATCCCTGGGAGCCCGTTTGCCCGTTGACGCTCGTTGCACCACTACCAACATCGCTCTTGCTGGGCGTGAAAGACGTTACATCCGCGTTCAACGCAAGGTTCCCGTGTATGGGCGGCGATTGGAATGACTCCGCCAGTGGGTCAAAATTGTGGGTCGCAAAGGGTGCCGTGGACGCACCAGAAGGCAACTGCAGGGCTTCTGGTGCTGGCAACGAGGAAACGACCGCCTGAGGATCCGACGGAGCGTTGCCAGGTTGCGCCGACATGAAATCACGAGCTCCGGGATCCACGTAATTTTGTTCAAAGGAGCCCGCTTTGGTCTGAGGAAGGGGAGTCCACGCAAGAGTGAAATTCGGATCGGAGGATGTTGATTTCAGCAGGGCCCTCTGTGTTTTGAGTTCCGCTCTGTGTTTTTTCGTGGGTGGCTCGGTCTCAGCGGGAGCCGGTTTTGCCGAAATCAAGTCACAGTCGAGTTTGTGGGAGCGGCAGTCATCGCATCCGTAGATCTCGTAGCTGTCGGTCAGAGTACACCGGGTCCGCCTTGTCCGGCAATTACGGCAACAGCGAAACGTGCGCCGGCGAGTCTTGTAATTGGCGTTGAAGGCAGGAAACACCGAAGTTTTGATTTGCCCTTTCACGGGAGGCAAAGGCATAGGAGACAGGAAAGAAAGAGGCAGCCGGGTGGAGCTCCACCACTTGGCAGGCGAGAAGTGATGCATGAGGAAATGCGGGGAATGGGGTAATGCGCGTGCGGCCGGCGAAAATTGCCCGTCCGCACCGAGCATGCACGAGGTTTGTGGGCGGGGCAAGACTTGTATGCGGAGGTACTGATGCGGAGGATTCTACGGCTGCGTCTTTTGCCCCGTTCCTCGGGTGGCAGCATCATGTCGGCCCACTATGATGTGGGAGACGGGATTGTCCCGCAGGGAGGCGGTTTCCTTGCAGGCTCGTAATTTTTTCATGTTAGGGCAGATCCCGCGCATCGGCCAAGGTGCCGGAGCAAAGAGAAGACGTATATGTGGGGACAGAGGCCAAAGAGAAGGAGAGAAGAAAAATTGAAGAGGCAGTCAGGGACAGTCCAAGGTGACCACGGAGAGCAGAGAAGGTCGCAGGCGGTGAGAGCGAGGGAAATGGAGTGTGGCAGATGGTATAGGTGGGAGCATCCATTGGGGCCCACACTACGCAGCGGCCGAAAAACCAAGTCATCAGGACACCAATATGGACTTACACAGCTTCAGCCACCCGTCGGTGACCAAAATCAGGGACAGATACTGGTTCCACGAGACCAGCGATGAGGCGTTTCCCGGCCAGCTGTTCGGGCTAGAAATCAAGAGACTTCTCCACCACAGCAAGAGCGAGTACCAGGACATTCTCGTGTTCGAGTCCGCCACGTTCGGCAACGTGCTCGTGCTCAACGGCATCGTGCAGTGTACCGAGAAAGACGAGTTTGCATACCAGGAGATGATCACGCACGTGGCTGTGATGAACCACCCTCACCCAAAGAAGGTGTTGGTGATTGGCGGAGGTGACTGTGGAGTGGTGCGGGAGTTGGTGAAGCACGTGGACATCAGCGAGTTGGACAGCATCACGTTGGTGGAGATCGACCAGCAGGTGATAGACTTGAGTGTCCAGTACTTGCCGGAAATGGCCAAGTTCCACAACCACCCGAAGGTGACGATCAAGATCGCGGACGGATTCGAGTTCTTGCGGAAATTGGGCACGGTGCCCGAGGCGGAGAAGTACGACGTGATCATCACCGACTCGTCCGACCCGGAGGGCCCGGCCGAGGAGTTTTTCCAGGTGAACTACTTTGCGTTGTTGCAGAGCGCGGCCAAGGCGGACGGCGTGGTGATAATGCAGAGCAGCGAGAACATCTGGTTGAACCTCGCGTACTTGACCCAGCTCAAGGACAAGGCCAGCCAGGTGTTTCGGAACGTGGCGTACTGCCAGTGCTACATGCCGTCGTACACCAGCGGCCAGTTGGGGCTTCTCGTGGCGTGCAATGACGCGGCCAAGGATTTGACCAAGCCGGTGCGCACGGCCGCGCACGAGACCGAGGTGTTTCGCTACTACAGCGCCAAGGTGCATGAGGCGGCGTTTGTGTTGCCCGCTTGGGCAGACCGCGCAGTGAACGGACAGTAAGCCAGCAGAAGGGCACACGGATCTTTGGTACTTGCAAACGGTCATGGACCGACTGGTCATAATGTGGGGGTCGACCGCAAGGCGGCCAGAGTCAGTATATTTAAGGCAGACAGTAAATAGACGACCGTTGATTGTGGGGTAGGTAGACAGACCTTGGCAGACACACCGATGGTGGACATACCGTTGGTGGACAGACTGAGATGGACTGAGAAGTACCCGTGGGTGGACAGAGTTGGATAGACCGAGTATGATAGACTAGGATAAACAGACTAATATAGACAGATTCAGATGGACATTATGCGGATGACAGAGTCAGGTGGACATAGCAAGATAGACAGGGTAAGATGGACAGACTGAGATAGAGAGGATCCGATAGACAAGATAGACAGGTTAATACAGACAGACTTTGATCGACAGTGATACAGAAAGACTAAAACAGACAGACTTGGATAGACGCTGTTGGCAAGCAGACTAATGGAGACAGGGAAGATGGACAGACCAAATCGAAGTTAGATGCATAGACTAAGATAGGCAGACCTATCTCAGACTAAGATAGCGAACAAAGATGGATATAGTAAATGGAAAGACTAGATAGACAGACTGGATAGACAGACTAGATAGACAGACTAGATAGACGGACTAGATAGACAGATAGATGGACAGACTTGATAGACAGACTAGATAGACAGATAGACAGACTAGATCAGACGAACTGATGGAAGTTGTAGACACGAACTAAACATCGGAAAACAGCTCCTTTCGGAATGGCTTAAAACCCAGCAGACGCTTTTGAAGTATTCTCCCCAGTAAACCTGAGTGCTGGAATACAGAAAAGGTTGAAGAACGACAAAACACCCAAGCCTTTATAAACCCAAGCCTTAATAAACCCAAGCCTTAATAAACCCAAGACTTGATAAACCCAAGCCTTAAGAGCATCCTCTACGAAACACTCAAGCCTTCACAACACCCACTCTTAGAATACCTATCCTATGGCCCCGCCTAACCAAGACGGAGACCGTTTGGGCCAACTAGATCTTCGCAGACTGACTTGCAAGCCGCATTCCAACTCGTGGCCAATTATTGCCAGTAGAGAAGCCCTCATAAGTTTGAATTACTAGGAGATGACGCTAATGCTAGTGTAATCTCCAGTTCGGCTAGCCCCGAAGGCCGAGCCTCAGCTCTCACTGGACATAGACACATCTGCAACACGCAGTGCAACACGCACTGCGAGCGGCGTCGGCTTGCGCACGTGACCTCCCTGGGCGGGGCACGCACACGCACGTGACGCGGTGCTCACCCCATCCCCGGCACAACAAACAAAATTTTAACACATTTACACTACTACCCTAACACGACCGTGCACCGGAATTTTGCACCCACCCCCCGCACATGAGCCACGAGGACGATTACCCCGAGAACATCGACGAGCAGTTACTCACCGCAGTCAAGAACCAGGTCAACGGCCATGACCTCGACGACCCGGCCCAGGTCAAATTGGACCCGGGCAAACACCTCCACCAAAACCCCGAGAGCCGGCAGCCTCTGCAGGAGCAGCGGGCGGCCCAGGAGGCCCAGGCGCTATACCACCACCAGCAGCATTTGCACGACGTGGGCGAGTCCGAGTACAACATCCAGATCCCCGACCCCATCATCGATTCGCGGCTGAAGATCTACCCGGTGTCGGAAAACACCATCACCAACGAGGGAAACTTGATCACGCGCCCGTTCCCGGAGCAGATGTTCCACACGCGTGACGAGCTCAACGAGTTCATCTCGGAGTTTGCCCGCGACAACGGCTTTGGCATAGTGATTGCCCACTCCAACAAGAAGGCCATCTACTACACGTGCGAGTTGGGCGGCCGCTACCGCCACAAAAAGGGCAAGCTGATCCAGCAGCAGGAGGAGGAGGAGGCGCGCCGCCAGCTCAACGACTCGGGCACCGCGTACGTGTTGGAGCCGCACGCGCGCACCAAGAAGTTGCGCTGCCCCTTCAGCATGACCGCGCTGTTCCGCAAGTCCAACCTGATCTGGTCGTTGCGCACCACGTGCAACGAGCACAACCACCCGCAGTTGGACCCGTTGTCCAACCACCCGATGTTGCGCAAGCGTTCGGACGAGTTGAACTTGCTCATCTTGGACTTGTACAAGGTGGGCACCAAGCCCTCCCACATCGAGGCCAAGATCAAGCACCAGTTCCCCGACGTGTTGATCAAGCGCGAGGACATCTACAACGAGATCAGGGGCTACAAGCGCAAGTTGAAAAAGCAGAACAAGTTCTTGCCGGGCGGTGGCGTGCTGGCCTCGGGCATCAAGCGCCGCCGCAACGCCGCGCTGTACCACCAGGTGATGGAGGGCGACGACGACGACGAGCACGACGAGGCCTTGTCCTACGAGTTGGAGCGCCAGCGCCAGGAGGCCGAGTTGCAGCGCCAGTTGGCCGTGGACGCCCATCACTCCCACCACCACGCCATGGGCCACCCGCATTCCCTCTCGCCCCACCCGCATTTGGACGAGCAGCAGCTCCAACATTACCAACAACAATTGCATGCCCATGGCCTCCACGACTCCGAGCATGGCGACAGCACGGCGGCGGCGGCCATTGCGGCGGTGGCCAGTGCCGCACACGCCAATGGCAATGGCGATTTGTCTATCGACAACATTGACAGCAGGTTGGTTGGCGAATAGACTTTGTATAATAGTGTATAGTATAGACTTTGGGCCTTGTGTATTGTGTATTGTGTATTGTGTATTGTGTATTGTGTATTGTGTGGTGCCGGGTGTCGGTGTGTGCCCCTTGGCGCGAGATTTGTACCCGGCTTGCGTGTTGAAGCAGGGTCTACAGATTCGGCGATTTCCTCGACTAAAACTCAGCCGTCTTCGAATGCCCGATCGAGCGGTGGCTTCACACGTGCGAAGGTTATATTTTGCATTAAAGTAGCCGGCGACTCGTCACACCGGAAGCGGCGTTAGCCATATGTCAGCAAACTTTCTCTGTTTTATTAGAACGCTTCCACCAGCGCAGGCCTCTTTACATGTTCGATCCGACCGGACCATTGGGCCACTCATTTTCGCGGGGAATGCGCTACCTAGCTTTTTTCAGGTGACTGACAAGAAGCGCCTTTCATTATATGTTCAGCATATGCTCTCATGGACCCGTAAACTCTATATCGTGCGAATGATCTCCATGGCTTGTGCTCTTTCTTCAAAGAGTTTTGTGAGCTGGCCCACCTTGCGTCCTCTGACTACTGGCATCTTGAAGGCAGGTTTAGATTCTGCCGGTGTCTGCGTCACTGGCTTCTCTGCTATTGCTGGCCGGTCAAACTTGTACTTTTGCGGCGGAAACTGTAGGTTCACCTTGGCCTGTTCCTGTCCTTTTCTGGCGGATTTTAATGGTCCTTTCTCGTTCTCAATGGGCGCTAAAGGAGTGGCTTCGCTGCTTGACTTCTCATCCGATTCAGACTTATTGTGCCCTTCGCCTAACCTAGCTTTTTCGTTGCCTTTCAAAGTATCGTTACCTGTTCCCACAATCACAACATTCCGCTCAGATATAGGCTGTTCGCTTCTCCTTTCTGGTCTTGAAACACTAGGTTTGGGTTCACGCAAAGACCCCACCGATAGAGTGGCACCAGGCAGCACTCCTAACGATCTGCTTTGCACTGATCTGGTTGCTGGCCCGGGGTCATCGATTTGCGGTCCCAAAATATCTGCTAGAATGGCCTTCGTATCAAATTGAGATGCGGTCTCCGGGATCTCATTTTCGTCGCCCGAATCATAACCTTTCATAGTAATTTCGTGTGACATGTTATACAGCTCGTCGATGGCCGTATTTTGAAGCGATTCACCATTGACGATTTGCTCGACCGTTTTGAACCTTTGTTGATAGAGGGGTCGTATCAGGGGCCAATGTGTGATGACGTTTTTGATGAAGCGGGTGCCGATCGTAATGCGATCTTTATTCTGCGTCGACAATAGCTCATGAGTCAACGCATGGCAAATACTCTTTGCTATCGAAAGATGAGTGTGGTTGGTCACTGCCGAATTTTCCACAATCCGGTAGCACAAATCCATTATCTGAAATATGAGCGTGTTTGCCTCATCCTCGATCATCATCAAGTTCAAGATCTCTATTGTGTAGCCAAGCTGGTCATTCATGGGCAATGCAATCTTGTTTACCGGAATCAAGGGTCCAGACACATCCAAAAGTAATTTTTTGAAACAAGAGGCAATGCAGTTCAAATCCCAGTCATTAATCCAAATCAACTGGTTTCGAGTGATACATAGAATTAAAATCTCTGTGCTTAGTCTGTTTCCGGGACGATGGAATATCAGTTCCACGTTGGGTCCGTATGTATCAATGATGCGAAAGATTTGGTAAAAATGATGATAAAAGACGGGATCGGTGTCTCGAGAAAATCGGGTGCCTGGGGAGATTATGGGTTGAATGGGAAAGGAAAAATCGATTTTGGGACTAAGGGTAGAATTGGCATCGTGCTTGTAAATGTTAAGCGATATTTTGAGCTTTGTAATGTCCACATAGTTTGAAAGTTCCGATAGCGAGCCACAACTAGTGAGGATGCTATTGTGGGATGCCTTATTGTCAAATAATAAGCTTAAACGCGCTAGAGTTTTTCTCGAGAAGGAGATGTTTGTCAAGATTTGGGAGATGGACTTGACAAACCAACTTTCGTGTACTGATATCACTTTTGTGAGGTTTTTAACGTTGTCTCTGCTTTCTTGGTCGGGCGACAAAAAAGCTTTCAAAAACTTCACACCCCAAATCCAATTAATTTTGTTGAGCCCGCAGCTGAACATCACAAGGACATAAGGCAGGTCCGGGAGCGATTGAGTCAAGGTTGGAATAAATAGATCATAGTCAATCTCAAGTGTGGATGGAAGGTATGAGGTATCGAATACATAGATGGGGTATCCGGTGTAGGCATCAACCTCATCGGACTTGTAGAAAATCCTTTCCATTTTACAGAAAGATTATCGAGCGATTGGCGTATACCTGTTCGCGCAGGTGTTTTGGAATATATGGTTCGCGATTCTCGTGAATACAAGAAATATGTATACTGTATAATATGGCCTAGTTTCCCATACCGATTGGCCGGATGTAGATGGGCCTGTGGGAATATAATGTAACGGGAGTCCTGGCTGATGCTTTCGGATAGAATATGGTGCTACATGGAAACCAAAAATTGAGCATCTCGAGAATGTATGCCAAACATCAAAAGTGGGATGCAAAGATTCAAACGAGGCTAGCTAACATCTGTGGGCTGCGAGAGGAACAAATCCACTGGAGATGTAACAAGAACTTATTCTAGCTCACGCAAGAATTACTAAGTTCATCAGTATAAAAGCACACAGGCTGAGCAGTTTCTTCAGCGCGAGTAAATTTTTTATCACTTGCGAAAGAGAACAAGGCCCTGTCTTGGCCACATGAGTCCCAAAACCTTTACTATCGGCAATTTTCAACGCACTTCGCATTCCAGTGCTGTAAGGTGCTCGGTACCAGAATAGAGCACGTGACCGAATCTGAGGAGTATCTGCAGGAGACAAACTCGTTTGCCACAACTACACCGACAAATCCCAATCTCAACTAGTAGCCCGTTCATTGTCCACCATGGCTCCAGTTAAAGACCATGTGACTCCATCGGATGGAGAAGCGCAAAAAAAGAAGCAGCCTGTTGTCTCCGAGGAAGAGCTTTCTGAAGAGGATCAAAAATTGAAAGATGATTTGGAATTGTTGGTTGAGCGCTTAGTTGAACCGGATCAGCAAGAGGGCTTGTGTGTCACTTCTTTGGAAACAATGAAGAATTTTATTAAGGATTCCACTACCTCAATGACAGCTGTTCCTAAGCCTTTGAAGTTCTTGAGACCTCACTACGAGCTGTTGACTGAATTATACGAAAACTGGGCTGAAAAGGGTGTTTCTGACAAGCTTTTGCTTCAGCTCGCAGATGTCATCTCCGTATTGGCCACTACCCGCTCGGACGAGAGCAAGGCTGACTCTCTTAAGTATAGATTATTGGCATCGGACGAAACAATCGCTGATTGGGGCCACGAGTACATGCGCCACTTAGCTTTGGAAATTGGAGAATCCTACGAAGCGAAATTGGGCTCTGATGATGCTTACATTGCCCGCTTGGTCGAATTGTCCTTCCATATTGTACCCTTTTTCTTGAAACACAATGCCGAGGCCGATGCGGTTGATTTGTTATTGGAGATAGAGTGCATTGAAAAATTGCCACAATACTTGGATAACACCACATACGCTAGAGTTTGTCTCTACATGGTTAGCTGTGTTCCGCTTTTGGCTCCTCCAGATGATACGGCTTTCTTACACACCGCTTACTCTATCTACTTGGCCTACGGTCAATTAACTCAAGCCTTAACTTTGGCTATTAAGTTGGACAACGAGTCATTAATTAAGCAGGTGTTTGAGTCGACCGAAGATCTCTTGGTTCACAAACAGCTTGGTTTCATCTTGTCTCTGCAATTTAACAGATTCAAGTACCCGGGAAATAATGAAGAAACACAAGAGATAATCTCGAACGTGAAATTGCCAGAATTTTACTCATACTTGGTGGAAGAATTGAACTTATTGGAGCCAAAGGTTCCAGAGGATATTTACAAGTCTCACTTGGAAGATTTCAGATATGTTTACGGGCTGGGGTCTATCGACTCAGCCAAGCAAAACTTGGCGGCATCTTTCGTTAACTCTTTCCTCAACTTTGGTTATGGAACAGACAAATTGATATTGCAGACAGGTGAGAGTGAGACAAAATCCTGGATCTACAGAACTAAAGGTGCCGGTATGATCTCTTCTACTGCTTCCATTGGCTCAATTTATCAGTGGAATATCGATGAGGGTTTGCCTGCTTTGGACAGATACACATATTCTTCCGATGACATGATCAAGGCTGGCTCTATCTTGGGTACTGGTATTATCTCTGCTAACATCAATGATGAAGCAGAAGTCTCTTTGGGATTGTTACAGGAATATGTCCTGGACCCCAAGAAGATTTTCCAAACTTCGGCCATCAACGGTCTCGGTATTGCATATGCTGGATCCGCCAATGAGGATGTCTTAAATTTGTTGCTTCCACTCATCTCCGACACTGAGATCTCTTTGGAGGTCTCTTGCTTAGCCTCTTTGGCTCTTGGTCATGTATTTGTCGGTACGTGCAATGGCGACATTACCTCTGCTATTTTGCAAACTTTGTTGGAGAGAGACTACACTCAATTGAACAACAAGTTCATCAGATTCATGGCATTGGGTCTTGGCTTGTTGTACATGGGTAAGACAGAGATGGTGGAGGATGTCTTGGATATCATTGATGCAATTGAACACCCAATTAATAGGACATTAAAAGTGTTAGCCAACATTTGTGCCTACGCTGGCACCGGCAATGTTTTACAAATCCAGTCTTTGTTGCAGATGTGCTCCGCAATGCCCAAGGACAACGAAGACGAGGAGAAGAAGTTGGCGGAAAGCGAGGAAGACACGTTGAAGCGCGAAGGCAAAGATACCGAAATCCCAGCAACGCAATCCGAGAGCCAAACTGCTGGAGACGATGAAGTGGAGGATGAGGCGGATTCGAAGACCGAAGTTAAGCAAGAGGAGGGTAAAGATAAGTCTGACAGTGCTTCGGAAGATGAAGGAGAAGATGAGGATATTTTCCAAGGATTTGCTGTCTTAGGTCTTGCTTGTATCGCTATGGGTGAACAAATTGGACAAGACATGGTATTGCGTCATTTCTCTCACTTGATGCATTACGGAAACCCATTGATCCGTAGAACCGTTCCTTTGGCCATGGGCCTTGTCTCTGCCTCCTATCCACAGATGAAAGTATTTGACACACTCTCTCGTTACTCGCATGACCCAGATTTGGAGGTGTCCCAAAACGCAATCTTTGCCATGGGTTTGGTTGGTGCTGGTACCAACAACGCTAGATTGGCGCAATTGTTGAGACAGTTGGCGCAGTACTACTGTAAGTCGCCCGACTCTTTGTTTATGGTCAGAATTGCCCAGGGTATTTTGTACATGGGTAAGGGTACTTTGACGTTGACACCATTCAACATCGAAAGAACAATCTTGAACAAGGTTTCTTTGGCCGCTTTGTTGACAGTGTCTGTTGGTTTGCTAGATCCAAAGGCGTTTGTTTTGAGTGACTCTACAACAGAGACTTCGCACCAAATGTTATACTACTTGACGACTGCAATCAAGCCAAGGATGTTGGTCACAGTGGATGAAGACTTGAACCCAATCAAGGTAAATGTCAGGGTCGGGCAGGCGGTGGATGTTGTTGGCCAAGCAGGTAAGCCAAAGACAATCACAGGATGGGTTACGCAAGCCACGCCTGTGTTGTTGAGTTACGGCGAAAGGGCAGAGTTGGAGAACAACGAGGAATGGATCAGTCTATCGCATACCTTGGAAGGCATTGTGATCTTGAAGAAATCGCCCGACTACGCGGAGGTGGAAAACTGAAACGAGTGCGTGTATTAGAAAAATGATATTTTAATCAAATGCCATACAATTGATAGGAAAGCTTCTAGAAGTAAAAAGTCGTTTCTTGTTCTCGGTGAAGCTGCCGAGGGAGATGATAGGTGGGGCCCGTTGCAGAGCACCAAGAGAACGGGAGCCCCATGTAAACTGTTTCGGGTCCTACTTGAATTCAGGAGCCTTTCCTGCCATCATCAAGCCGACAATCAACCCGAACAAACCCAAGACGGAGCCGAAAATCTCAATGACCAAGATCTTGACAAACAACGAGGAGTCGGCTGCGTCGGAGATTGCCGCGGTGGAGCCGGTGATGCCCACAGCGATACCACACAACAAGTTGGAAATCCCGACAGTGAGACCAGCCCAAAACAAGGCGAAGCCAGTGTATAGGTTTTCCTTGGTGTACAAAGATGCCTCTGGCACGTTGCTGACCTTGGCTGAAAACACGATGGCCATGATCAAACCGTAAATGGCGACCACCTCACAGAAAATAATGGAAATCAAGTTTTTGGTGGTAATTCTTGGGGCTCGGACACCCGCACCGAGAATGGACGCACCGGTGATGAAAATACCCCAAGCCGCTCCAATGACGGAAAAGCCAATACAACTGGCGATACCCAAGTTCGCCCACATGTAGGGGGAGGTTGTTTCTAGGAACTCACCGACGTTGAACGACTCTCCCTCGCCTTGGAAGAGCAAGTATCCGCCAACGGTTAAAAGCGAGAGCGCAATGATCGATTGGGTGACTGCCATTGTGGTTTTGGCCTGTAGGTGAGGATGGGTGCTTTATCTGGGTATCCGACGACATAATAAAGTGGTTTGCACCTGGTGCGGGATGCACGGGTGCGCTGCATGCCGGAGACTGTTCCCGTGGTGATTGCTGATGGGAGGTGGCATACGGTCAGTGCCAGCGATTGGCGCGGTACGGTTAGGATGAGAATGTCGTCAGCTTGGGACGTTTCTGTAATTGACCAAGTAACAGACAGTAGTAGGTGCCCCAATGCGGACTATCAAATCTCACATTCAGCCCCGTGCCTCAGCCATGTATAGGCGCAGCATTGAACTCGCAACCTCAACACCCACTGGCATGAGCAAACGGCTTACAAAGTATATATTGATCGCTCTCGTGGCATCATGTGCGGTGTTAATGGTTCTCGGTTCGCAACGAGGGGACATCTTCTCCAGCGTCATTCCCGAGAAACCTTCGGCAAAGGCTCCATCCGACCCTGCTCCCCAAAACGCAGACGAGGACCTTGAGAAAAGCGGTGCCGCTGCTCCTGCGACGCCTCCAGACTCGAAAAACAGGTACACTCGCACCACGACGGGAGCAGAGACCAAGGACTATGTGAAAGATGTGTTTATCAGGTCTGACCCGGGAGAAGTCTTGGATTCAAGCACCGTCCTCATTGCGGCTCTGTTGGCGAACAAGGATGCTTTCGGCGATCAGCGGACAATCACAGACTTTGTGGAATCGCTTCTGGCTTACAATTACGACCCAAATGCCATCAGTTTGGCGTTCCTCTGTGGTACCCAAGACCTCTATGACACCATGTTGCCCTACGTTCGAGACTGGCTCGCAACCACCTCGCCCGCCTATTCTAAAGTTACCTTGATTCGGGCTCCGTTCCTTGACTCTGATTTCAAAGCGTCGGACCATGCTCCAAGCAAACAAAAGGCCCGGCGCAGACTCATAGCCCGGGCCAGAAACTTTGTTTTGCTCAACTCCTTGGGGGATGAAGAGTTCACTTTGTTTCTTGACGCGGATATCGTGCAAATGGCCGACAACGATTTCATTCACCGCTTCGTCAAGAGTGGGAAAGATATCATCGTTCCTAGGGTACAAAAGGGAGGGTCCGAAGATTACGACAAAAACACTTGGCGTGGGCAGCGCCAAGTGCCATCCGCCAAAGAGCTTGAGTTGATGGACAACAACCAGTGGAGCAAATTCAAGTTCATCCCTATGGACGTTCCTGGAAAAATGTACCATTTGGAAGACCACGTCAAGACGCTAAAACACAAAGGCATTGACCCCGCTTTACGGGAATTAGACTATTCTGTGGAACTTGATTCTGTTGGAGGCGCTGTGCTTTTTGTGAGATCGATTATTTTCAAGCAAGGCGTGATTTTTCCGCCAACTTATATTGTGGGCACAACCTGGGAAAGACAAGAGGGCTATGACGGCATTGAAACAGAAGGTTTATGTTACGTTGCCAAGGTTCTTGGGTACAAGTGCTGGGCAATGCCAAACATTGTTGCGTATCATGCTAATTGACGGTTCTTAGGGGTATGCGGTTTGAGTTTCCGTAAATTGGGAAAAAGGACGGATTACACTATCCTGTTACTGGGAATTGAGTATCAATTGTCTCCGGTTCTACAATAAGACATCATAAGAGTTTTGCCAGTGTGACCGATTTTTTTATTTTGGGTAATATCGCAGTTTAAAGATATAGATCGGGGTCTGCCATTCGACGTCAAAGAAATGGAGTAGTTTCGTAAATAGGACTTGTCACTCCTTCTAGGGAAATCGCATGTAGTCTTCCACGATCGTTCCTCAAATAAACTTTCCATAACGACTTCTTAAGATGAAATTCTACAAAATCACCTGCGAGACTGGGGCTGTCCTGCTTTTGCCTCTTGGTGGCCGGTTCATTTAGTACTGGACCGAAAAAGCCGTCAGACCAATTTTCCTTCAATTGTTTACCATTGATAACGGCCTTTGAGTTTGCTAATCCACAAAGCAAGCTCAATGCATTATTTTCAAGGTCGTCCACAAGAGATGGGATTACCTTCTTAAAAACATGAAGAAATGTGTGGGCCATACCATTTGTACAAATTAGAAGTGGCAAATCTGTATGTCTGTTCAATATGAGCTTTACCTCCGTGCCTGGAACTGTGTTCATTTGGAAGATAAGCTCTCTCTTAGGTTCTCTCCTCATGTAAGGGCGACAATACTCGACCGGAAGCTCATGTTTGTAGTCCGTTGAACGAGAGGATATCCCCAGTGGATGCAAGTCAACGATGTTTATAACGATTTCCAGTGCCTTTGTAAGCAGATTGTACGATAAAGTGTGCTTAATAAGACGTTGCTCCAATTCAGCAAAGCGATAGTACTTACACTCTTTGATAAGCAAAGCACGATGTTCGTCATTTGTTATAATGTTTGCGTTTCCTCTGAGAAACTCCATCAAGTCAGAGAAAAGATTCAGAGAGCGATTGGGAACACTAGGAGGCAGTTGCGGTGGAGGGCGTAACAATGCTACCAGAGCGATCAATTTTTCGGAACCGCTAAATACGGTATCGTAATGGACCAGGAAGTAATTGGGATAATTCCCCGTGCGAACAAAAAGGGATTTGGGCATTCTGAAGGACTTCCCTCCAATGTCAGCAAACCAATATTCTTGAAGCAGTTCCAGAAGCCGATTGAGACAAAAGTATAAACTATCCAGTAAAATGTTCACAAATTCATCCGCGCTTTCGATTTCAACGTGGTATCCTTGTAAGTGAGCATATATTTTCTCGAACACGAGTGGATTTCGGTCAATATGTAACACTGAGTCGGTGTTATTCGCTTGTGAAAAGTAGGTAGTAAAGTATGACGGACCATCAGACAGCAAAGAGGCGCCTCCGATCTTGAAAAGCTTGTAGCCCACCTGAATCAAGTACACCTTATCATGAGGAAGATATTCCGGAATCACGGGATCGAACTCTGCTCTTGTATCCATCGAAACGAGGCGAGATTTATGCTGTCGCGCTTTAATCGACTCGTAGATTGCACCTATCTATCGCGCCAATCTCGGTCAGTAACAATTGAACTCGAATAGAAGACAACAACCGTTTATAAGGAATTATAATTGCGTGAAGTCGTAACTGCAAAAAGACGTGGAGACTGCTGCCGGCAATTGAGTTTTTTCTTTGTATTCACCCGACCTTTCTTTCCGAAATGGTTGAAAGTACCAGACCGCGCACCTTATCATTGTTCTCCCCACACACTCACTTTCTTCACGCACACCCTTTGTCTTTGTCACGTTCGGCGAATGGGGAAACGATCAAGAAATTTTGATGGCTGTTGGACATGTCGATCTCGGAAAATCAAATGTGACCTCACAAGACCAGTGTGTTTGCGATGCCAGAAAGCCAAGTTCGAATGCAAAGGCTACAATCTAATTCTAGGCTGGGCTGATGGTTTGAGCATCGACAAGAAAAACGAAATGGTATCTATTCCCATTTCCCGATCCAGCTCAGAAGATACCAAAGATGGCGGATGGATGAGGCGTAACGTTGAACTAGTGAGGTTTCCAAAGCTGATGCAGTTCGAAACGTACGCCAAATTGAATGATGTCATCAACGATCTTGATGACGTATCAGAATCCTCAGCAAATGAATCACATTTCTCCGGTCCATTTGGGTTCTACCGGCCCCAGATTGTGGTCTCAGAAGGATTGCGCCAAAGCAAACTGCTTGACGCTCCTCTTTGCGATCCCCAGACTCAGAGGAGTGCTCGAAGTACAACTCGTTCGAAATCCTTATCTGAAACAGAAGCCTTGCCATCGAAGTCAAATCCAATAAGAGATACCAGCTACCCAGTTGAAAAGTTTGGGTCAATTTTTTCGAAAGCAGACAACGAATTCGTTCACTACAAACTTCTTCACTACGCGAAACTCACCATTGTGGCGATAAAAGGCAATCACTATAAGTTCAACGAACAGAGCATGTTCCATATTCTATATCCTAAGTTTTTTGTAAATACCGATTCGGATGATTGGGTGCCTAGCGTTAAAGTCCTAAATCACTTCTTCAACTATTCAAACAAACAAGTTATCATATCCCCTGCCATTCGAGAGTCCATGACATACTTAACTTCCAGTAACATTTGTTTTATTCGGGTTGCGTCTCCTAATTTATACTGGGATACTCTTGTCGTGACCTTCTTGAAGCAAAATTTATTCGAGTTGGTATGTGAAGAATACTCGATCACTGGTAATTGGGACTCACATCTAGTTGGACCATCAGAAGGTCCTATCTCGCGCAAGCAGCTTATCAAGAATATTAGATTTGGTGTTCTTTGCATGACTTTGGCTTTATGCCACTTTCACAAATATCTTAAACAGGGGAAAAAATATAGCAACGCTGTCGACGAATTTTACATTGACGAAGACTTGATGATAAGCATATCTTTGAGAAAGTTCGGAATTATAATTTTGAACCGTCATATGGATGAATATGGTGATTACTCTCTGAATCCTGACAATGATTGTTACGATACATATATTCTTTTAGCGATCGTTCTCCAAATTCATCTTGACAACTCGTTTGGCGTCTTTGAAAATTATGAACTTATATTTGCTATTGGTGATTATATTTTAAAAGGCAAGAATGGTACCGAAACTTGTAGGAGATTCTCGCCCATCGAAAAATATCTCAGAAATTTTTTTGGTGTGCTTTGCATCTTCTATGAGTCTACCCAAGCAATAAATCTTTTCAACTATTCCATTTCTGAGAAGGATCAATTGCTCAATTATCTGGATTTGAATGAGAATTATGATCTTACAAAAGGGATGTCTCATGACGACCCGGGTGAAGCTTCGGATGAGAGTGATGACGATTTGGCGGAAAGTGCAGAGTTGTCCAGCAACATCAAAGTTGCGCCACTGAACAACGATCAACTAACATTCACTGTTCATTTTAATGAGAGTGGACTTCAGGCTAAAACTAAGAATGGTGATGATACAAGATCGATCCAAGATTTGAAGCTTCGCAAAACTCTGTCTGTGAACTCCATGCAAGCTCATCCCAAAACCCCTAAGATTGGAGACAAGTCTATTTATCTCAGTTTTGGTTTACCGAAATCCCTCGTCGAATTGTTCAGAGATATTATCCAATTGACCAACCACAAGAACGTGTTTCAAACCAAAGGAGTGACGCCCCGGAATTTTTCTAAAATATGTGCGGAGGTTGAGGACAAGCTTGTAAACTGGAACGTTGAGAATTACTGGAAACTATATGACAATGAATATAATCCCATTTCCAACGTCGCCACCAAAACATTTATTTCCAGGTTTCACGAGAAGCTTTACTATAATGTCACTAGCTTTCACAGCGCGTTATTGGTTTACTTCAAAAGGTTGATACCAGCCGTTCCAATTGAGACGTACCAAAATGATATCCAAATGTGTTTCGATGCTTTGGAAAAGCTTGTTCGTATGTATGAAGAGGCAGAGTCTGGAGAAAATGACGCATTGGTTACCCCGTCATTTTGGCCCTTGCTTGTATGTGGAAGTGATATTGATCTCCGAACTCATGCGAGCTTGAAAGAACAGTGTCAAGAATTATGGAAGGGTAAATGCTTCAAAAAATACAACTATTGGAGATCAAAACAAATCTTGTTTGAGGTGTGGAAAAGACGAGCCGGTGACGGCGAAAACACGGGGTTCATGGATATGATTAGGGAATGGGGTATCATTGTATGCTTGGGATGAAATAGGTTGATCCGATTCAGAATCACCCGTCGGACGGATTTGATATAGGCCCATACAGGGGAGGCTCGTAATGACCTTCATCTACTTGTGAATATATCTTGGCAAGGAAGTCTGGACTGAAATTGTCAGAAAAATTTGCGTACTCGGCTGCTTTTGGTGGGGGTGTACAAACAAATATGTCAATGTAGGGTATGAGGATAATCACCAAAGCTTTAAAAAATTGACCACCGACCGCATGGTGTTGCAGAAGATCTTTATTTACATTCCCGTTGAGTACAAGGTTGATGAGATTTTTCTGGAAACCTTGAGAGAAGGCGAGGTCTGTGACATGGTATGGAACAACAGCGCGCCTCCCATTATGAAGCACATTCATATAGCGCTTGCCGTCTTCAACTCGCGGAGGTTTAGGTGTACAGAAGGTGGCTTTGTGGTTTGTGTTGCGCATCCGACGCTCCCAGCTGGAGTAGCGTTTTGCCTGCTTGACGGTCATTTCGTCTAGAGTCGTCCAGTTTTTGTTAATGTACACCACTTGCATTGCTAGCAATGCCAGGGTCATGGTTATCCAAAAGATGGAGATCACGTACAACACAATGTAGTGGGGAGTAGCTCCAGAGTGGCGAAACGCCTCTCTGGTTGTCAGCCCCACGTATGCAAGAATGAGGATGAAGAATGCATCGAAAAACTGCACAAACTTGATAAACGGCATCTGGTTATCACGCCCAACGGCAGTGCCGATCCACAAACAGTAGTGGTCAAACCTGGAGCAGCAGTAGTTCATGTCGTTCAGATGGAACAGGCGGAGAGGCTTGACGGTGAGGCATTTGCTGCACCAGAATGGGTAGCCCTGTTTGTCGCACGCAAACACGTTGGGGAGCGGCAGGAAAGCAGGATCGTTTGTACCGTAGAGGTCGAACGGCTTGAAAGAAGGACACTTTGTTGGCCCCCGCAATATGAGTAGGATCCAGTACAAGTACACCGACATTTCAAAGATGCCCAAGAATATCCAGAGCACTATTGCTGGCGCCGCGTGTCCGCGGCGGAATAATTGATTATGGCCAACCACATAGGCAGCCGCATAGTTGATGTACGCCATACCGCATATCACACCGACGGGGACTATGCGCTTGAAACTCCGGGCCCCAAGTTTGACCATCGGAAGATAAGGAACATGAGGACAGCCTGAACATAGAAGCGAGAGGCATATCGGCCGGCTTGTCTGCAGTGCCGTGTACCGATAGTGAGGCTATCGCACGTACCGGGGAACAAAAGAATATTCGGGAAATGCCACATGCTCTCGAGGCACTCAGATGTAGTTGCGGGGCCGGGACTTCTGTGGAAAGTGGCTTTTTTCTAAGTAGATTTTGGACGACTAGTATGTAACCGGCACTTACAGGCCAGCGATGTACTCAGGTGGCCTACCCTCCAGCAAGCGAAAGGCCAATATTAGGTGTGTGTTTTAGCGATTGGCTACGCCAGTAGGCAGCCCTGTAACCGGCAGCTCCTCTTATTCTGCTGAAGTTGCGGTGAAAAAAAACACGACTTAGTAGAGCACCTATGCAAGAGTGAGACACGAGTGCGTGCCTCACGGGGCTCGCTCGAAAAGGCATCATGTGCCGCCCGCACGGGGCCGGAAAAATAGCTGCGGCGTCTCCATGAATGCGGAAGTGTGGGGAAGCTGCGGCGTAGCAGTACCCGTTTCGGACAGCAGTGAGCTGGGGCCCTGTGTATAGTCCCCCGCCGTGTGACGAGGGCGTGACGTGCTGCGTCGCAGAAGATCCGAAGCATTTAAGCGCTCCACTCCACCTACCGCTAGGGGCGCGATTTGATGCAAATGGGGCCGCCCCATCGTATCGGCGGGGCCGGGAACAGTCGAGGTCACACCAGTACCTCTGCAGCACTGCACGGATCAATGTGGCAGCAACGTTGCAGCGTATGGGCAGAGCGCGAGGTGTGCAAATTTGCGGCCACGCGCATGTGAATGGGCGCAATATTTCTCCGAGCCTCCACCACCCTATGCTTTGCTCCCTTAAGTTGACGGTACCTTGCGCAGCGTCGTGGCGGGCCGCGGGAGAACCCGAGCGGAAATAATGTTCGCGCCCCACGCACGCTTATGTGCACTCACAAGGCCACCCGCATCACAGATCCGGGTGCTCAGTCGCAGTTCCGCCGATCCAGAGAGGTGGTGGTCTCGAGCCCGACCGTAACGGCTTGCGCGCCAGCGGAAGTGCAATTTCTGAGCCCTGGCTCTGTAGAGGTGTGGTGTGCAGTTGTGATTAGAGCATATGCACCAGGTGCGTTTCCCCGGGGTGACCCCACCCCATCCTTCGCGGAGGAACATGGAGGTGCAGTCGTGCGTAGGAGGGGTTGTCGTTTGCACGGAGAAATAAAAGTCCATGTTCCCCGGAACCTCGCCGCCCCGCATTTTCTGCTCTTTCCTCCACCCCAACTTTCTGCGTGGTACTCCCGCCGTTTCTGCTGAGCCTCCACTAAATCTCTCGACAGCGTTCCGCCCGAGCTGCTTTCCGTTTTGTTCCGGCGCCGTCTTTACCCTCCATCCTTGCGATCATCCGTCCCCGTCCCGCCACGATAGTTATTGTCCACGCATTTGTTCATTAACCCTGCTGTGCCTGCTCCCATGACTGCGGAACAAGAAGTGGCGACAGATGCCGGCTCCCCGCTCCCCAAAAAAGACACCCCCCGCAAACGATCCAAGGTGTCTCGCGCCTGCGACTCGTGCCGCCGCAAGAAAATCCGCTGTGACGCCGAATACCTGTCGGTGCTTCTGCGCGTGACCAAAATTTGCCACAACTGCACCAAGAACGGCGACTTTTGCACCTTTTCGCGCGTGCCGTTGAAGCGCGGCCCGTCCAAGGGCTACATCCGCGACCCCGCCGACCGCGCAGACGACCCGGATGCCAACCTCTCCGACCCTCCAGACCCGCACGGGCCCCACCACTCGGTGCTGTCGCTCACCCCGCCCTACCTGTACGCCGTCCAGCAGCAGGCGCCTCCGCCCAAGCTCGCCCGGCCCCGCCTGAAGCTGGTGGGGGCGCCGCTCGCCTCGGCCAACGGCTCCTCGTGGCCCGGGCCCCAGCCGCCGGCGCCGCCCCACCTCCAGCCATCTCTCCGCCGCATCCCGCTCTCGGGCCCCGCCGGGGCGCTTTCGTCCACCCTGCACATCGTTCTCCCGCCGCTCGTGGGGCCCCAGCCGCCGGTGGCCCTCGTGCCCCACCACACGGGCCTGGCCAGCCCCACCTCCGCGCCCGCGCCGGAAGCCCGCGACGCTAAACGCATCCTGGGGCCCTTGTGGAAGGTGCCGTACGAGATGCCGCCCGACAGGGACGCCGCGCTGGGGGGCTCCGACAACTCCGGCGCCCTTGGCCTGGGCCCCGCGTCTCGCCGCTCCTCCGTCGACAGCATGAGCTCCACCCTGACCGCGGGCTCCCGCTCCCACATTCACTCTCTTAAGCCGCTGGTATCCCTCTCCTCCGACTTGCTTGTCTCGGACTCCGACGACGAATTTTATCCTCCGCGGGCCCGGGGCTACTCCGCCAGCTTGTCCCCGCGCAACTCCGTGTCGTCATTGCTGTCGTTGAACGGCCGCATTTCCAACCAGCTTACCTTCAACACCCCGGTGGTGTACGGCTCGCAGCCGCCCCTCCCGTTGGGCGCACTTCTTCCGGTGCAACGCCAACTACACCGCCCACTGCCTGCGACCACCCCCGCGTTCCCCTTGAACACCGTGGAGCAAAACCTTAGCATTTATTACGCCAAATTTCATGCCAGCCTCGCCATTTTGCCATTCAACGAGGCCCTGATCCAACGTGTTTGGGCCACAGCCCAAGGCGCCGAGCTGGCCCGCCTTCTTCTGTTCTTCTCCACCGCGTTGAACAACCTTGTTCATTACCAGTACGTCTCACTCGAAAATCTGACCACTTTGTTACACAACCTACTTCTGTTCTACCCGTTGGAGGCACACCCGTCCGCCTTGACATACGAGGCACTCGTGACCCTTTTCACGTCTCTTTTAATGGTCAATTACACAATTATCATGAGTGGCGATGCGTACTCCATGGGAATCTCTATGACCGCTGCAGTGTTCAATGACTATAAAGTCTTGGAACACTTCCGCGCCCTCGTTACCAGTCCCTCAACGTCCCTTGATCCAGATGATCTCAGATTGCATCTCCCTCGCTTGTACTTGTCTTTGTTGGCCATTGACGATTGTCACAGCATTAGCTTCGGAAGCTACACGGGCTTGCCCGACTTTTTTGATTTGCTCTCCGCTCATCTTGACACCCTCGCTCCTTCGTCCATTGCACCTTCGACTTTTCTTCAAAATATGGAGATTGCGAAAGTGTTCCACGAGTTGGTGATATCTCAGCGATACTCCATCTTCGCCTGTGAAAACTCTCGCTCTAAATTACCGGCAACAATTATTTCAGCAAGGTCAAAGCTATCATCTCAAGGATTCGCTGGCCTTTTTATAAATCTTATTAAGGACAGGAAAGAGCTTTACGACTATCTAATCGAGTTCTCTGACTATTTGAAATCCGTGTCGTCATCATCATTTGACGACGATATAGCTGAGTCTATAATCGAGGGGCAGTCCAAAATCACCAGGTTAGTGAAAAAGTTATCTCAGTCGCTTCTTAGCTTTGCTAATTACGTGTCCACTGTGTGTTCCAGACCCACCAACTCTTTGACCACCAGTTCTGATCTCATTAATCCTTATCTCAATGTTAGTTATGGTCAGTCATTTAAGCTTCTCAAATCATGCAAGCTTTTAATTGACATGTTCTTGACCCGTGCCAATGACACAGAATCAGCACTGAAATTGGGAAAGCTCAATCAAGACTTGTCGATTGTCTATAACTTGTTGGTCAGCAATCTTAATACTAATTTCAATGCCATCTCGAATGCCAAGAATTCATTCTTGCAAAGCTACCCCGGTGCTTCTTTCAGTCTTCCCGCTCTCGGTGATCAACTCTCCCTGAAAAATCTCGGATTTGTTGCCATTAATGTAATTTTCAAAAACCTTGAGGCATTGAAATTAGATCTTAGTAATTGTCCCTCCCCGTCTGAAAATGAAACGGTAAAACAAAGTTCAGAACTGTTAAAATTGGAAATCCTATCCTCTGTTTCTATAATCACTGAAAAAGAAAAGAGCGAAGGCTGGTTTTAAACTGCATTTTTTTGTTGAAGACTTTCATTCCCGTGCTGTTGATTTTACGATGAAGTCTACAGTAGCTCGCAATATACATCAACAATTGCTTGTTCTAGTAATGTGTCTATGTACCTGCCGATATTTAATCATGCATTTGAAACTAAACTGCAAGTTTAATCAATTTTGATTTGCGAATAAATTTTTCTGGTAAAGAGTAAGTTACTCAAGAAGCCCACTGATCCACACACAACGAAAACGAGCAAGGAAATGATTGCCGAGTAACCACAATATAAGACAAACGACGTGAAGTCGGTGAACTTCTCATCACTCAAGAAGTAAAGCGAATGGAGGAAAACATAAATGGCACAGCCCCCTCCAACGAAGTACGACTTCCATTGCCACTTGTAATTTTCGCTGCATAAGGTGTAGTAGATAGTCAAGATCGAGATTAATGCTGTGATCAAAATCATCAAAACAAAGCAGAAAAATAAGAAGCCAAACATGTAGAAAATTCTGTTAAACCAAAGAGACGAGAAGATGAAGTACAATTCGACCGCGATGGACCCGAACGGGAAAAGACCCGAAATGAACATCGCGGGGACGGTTCTCAAATACCACTCTTGCTTTGGAATCTGCCTTGGGATTTGGTTCGTTCTCACTGGAACAGAAAAAATGGATCGTTTCGATTGCCAAAGAGAACCAAAGACTGACAACGGCACGGAAATAACAAACCAAATGAGAACAATTGCAATCATAGTGCCCACAGGAATAGCTCCCGATGACTTCGCGAAGATCAAGAAGAAGTTCAAGAAAACAAAGGAGAGGAACATTATACCTGGCACAAGAAGTGGCGTCAAGATCATGTTCAATTTCCAGTTTTCACCGCCAAAGAATCTGTAGAGGTAGCCACTGACATAAGCAGACAAAATGCTGAAGAGGATGTAGAAAATGAACATGAAAGTTGACAAAGCACCTCTGTTAGAAGGAGACAACAAACCAAACAAAGCGAAGACAATAGTCACGAGAGCCATGCATAATAGTTGGACGCCATTTCCCACCAAAACAGACAACAACATACGGTTGGTAGGGGCTCTGAATACGTCGCCATAAACCAATTTCCAGCCGCTATCGTAGGCCACGTCTGCATCCAAGTCAACTTCGTTGTACTTTATAATATCGTTTTTCAAAGCTCTGACCAAGATTTGAACAATGACAGTAGCCAAGATAATAACAACTAAGGAGAAATTGACCAAGGAAACCCATTGAATCTTAGGGTCATAGACGTGCAAGTATTTGTCCCATCTAGTGGCCCAAGCAGTTTCCGATTCGGCGAATTCAACACTGTAAGTGAACAAAACTTCAATTTCTTTGTCACGAGTGATAACAATCGGTTTCAAAGTGGTGTCACAAAGGTCTTCAGCCTTCGCAGACTTCTCGTCAATTTTCAGTCTATCAAGCGAAACGGGATGAACGGTGACACCAACGACACGGTAGTCCGATCCCCTTTGATGGTACTCAATTTTGATGTTATAGTGGTTGTACAAGTAAGCATTGTTGTTCGCATCGACTTCACCAATAGGAAAGCCGGGCGAATAGAACAGAGAATGAGTTTTCTTTTCAATTACTGTTCTGGCGGCAGGCAAGCCATCAACAATCCAGTTGTAACTGTAGCCGGCACGGATTTTTCTACCCACAAAGGAAGAGTCCTGCTTTTCATAGGTTGACTTGCACATTATTTGGCACGACTTATCTTTCAACATTTCGATCTCAAATGGAGAGTTGAATATACGGTCACCAAAAATGATAGCACCCAAAGATTCGGGTTGCTTGACAGGGCCACCTTTTGGTTTGCAGAATCTAAACTTAGGGAAATAGTAGTCGTAGGCGTAAACTGACGCCTTTGACTTTCCTGCCATGTGAGAGTCGGCAATATGGTGCAAAGATGGTGTTAAATGGTTGACAAGCAACGCAATAGGGCTGCCCTCCTTGTAGTTATTAGGAGCAACGCCAGGCAAATAAAATGCCGACACAATGCCCAGCCAAAACCAGACGGCCAAAAACACGTTCCAAACTGACTTCATGACAGAGTTCTGCTGATAGCAGTAGGGGAATGTCGAGCACAATAATATCACCAGTGTCCGCCTTTTGTCTATATGCCGGGCGCGGCCTTTTTCGCCTTTCCATATGCAGTGTGCTTCGCCTGTCCTTCGAGCGGGAAGTTTCTCACAACATGGGTAGGAGCAGGTGCTCAAAGGTACACCGCCAGCTTATCTAACTTACTATACAATAGCATGTTTCTTGCGTCGTGTTTGCCGAATATACCTCCCCCTAAGCTTATCCGTGACCACTCTGATTTCACGGAGTCGATCTGTCGCGTGTTCTCGGTCCTGCATGTACGTGGGTCGATTATGGCCGGTGTCGCACCGTAAGTTTAGCCTCGAGCAAGCACTGCAAGGAGCGCCATCCTCCGGGCATGCTTTATGACGGAGGCGGCAGGTCCAGCATCCGCGCCGTGAACGATGGTTCCGCCGTCTTTTTTTCTGCACCCTCTCCGTTGCATCATTTTTTTTGGATGGCCCTGCAGGGAGACCGACGCGATTATTGATCTTGCCTTGATTGTTTTGTGCAGCATACAGGTGGGCGGATAACACCACTGACTTTTGGGCGATCGCCGCTAAGTCAACAAAGTGGCTTTCATCTTGCTGAGACTGAGATGTGAGAAAAGCGGTTACGTCAAGGTCACTTGAAAAGGGTGCTGTTCCCACTTCGTTTCGCGACATAGGCCTGGGCAGAGACGGAAACGACGCCATTACAAAATGAGTTTGGGGGTCGCATTGGTTAATCAAAAATTGGGTGTGCTTGCAAAATTCTGATGGCATTTCCCGGTTCATTTACGGCTGCTCTTGTAGAAGAAAGTGGTACCAAGTAAGTCAATTGCGAGTTTTGCCGCAAAACTTCTTAATCGTGTCAAATATCGGAAACGCGACACGGATCTATTTCAAACTAACATCAAGCACGTCTGACATGTCACATCTCATGTCACATCTTGCGCGAATTCTCCACTGACATCTCCTTTTAATATTTGCTACAGCGAAACAAGATAATATGTTGAATCTGATTATACACTATTTTATTCTGCTTTACTGCATCTTACTGAGCGCTGGCGTACGAAAGAATCCAATTTAAATCAATTAGTAGATATCGACACGCCTCGCTCCATTGGGTATTGGAAGTCACGCGAATGCTTTTCATACCTATTGTGTCATGTTTGGGTGAAATCTTGTACGGCAACTCTATCGTTTCGTCAATACTCATCAATTTTCTTTCGAACTGCGACAAAATGTCGAGTAAGGCCATCATCGAGACGTCCAACTTATTGAAATTGAATAGCTTCCCCAAAGAGAACTCGTTGCTCGAGTAAAGGGGAAGGTGAGTTCGGGGCCCTGGAGCAATATCTGGCTGGTTGTTCAAAGGGCCGTCCTTGATGATATAAGATTTGGAGCCCATGGGCACCAACTTGTAGACTTCAAGAGTGATATTTAATCTTTTTTGAAGAAATGCAAGAAGCAGCACAATTTGTCCTAATGCAGCGTTGACTTCGGGCCACGGAACCCTGTTTCCTAGACGAAAATTATTAATGCGGCCCCAGTTATCCTTTTGATCGAACAGGATTGAAAAAAGCTCAGTGCAGATGTTAAGTGCTCGTAATTGGTCAAGATGATCAAGCTGTTTTTGGTACAATGCTTTGGCCTGGTCTAACCTCCCTTGCTTATGGTTCAACTCGAGGTTAAGTGAGTTTCTCAATTTGGCCACCTCTTCCAACTTGCCAACGTTGAGGTCCCGGAGCTCTTGTGTCAATTTGTCTAGTTGTAGACTTAAATCGTCGTATGTAGTCTCAAGCGATTCTAGTTCGTCCAACTTCGAGTTTTGTAATTTTTCAAGCTGGCCAAGCTCTGCAACGGCGCTCTCCATTTCTTTGTCAATAGTGGTCTCAGCTGATTCTGAAAGCGACCTCTTTTCATTGATCTTCTTCAAGAAGGACATGTAATAATCCTTTTCTCGCTGGCTCTGGTCAAATTTCAATTTGTAGTTGTCAGTTAATAGCTGAGCACAATCCTTACACATAGGGAACCCTATATCCTGGTTTGTGGAAAGGATCTTGAAAACGCGCCGCAAGGACTTAACTTTGGAGAATTCAGGAAGTTGGCCCTCATCGTATATCCCGTCTCGGTCTTGACTAACTGCTCCTCCCGAAGATCTCGGGCCATGCTGATTTTCGGCTTCCACATCGGGATCCGACAAATAGACGTACGCCAGATGCAGCTTAGACGTTTCTGATTCCAGAGGGGTGGGGCTTAGCTTGAAGCGAGGCTCGGAATCACCGTAAGCAATCGCTTTCTTTACCAACTCTAAGCGATCATGCGGGATATAGTGTTCTGGTGGTTTAATTGACGGCTGGAATTTCTGTTCGCTCTTTTTTAACAAATGATCTATTTGGCCTTGAGACAAGTTTGTCAATGACTTATCCAAGGATATTGAGCTGTTGCATTGAATGCAATTAAATGTCATGAGATTGCAAGTCCGAGGGTGGACTGGGGTCCACCTATCTGTGACATACACAAACCAGTACATCCGAGACAACTTTATTAAGTTCCTTGATAACCTAGAGAAGTCTGCAATACTACTATAGATGCATTATTGAATTTAGCTAACCACTAAATTGTCTTTCGAGAGTTGTTCTCTGAAAATGAGGCTCAATCCTTAATAAGCCTACAGCCTCCATTAGTATACATAACAAGGCAACTTGTCCGAGTGGTTAAGGAGAAAGATTAGAAATCTTTTGGGCTTTGCCCGCGCAGGTTCGAGTCCTGCAGTTGTCGTTATTTTTTCAATTGCACCCAAGCCATTTGTATTTACATAAATGCACTAGACACACGATTGCAAGCTACGACTCAATCTCGTGCAATCGGTCATACTCAAGCTTTTCCCTGTCATCGGGAGATACCCACACCGAAACCTTATCCGAAGTCTTAGCCACGAAGTAGTCCTTCTCGTTGGTGAAGTCCGCCCAATGAAAGTCACCACAGTCCTTATTACGGTACAGATTCTCGCACAGCCAAAAATAACGTCCCCTAGTGGCTAAAGACTTGAAGGATCGTCTCAAAGTCATACCCAAATTGCACGAGCATCGAGGAATCCGTGAGATAAACTGTTCCGGGAAGTGTCGAAAGGTTAGGCCGAAGCGGGCAACTCCCACCTTTGGATGGAGCGACACGGGCTTTGTCATGGAGTTCACACAGTGCTTATACTCCTCCTGGCAACCGGGCTTCATTACAAACAAGCTATTGTGCGGTAAGGGGATTTGAAATGTGGGGGAACACTTTTTGTGATTGCTCTTCAAGCGGAACATGCGTGTGCAGCCTAGAGAGATGGACACAACGAAATTGTGCGGACCAATATGTGATAGCCGGTCGGAGTGGTAGTCCAAATTGTTTTGTAAGGTCTCGTAGAAATTTACCACGCAGTACTCCCCGGCCCACCTTGTCTTTGCCTGGAACGGGAGCGGTGGCATCTGAGGAATAAGCTTTTCATTCATGAAGGTTTCGAGTAGACGAGAAGCTTTACTGAAGCTCTCGGTATACGGGGCCGGGTCATCACTCACCACGCCATTATACACCAAGTCGTGCTTGTTCTTCGGGAATTTGGAGTACATTCTCGAATCATGCGCCAGTTTGCACAACCCCCCAAAAAGATAAAACTCTTTCACCCTGGAGGTGGGGTGACGCGCCATGAGATCTTCCAAAAGCTGATCTGCCAATTCTTCGGGAAGAAAGTTTGGATAAAAGCTCGCAACGTGCCCAAGGTGGTGCTTTACGTCTTGTGCGGTATAGAGGGTGCGTAAGCCCGGGCCTGTGGTTTCGTCCAGGACCAGCGAGGGTGCCGATTCATGTGGTGATGCTTGTATACGCGCTCGCTTGGAAACATGACTGGCAATGGATTGTTGGTATAAGTGGGGTCGTCTTTTGGTCTTTGGGCCGTCTATCAATGTCCGCGTCTTTTCCACATCGAAGTCACAGCTGCGTAAAAGGTCACTTAGGGAAGAGGCCAGGAATTCGGGGTAGTAGATCAGAAGAAGCTCGATTTTGTCTGCAAAGAGAGGATCCTCCATAGCGCAGAAGAGATCTGGCGAAAATGTCGCCGCGGAACACTAGTACATCAGATGCGTTGTAAGTCGTACAAGATTGCGCACGGTGCGGACAAGGTGCATAGAAAAAAAAACTTACTGCACCGAAGATCTTATTTCTTTCTTTCATTCAACAAGTTCCTCTTTGTTGGACTAAATTAGCCATCCTTTCTCCCGGTTCGCCGCTTTTACGAAAGTGAAAAAGTCGAAGCACCATTCGATGGTAAACATCAATTCCCGCGCTTACTAGTTTATCCACACTTTGATCCTACCATGTCCGAAGAACCAAAGCAATATGCTCCTGCCGCTGCCAGTGTAAGTGGTGTTATTACCAGCGAGCCAGAGGCCGCGTCGATGTATGGAGAAAACCACAGCATCTCGACTTACAACGACAACGCATCCGGCTACCAACGTGAAACCAACGAGTGCACCGAATTCTGCATGGATCTCCTCAGTTGTTTTGGTGTGTTTGGTGATTTCTGTCCTTCTTCAGGTGAAGGCTGTTTGGCTACTACGGGCACATTTTTCGGAAATATCTGCGTTAGTTGCTGCAAGTGTTAAATACCTGGAAAGATCCGACCCGCAACAAAAAGTACTCAAATAGACATTTAGCATTAGTCGACTTGTAAGTCATCGATCTTGGAGCGCAAAAAGATTTGCTGTTATGAAAGCACCGAATTGAAAGTGCTTACGCAGCGACTTCCGGCGACTAAAACGTGCAAGTAACTCTGCCTTGAGTGGTTACAGATCTACAAGACCTTCGCGAAAGAAAGGGTCGGTTCATCATCGAAGCTCGACATTCTGAAAATTCGCTACTCAAGAACCGTTCTCGCGCCGTTTTTCACTGTGGAATGTAAACGGATGCGTGGCTGAAAAAAGCATGTCGCCAGCCGCACACCGGCATCTGCCCACACCAACACGTCATTTTCAATAAAGAAAGTTCTGAAGCGAAATTTCCCTATTTTAAACGGATGCTTGCCATATAGGATTGAGAATCTCGGCAAGCGCTGTAGATCTGCTTTCTTGAAACAGTCATAAAACGTTTAAACGGACTGGTTACTTTGGGTTTCTCATCTCTCAAGTGACATAAGCCGTGCCTACAGAAAAACGCTCGAAGGGGATCCCGCGGCTGTGGACCCTTATATGTGCAGTGCCAACTATTGATGTTCGCGGCAAGTGGTTAATTTGCACCCATACACAAACATGCCTATTTCGGCCAGCGAGTTGGAGGACTCCAAACCTGGTAAAAAACTGCAAATGCATTCGTCAGCTGTAGAAGAAAGAACCTCACATGAACCACCAGTAGAATCTCATTTCTCAGTATCGCACCAAGTCACCGATAAACCGCAAACAGAAAAGAAGCAGCCTCTCAACACAAATAGCCTCGAGGCCATTTCACTCGCTCATCCCCCAGACAGTGGCAACGTACCTACAACAGAAAATCCCGACACAAAGTCAAACGGTTCCAAAAAGAAACTCGGAAGCTTCTACCATCACCCCTACTCCTTAGTGAGCCTTGCTCAGTTGGACGCAATTCTGCCCTTGAGCGCTTCCCACTCGCCAGTTAGTTATAAGGAGCAGTTGATACAGGTGGGAAAAATTCTGTTTCTAGATTCATATCCAGAAACGATTGAAGATCAAGGCAAGAAAGCATCAAAGGCTTACCGGCAGATGCTCATTTCCATGCTAGTAGTGATTCTCATATTGACCGGATCTCTAATTCCATCGTTTTATTTTGCAATTAAGGGGTCCACTCTATCATTCTGGAACCATTTCAACTCTTTATCCTCCATGGACAGAGCTAAAACAGCAAACGAGTTAGGTGATCCCCGCTTTTATGCGCTATCAACAGGAACAGACACTATAGCTCATGCCCAAACATTAAAGGGAGTTACTTATTCGCCAATGGTTTCCCGAAATGGCGAATGCATTAATAGCATGAAAAAAGTAACGGAAGACATGCTTCAGATTTCTCTGATCACAAGTAAAGTTAGAACGTATACTACAGAGTGCAATCTTATTGACTATATGGTATTTGCTATAGAACACTTTAACTTGGATGTTAAGATAGCATTGGGAATATGGATCTCCAATGACGAAAGCGAAAATGCCATTCACATAGAAAAGGCCAAAAATTTGTTGCAGAAGTACCACCCTCGACATTTCGATCAAATTTTCGTTGGGAACGAGGTCTTGTTTCGGAATGATTTATCCCACAACGCCCTTGTAAACCACATAAATGACTTCAAACAGTTTTTGCAATCGATGCTGTTGAAAATTCCTGTTGGAACATCTGAAATTGACCACTTGGTTAATGAAGATTTAATGCGGGAGACACAAGTGATCGGTATCAATGTACATCCATATCTAACCGGACTTGGGCCCCGTGAAGCTTCTAAGTGGGTTGTGGAATCGCTAGAAAAGAAGTTGAAAACCTCACATAAATACGGCACGCTGCTCATTATCTCAGAAATAGGATGGCCCTACGATGGGGAAGCAAGTAGCATTATAAAAGAAAACTTACAGGTCTATGAATTTATGGACGCTTGGGTTTGCCATGATGGTATGAGACATAATTTGACTTGGTTTTATTTTGAAGCTTTTGATCAGCCGTTGGGAAAGAGAAAATTTTACGGACGTGACCGACAGTGGGAAGCAGATTGGGGTATCTTTGATGTTGACAAAAAGTTGAAGCCTGGGATAGTGCTTCCAACTTGCCATAATTGAAATTTATAGATTATAAACTTTGAGAAGGAGCCACAAGTAGAATGTCGCAAAACAACCGAACGAGATGGTAGTGTTTGCAATAACCCAAAGATCAGGAAATCTTGACGGTGGCACAATTAATGCATCAACGAGATGGTACCCAAATACCGACACATAAGATAAGCCAACGATTGACTTAAGTATCATTGGCAGAGTACTGGGCCATAGAGTATTCTCTGTTTTGTTCAAGGTAAATCCGCTTATCAACCAATTGATTAACACCAACGTCACCGTGTACTGCAAGACAAGACCATCCTTCTTCAAAAGTGGGTACAAACTGAATGTTCCGATATTATTAATCCACTGAACAATTGAGATTGTATCACGACTATGGGTTAGCAATAGAAAGGTTGATGGTATTAATGGTACCAAAACTGTCTTTTCATGAACTTGGAACAGGAAGAGATAAAAAGCCCACGCACATGCACTAAATCCATAAAGGACATGAATGGGTGGTACACTATGACGGGTCACATTTTTCTTAAAGCACATAAGGCACGGAGGCAAAGCAAACAAAAGAGTTAACGCAAGAGACATGTTCTTTAATTCGGCATTGCTAAATATCTTGTTATACTTCACCACAAGATTCGATGTGCACCAAAAGTTAGCGACCTTGTCTTCGAATAACCCTCTCTCAAATGGAAACATTCTGATGACAATTTGTTTGACAAGCTCTACTGCTTCACTAAAAGAGGGAGCAGAAAGAAGAAAAGGCAAGACAGACACAGTTGTCGTCAATAGGACAGTAATAGCAACCACTACAAGTTTTCCAGATTTGAAAGACTGCAAAGTTTTCAATGTTGTTTTCGAGGGTGTGAAGAGCTTGGACAAAATAAAAAAAAAGATGAATGGGCTGTAGTAAAGCGCCATTTGTTTGAACAAAACTGAGCTCATAAACCAAATTGAAGCAAACATTAGATTTTCATTTAGCAATTCAGCCACGGAAAACAAGAAGAACCCCAACATAACTGAGTTGTACTGGAAATGGCCGTGGTCTATCAAAATAAGTGCTGGTTGGATTATGATCAAGGCGAGAACCACAATTTGATGCATTCTTCCCAATTTCATATTTTTACTCAAAATCGAAGTAAGATGAAAAACAGCCGGGACGTATAACACCAAATCGCTGATCAAACTAGAATGTCTCATGAAGGTCTTTATTCCAGAAGTTTCAATTCCCCGAGATTTAACCAATGCAAACCAATCACTATTAATAAATCCGCCGATCTTGCCAAAAATCCACAGATGGTACGCGGTCAATGGTGGATAGTCTAAGCCCCAGTACTGCAAATCATAGTAGTACCACTGATTGATTGGTAGGTGTGTGGTGACTTCCATCCAGTGCCTTTGTGCCTCAAAATCGCCATTGATTGGCTTTTCACTCTTTCCCGAGAAGGGGCCCAATGAAACAGCACTCCGCAATATGATGGCTGTCAATATTAAGACGTATCTCGCAACCCATTGATCTGGGGCTTGCTCAAACACCCGTAATAGGTCGTAAAGAGGAGATTTCCAGAACGGATTTGCGCGAATCTGGGAAGAAGTAGGCTTTTCATTGTCCAGTGGCACTGTTGCCACTTTGTTGGAACCAGTGCGTTTCTTTTTAGGGCTTTGCTTTTTCATGACACGTTGGAGGAGATTCGACCCGAAAATTAAGGTCAGTAATCATACGCGCGCACTATTTCTGAAACTTGAAAAACCAGTGATAAGAAGACATGCATTGAAATCATGATGAGCTGGCTCTCACGTAGCTGGAACTGCACGCATAGCATCTAAAGCCTTAAAAACCACAAGATATGAATAACTACACAATTATATAATATTGCTCACAATTTAATCCTAACAAGGCAACTTGTCCGAGTGGTTAAGGAGAAAGATTAGAAATCTTTTGGGCTTTGCCCGCGCAGGTTCGAGTCCTGCAGTTGTCGTTATTTTTGCACATTGCCTCTGGGTGTCATCAGGTTACATCTTCTATTCTTTTTTGTAGTGGGCGATTAGCATGAGTGTGAGGCTGGATTACGAGAATTTGGCCGAGCGGCTCCTCGCTGCTTACTCGAAGGGCATGCTTGCGAAACACACCAAGCAGACCAGAATCAATGATCGGAAAA
The DNA here is from genome assembly GCA_030581635.1 of Clavispora carvajalis. Lineage (NCBI taxonomy): Eukaryota > Fungi > Ascomycota > Pichiomycetes > Serinales > Metschnikowiaceae > Clavispora > Clavispora carvajalis. The sequence continues at coordinate 141,131 of JAKTTV010000011.1, read as the reverse complement.
CTACCCGTATGGTGTCTCAAGTGACGACCATTCTCAATGAAATGAACCGGTATCACTATGCGCCCAATTTGGATAAGGCTTTAGATGCAATTGATCTTTCTACCATATACAGTGGGGTCGATAAGCGAGAGAGTGAGGCGGAAGATGCGAATTTAGGTTACCAGGACTTTGTCGTGCTAGAGACGCTTGACTTCTTCAAAAACCGTTTCTTCAAGTGGGTCACTAAGCCACAGTGTCTTCTTTGTCACGATGGGGGTGAAAACATTGAAGCCAAAGGTGCAAGAGGCCCTCCTACTCCCAATCCGGACGAGATCAGTGTGATTGAAGTATACTGGTGCAAGAGGTGCACGTGCGAAGTCTTGTTTCCTCGCATAAATAACCCGGGTAAGCTTTTGGAAACAAGGATGGGCAGATGTGGTGAATGGGTGAATTGTTTCATTTTAATACTACGTGCTGTTTTAGGAGAAGATTCACGAATTCGTTATGTGTGGAATCAAGAAGATCATGTGTGGTGCGAATACTACAGCGACAAGTTACGCCGGTACGTGCATCTTGATCCTTGTGAGAACGCATTCGACAACCCATTATTGTACTGCGAGAACTGGGGTAAGCAAATGAGCTGGGTTATTGGTATTGGTGAAGACTGTGTGGTCGATCTCAGCAGTAAGTATATCACTGCTTCCAAGCAGCTTTCCAAACAGAGTGTCGCAGATGAAAAATCTGTTGCTTCATATCTTGAGTTCATCAACCAAACATTGTTGCAGAGATACTGGCAGGCAAAAGTGGCACCTCTCGGAATCGGCGAACGAAAAAAGTACCTTAAGTTGTACTACGACGTCATTTTGTTACGAAACACGGAGCTGAATCAGACCGTGCAACACAATCCGCTGAAACTGGCCTCGGCACCACAAGGAAGGCAGACAGGAAGTGCGGAGTGGACCAAGTCTCGCGGCGAGAGTGGCTAGCTGAAAATATGCCAGTCATCTGATATGCAGATATCTTTCCCATCATGTATTTCTTGAACTGATCTTGAAGGCGATTCACAGTTCGCTTTGAATGCCCTTGGAATGACGGAACATCTTCCATCCAATCCATCGAAGATAGGCCCCCCACCATGCGGCAATGTATATGCACCAAAAACTTATAACATGGCGTTCAAACAAGAGAAAAACCAGCTCAATCTGACCGTGGAGCGCCGTGGTTGTGACGCTCCAACTAAGCGGCTCAATAACGTATCTCCACCACAGAAACAACGCACCGAAGGAAAAAAAGCATAGAAGCCAAGTGGTAGCTAAGAACACATACGCGTCCCGTGGTGATCCATTGAATATATCTGGGGTTCCTGGATCAAGAAATGTAGGCTCTTCTGGTAGCGGAATCAATGGAAGAGGTTCATCATTCATTAGGCTGACGATTAGGATTGCGAGTGCGACGCGCAAATACATAGGCGTAGTGCGAACAGGCGTGCATCTGGCAAGTTATCGGATGGGTGCAGCGAATATATTACGGCTTTGAGTTGGGAATGTGTCTAATTGAAGAGATGCAAAAAAAACTAGTCAGCGATGTTGACCTTAGAGCCCCCCAAAATGTGAGGAGCTGCTTCTTGAAGCCAACTTAGTTCTATCAGAGAACAATTACGTCCGTAAGACTTGGCTGTGTAGACATACTCAATGTACATGATTGCATCAAGGTTTGACTTTCCAAAAAGGTTCGACGAGGGATGAATGCTAATCAATTGCCCTGTAGTGCACGTCCTGAAGGAGCGATCGGGCATGCCAATGGCAGTGTTAAGCGCGTAACCCTTTAAGAACGATTTGAGAATCAGAGCAATGTCTAACAGCTGCTTGAGATCGGCGAAGTCATTCTCGTCGTCACTGAGGTCGGAAGAGACAGGACGTGACTCGAGCTGCGACTGAAGCTTCCTAAGCTCAGACTCCCTCTCATGTTGGGTCAATGTGTCATCTTGCTTGACAGTGGTGATCATGTAGTCAGTCAACTGACGCCGGACTTTTAAGGCATTCACGAAACCTCTGTAACTAAAGAACATATCTTTACACCACATCTTTAGTTCCGCAGAATTTTTGGAATCATGAAGCTTCTTGAAATATGTGAAGTATTCCTTCAAAGCGATGAGATCACCCAGGCTGTTTCCCAAAGGACAGTACTGTCTCCGCTTATAATTGATTTCGTCTCTCAATTCTCCGTTTCCGCCGACATTGAGAATGAGATTGTCTACCGAGAGGCACGAAGCGATGTCAATAACGTCTTGAAGAACCCCGTAGTCTAATGCACCAATCAACACAGCTGAAAGCGCCGGTGGCAAAGGCAAAATCGCCATTTTGTAACCCAATCTTGTGACTTTACCTGCATCATCCAATGCACCTAACGCATACAACGTATTCAACGCACTAAGAATGGCCTCTTGACCCGGGTGTTCTAACCAAGACCAATTGAGTAAATCATCAATTCCCATTTTTTTCAACGTCAAAATAGGAAGAACGACATCGTTTCTCATGATTTCGGATTCCTGTTGCTTTGGAAGCTTGGTCTGGAAAACTTTCTCCGAAAAGAGACGGAACACCTTTCCCGCGCTTTCTCTACCTGCTCTACCGGCTCTTTGCTTTGCAGAAGCGCGTGAAATCGGTGTCGTGAGTAAGGTAGAAAGTCCCAACTGGTGCTTCCATACTTTCACCTTTCTCAATCCAGAGTCAATAACGAATTTGACTCCACTCACTGTGATGGAAGTTTCAGCGATGTTTGTGGCTAAGATGACTTTTCGTTTGCGCCCCGATAAATTGATGAAGATTTTCAGTTGCTGCCCAGGTGACAATGCGGCATAAAGGGGTAATGGGACAATAAGAGGTGCCTCCTTGGGAAGCACAGGTGCAAGTGTGTTCAAAATGCTCACGCAGTTATCAATCTCCTCTTGACCTGGCAAGAAACAGAGTATATCACCTTCTTGCTCCGACATGTTGACTTGAACAACGGCTTTTACCATGGTGTCAACAATGTCCTCCGACGAATCAGTCAAATAATGTCTAGAAACAGGATACATTTTACCCTCAACGAATAGAATAGGTGCGTGATCAAAGAACTTACTGAAAAGGTTGGCATTTAAGGTTGCGGACATGACAATAATTTTTAAATCTTTCCGCTTTTTAGTTAAAACGAGTTGTTTCAAGAATCCCAAAATAAGGTCCGTCAAAACGGTTCTTTCATGGGCTTCATCAATAATAATCGAGGAATACTTCGATAAGATTGGGTCAAGCATTAACTCTCTGATCAACATACCATCGGTCAAGTAATTCAATTTTGTTTTCGAGCTTGTAGTGTTGGAAAATCTGACTTGGTAACCCACCTCTTCACCTAATGCACACCCATACTCCTCACTGACTCTCGCTGCCAAAGATGCAGCAGCGACTCTACGAGGCTGAGTCACTGCGATTCTCTTTTTGTTTTTAGGGATGAGAAATTGTGGAATCTGCGTCGACTTACCAGAACCCGTTTCACCAATGATAACCACCACTTGGTTATTCATCACGTAATCTATAATTTTATCCTTGTGTTGATAAATTGGCAACTTCTCACGAATTTTTAACAAGTCCGAGGCCTTTTGTACTCTCTCCGACCTCAGAATGTTGGTATTTAGACTAAAGCCTTGAGCCCCGTCCCCGTCATCATCCCCGTCGCTTTCGTCAAAAAAAGTAGCTCTCTTCGCTTTCTTTGGCTTTTTTGAGGTCAGGGATTTGCTCTCCTTTGGACCAAACGATTCAATTGCTTTCAGCTCCTTCTTTTCCAGCTTAGTGCTCGAAGATGGAGGAGCACCTTCTCTGGGTTTGGATGCAATTTTAGGTTGCTCAGCCACATGAGGTGGTTTGGCATCCCGAAGAACGGCATCCTTCATGTGTGAGGCAGAGTCTTCAATCTCCTCATGTGGACCATCGGCATCAAACTTGATCTTCTTGTTGGTTCGATTCACATGGACATCGCTTGCATCAGCAGCTTGCAGGGGGTCTGCTACTTCCTTGGACTTCTTAGACTTTCTCCTCTTTCTCTTTTTGCTACCCGAGCCATCTGTGTCGTGTAAAACGGGGTTTCCGGACATGATGACGTTGAAGAAGGCTACTTTTTTTTAGCGATGAGTCGCGCTATACGATAAGGTCTAAATAAATGGGGTTTGATCGACGAGAACAACTGAATCGAAATCGACTTACATTCATTGAGCCATGCCCACTGGAAAATAAATCACAATCAAATAATAGCTTTTAAAGTATTTCACCCTATTATGATAGAGTTAAATACCTGTTCCCATAATCAACTACCAACTGAGAGTATCTGCTTTTCACCGCAGAGGTAGCTGAGTCGTGAATTATTAACAACCTACATTGGACATCATTTACCTTTAACCTTCATGTTTAGTAGTTAGTTTACAATTTTCTCTTTAACAGTAGACCTCGAAGTTCACCAAGTGGGCAGATGCTTGACAGTAACTCGAAACTGCATGCACTCTGCGCGAAACATTTACAGATCTTGACCTCAAACTCATTATCTTAACTATGTATCGTTTTTTGAAGCACCCCAGATTAGCTTTACGTCGGAACATTCAGACAAGCTTCCTGAAATTTCAAACCTCTATTCCTACAGTGGAGTTACCTCCGGAAAACATTAAAATTGTACCTTCTGTCAATGACTTGACCGAAACTGCTGTGGTAGCTAAGGATTTCCAGGGATCTCTCGTGGCGCACTTGTTCAACAGAAACCTAATTGAATCACTTACAAGTGATGAGTTATACAGAATTACAGAGGATGGCAAACCCAAGCTTAAATTGTATTGCGGCGCCGATCCTACAGCGGAGTCGTTGCATTTGGGTAACTTATTGCCACTCATGGTTTTGCTTCATTTCGCATTGAGAGGACATGATGTTGTTGGATTGGTTGGTGGAGCTACTGGTGTTGTTGGAGACCCAAGTGGAAGAAGTAGTGAGCGCGACGCAATGGAGGCCAATCAAAGATCGAAAAACGTTGAAAACATCCAACTGCAGATCAGGAAATTTTTGGAGAGAGGCATTGAGTATGCGAAATCGAGAAATATCAACTCGGCTTCTGACTTTGAGAGCTTGGGTAAAATACAAAGTGTCAACAATGCTGATTGGTGGAAATCGGTCAAGTTTTTGGATTTCTTAGCTACTTATGGAAGACACGTGAGGGTGTCTCAGATGCTTGCCAGAGACTCTATTCTGGCTCGTTTGGAGTCCCAGCAGGGTATTGGGTTCAATGAGTTCACCTACCAGATTCTTCAGGCTTACGATTTTTGGCACTTGTTCAAGAATGAGGGTGTCAACTTGCAGGTCGGGGGCAATGATCAATGGGGCAACATCACAGCAGGCATCGATTTGATCTCTCGTCTTCAAAAGACCAAGGCTAATAAAAAGACTGCCATCAAGGAATCTGAATCTCTGGTTTATGGTATCACTGTGCCTCTATTGACCACAGCCAACGGACAGAAGTTCGGAAAGTCAGCAGGTAATGCAATTTTTATTGATGAGAACTTCACCAAACCTTTCCAGATGTATCAATACTTTATCAACTCGCCCGACGAAATGGTGTTTAAGCTTTTGAAAACTTTAACTCTTCTTCCGCTAGGCACGATTGAAGGGTCTATTCAAGAGAGACATCAAGCGGATCCAGGCTTAAGAATCGCTCAGAGAATCCTTGCCAGGGAGGTTGTCGATTTGATTCATGGAGCCGGTGCAGGCGAAGAGATGGCCTATATTACTGGCTTTTTATTTCCTACACCCGATCAACCGTTTGACGATGAAATTACTGCCGACAAGTTAATTCTGAAATTCCAAAAGTCGGGAATACTCAGTAAAATTTCCCTCTCAAATTTTCCTGATCCGAATGATCTCAAGTTAAGTACCTTGCTTTCATTAGTTTTAGGAATGTCCAAAAATGAGACAAAAGCCCTAATCAAGGCTGGTGGTGTTTACTTGGGCATTGACAGACGACAAATCATCGACGAAGATGACGTTGTTTTGTTTGACAGAGAGAATCACTTGATAGATGAGAAGTTATTGCTTATTAGGACAGGAAAGCAAAACTACTTTGTTGTGGAAGTTTGTGATTAAGGCCCCTTGTAAATAGTTTTTGCTCACTTCACAAGATAGATTACTACATATTTAAACTCTGATAAAATTGGAATTTAATTAAATCATTGATTTAAAACTAACCCAACTGCCTTTATTGCCTCAGGGAAGACATTCTTGTTGGCAGCAATTACACCTTTAGATTGCAAGTGCCTGCCCCTTCCGAAATCCAAAGGAGTACCAGCGATGTCACCTACTCGTCCTCCACTCTCGTAGATCAAAATGTTACCTGCGGCGTGGTCCCAAATTTTCTCTTTGTATGTATCGCTGATTGGAAGGCGCAAATAAATGTCAGCTTGTCCTTTCGCCAACACACAGTATTTCACTTGGGAGTCCAAATTGATGGTTTGCTTCGCAACGGTGGCATTGTCGAAGCCCAAAAGCTTCTTGATTTGGCTTTGAGTTGAGTGGGACGAGTGTCCTTTTTCTACTCCTTCCATAACCTTTAATTTCGAAGGAGAAACTTCTTCTGTCATTTTTATTTGCTGTTGTCCAGAAAGAGGGATAAACTCGTTTGTCTCAAACAATGGGGAGTAAAAGGATCCCAATCCCTTAACAGCGGAGAATAACCCACCAACAACGCCGGTTTGTTCTTCGTTTGACACGATATTTTCCGCCAAGTTGGGGCAACCAATAACCCCAAGAACCACCTTACCATTTTCGATTAGAGCAAGGCATACCGCAAATTGATCCCCCCGCAAAAAACCTTTGGTGCCATCAATAGGGTCCAAGGCCCAAAACCGACCCGTGGAACCTCCTTCATAATTGCCCAAATCGATCCCTGCGTAGACTTCTTCCAATGTGTGAAGGGCACCCAATTTATCATCGAAGGCAGCGGTTTCCTTCTGAGACTCCCCAAGAATCTGAAGGATCCGACTGCTCAATCTAGAAGCCTCTTCTGATCCATCGCGCAAAGATTCCGAGTCTTCCTCGCCAACAATATTGTCGGTGGGGAAGTTTAACTTGATCGCATGGTTGATGAGTGCTTGAGCGGCGTAATCACCAACAGTGACGGGCGACTTGTCATCCTTCACTTGTGTCCCTGTTTTCTGAGTGACCGCAATGGCATCACTCAATTTCTTAGTAAGGAGAGATGCACGTTTGACTGCCAATGTTGCAATCTCTAGCTCTTTTTGATATGTATGAGTGGCTGGAACTGTTGACATAATACTTAAGCGCGAGTCGATATAACTTCGAGAGCAAATTTGCGGAGAAGGATAGCCTTTTCGAAATGGAGTTTTGATTAATGATATCAAAATGACAAGTATAGATAAAGTAATCACCAATCGACTGTACATGATGGGTGACGGCTATCGTGCGAGCACGTGAGTCTAACTACAGCAGAGGTGGTGTGAAAAGAGATAGACACAAGTGAAACTACAATTGATTCCCCTTTCCATAAGCTGTCTACAGCCGTCACTGACAACTTCGGAAACCTTAGCGACCATTCAGATCTCAATCTCGAGCAAAGGCAATATTAGGCGATATGTATATTTGGGATCTAGATAAAACATCCGTGCACCGCATTATCACCATTCACGCGCAATGGGGCCCGGAGCTAACGGCTGATTCTAATTATGCATTCGGGAGTAGTCTTTATTGGCTTTTTGTGCACAGTATCGTGGGTGATACAGCTACTACCGGTAATCTCAGTCCCTATAACAGGTAAGCGGATCAACTATAATTTGCACTTTGCTATAAGCAATGACATCGCATTTGGCGTATTTGGCGTTTGTGATATTGCATCCGATGACTGTTCCAGTGTGAGGGTCGGATATCCGGTGACCCTATTCCTCAATGACACGGCGGCGGATTTGGAAAGCAACGCCGATGGACTCTCAGCCATCGAACTACCATCTCACGCCACTTATTCAGTTTCCAAACTATTGGTTGTTCATTTGGTGGCATTCATCCTAACAAGCCTCCTACTAGCAACAACTTCCATCTTCCTACTAATATCCATGCCAGAGAAGTGGTGGCCGAAATATTCCCTTGTTCATCGGCTAATAGGCTGGCTTCGTGGGACTAACCTCACTGATGTTGATGACAGAGGTAGCATGGCCAATACACTTCGAAGCGTCAAACGCTCGAAAAAAAGCATCGCCAGGTATTTGAACTGGATGCTCTTGTTTGCCTTGCTCCTGTTTCTTCTGACACTTCTCGCCTTTTTAGCGGATATTCTTCTCTTCATACCGCTTTTAAGCTACTTGGGTTGGATACAACTTCTTCCCATCATGTTGATGTCTCTCATTTCATCTCTACTTTGCTTCATGAGAAGGTCCATCTCTTCTAGAAGGCATTTGGAGGCTGAAGTGTATCCCGTTGATGGCGTAGGTGGAAGCAAAAGCCCGGTTCGATGGGTGAACGACTCAGATTCAGATGACGGGTTTTACATTTATACTAATGCCTTTCGTGGAAGGCCTCAACAACTTACGGATGACCAAAACAATGAACTTGATGAAACTGACATAGAGTTGCACCTGATAGATGTCTCCTCTAACCTAACCCATGAGTAGCTAGAATTTTCTTTTGATTATGGACACCAGAAACACTGAATGTGCTTAAGAAAATCTTATGCTTTATGGATACATATTGATGAATACTACATGAAACGCATCTGGAAAAATATATACTGCCTATTTTCATGCCCGTTTGGCCCAGATTGGAATGATCACAAATGTATAGTAGGAATCGCGAGCTCCAAACATAATTTCTCTATGATATGTTTGACCTCTGGAGTTTCCTCGGCTCCGCTCTGGGCCAAGGTTTTCACAATTTGAGTCACTTGGATTGCTTTCGTGAGTTTTGGAAACAGCGAGTTTTTCTGAATAGTATGAAGTTTTTGAAGAATTTCCTGTGAAAATTCCGAGAGTAAATGCGACGACTTTGTCTGGGTTAAAGTGATGCAATGAGCTAAATCGTGCACATTATCCACAACTGTGTTTAAAAGTAACTTGAAGGTATTAGCATCCAATCCACGGTGGAAGAACACTATTTTCAAATCCGCCAAATCATTCAATACTTGGTCCTTTGTGAATTTTTGACTCTGGGCAAGCTTGCAATACCTCGACATAAAAAGATCGAAAGTAGCCTTCAGGGGAGACATTTTATGCCGTTTGACCAATAATTCCATTGTTTTGCCAGCAGTCGACAAGTCGGACGATGCAGAAGTCACGTATGCCAAATCGTTTAGTGTCTTGGGGGATAATTCGTTCAAAACATCTGGTTGGAATTCTATTAAATGTTCAGTCAAGAACAGAGAAAAAGCATCAACTTTCTCCGCCGTGATGGATCGAAGCAAATCATCCACGATTATTGAAATAAATTCCTGTGAGGTGGACGAATTAATGATTGGAGTGTTATTAGCCAAAAATTTCATAACGAGCTGATACTCCTGAACAGATTTGAGATTAGAAAGAAGGAACTGGACGATGTTTTCCAAGCTAACTTTTGTACCGAAATGCTCTTCGAAAAATGTTTTACAAAAGGCGTCTAATCTTTCATAGTTCTGCAACACCAGAGGATCGAATTGTTTACGAATAGCTTCTTCGCGAATATTACTTCCATAGGTCAAGCTTGGCCCATCCCCCAGTACTTCAGACAATGTGTAGATTCGATCATTGATATGGTCAACCCATTCCGTCGTTAGCTGTGCAAACAAAAACTTAGACAGTGAAACTGATGATTTGGACTTCAACGCGTAAGAGGAATCGCCAAAAAGATATGAATCCTTAGACAAACACGTCACAACGACATCTTCGAATGTGGGACGCAAAAATATGTTTTGAACATCTTTCGGGTTTATCATATCAGTGTATAGTGGAGAAACCAGTGACACATCTGGCCTAGAGGGTATATCACTTTCGTTGACTTGTTGTTCTGGGTTTGCGAGGTTGTAAATCTCTGAGTTGGGCGTGAAGGAAACGCTTTTCAATCTTTTTGCCAAAAAGTTTCCCGAAACTTTAAGTCGAAGGGACATTTTCGTCGCTAGCTGAAGTGCCTTAAGTGATAGGAAAGTTCAATGCACAAAACTTTGTGTGCGCACTCCGCTCACAATTTTCTCACCATACTATGAGATATACCATCAACAGCCCAGATAAAGGAGAGTTGAAGTGCAATTAAATGATTATAGACCAGATTATCTGATTGAATACCCTATATGAATCCTGGATACATAGTCAATTCAATCCGGAAGTCGGGAACCAGCGCGTGGCCATGCTACGGCCCTGAAACAGTTATGACGGTATCATGTAGAACAAAACAAAGCTGTATCAAGTAAAGAATAAACCACGCAAATATCATTATGCTTCTTCGTCTATTATTACTTCCCGCTGCCTTGGCATACGAGCTAGCGACGAGTGAATTCAATCTTGAGCTGATTGACTCGCAGTTCCAGCAGCTCCAAGCAATTCACAAAACGCCATGCGTACAGACGGCCATCTCCTCGTTTATTCTGGAATGTAAGGAGAAAGGAGCTGATTTTGTGCACTCGGAAGTTCGGATTTTGCTGGCAGTAAAACTATCAATTTGTGAGTTCGAGGAAACAGGAGTCGAGTACCCAGAATTATGTCGAAACCCACCAGACGATAGTTACACAATGTGCATTCAAGCATTCCGTGAGAACTCGCAGCTATGGACCACTTATTCTGGAAATTACCGTAAGCTTCGATCAATCTGTTTTGAGGAGTCTTTTCCGTTTATGAAAAATCATGTAATTGACTTGTTTCATAACATAACCAGGATTTACTCTGATCTATTTCGAGAGGGCGAAAAAGCCAAGAATAAAACCAGATCATTCCATACTGAAGCAGAAAGAAAGATGATATTACTTCTTCAATTGCTCACTCTGGGCGTTGAACAGAATGAGAAACAGAATGCTAACCTAAAGGAGACCTTTAACGCCTTCGAAACATCGATGACCACAGGGTACACTCACATCAAGAGCGAGATAGACCATATTGTTGGAGGCATGTATGAAGATATCAGCCAGTTCAAACATCAAATGCACTCGATGAACCACATCATCATGGAGATGGCCTCGCGGTATTCGGTCGTAGACTCACAAATCGCAGAACATGAAGTCCAATTGTTGAATAATTTTGAAAAAGTTTCGGAAAGAATCACTCATGACTTAGCTCGAATAAACGATATCACTGGCGAATCTGCTAACAAGGCTCTTGTTTTGGGCGAAAGTTTGTCTGATAGCGTTTCGGCCGAAGATAGATTACGCAACAATCTCTTTAACGTTTCCAATCAAATTGACGCGTGGGTTACTAATTTGGATTTAGCAGTGAATCTGCTGTATGTGGAGTTAGCGCAACGCTTTACATCCAAAGCAGACTCGTTTGCAACTACATTCGAGTTACAATTGCAACAAATTATCAACGGCACTAACGATTTCAAGCACCAAATACAAATACACCTCAACAATGTGACTGATACCCTAATCGAGGTAGAAAGCCATATCTCTAAGTTGGGATTGTCGCTGTTAATGCCCAGCTTGTTTGGCTCGATAAGAAGCATCAAAATTCAACTATTTTCCCTCTTTAAGCTTATCGCCATAATGGCTCTCACTTTCATCGCGATACTGAAGTTCGATAAAGCTGTTCCTATATGTCTCTCTTTTATTTTCGCTATGATTCCAGGGGTGTTTGCTGCAATTATCTTGAGAGCGGCTGTGGAGGCCTTTTGGAGATAACTGGGTGTCAAATCACAACTGCATCTGTGACAATGAAGGTTATAAATTACGTGCGCACCACCTGCACGACGATAAGCGTATCTTACCTTACTTTTGCGTCCTCCATGAAATGCCGATCGTTATACTCTTGATCTTACTCAGCCACTTAGTAGAATGCGCTCACCATAAAGCAGAAAAGGCTTTTATTGATTTACTGCCATCGATCTATGAAAGCTTTTATCCGGACCCCATCGACAAGGAGGTATACACCAACATGTACACATACGCTCACCTTATGGATATTGCTTACTGTGTAGACAAGTTCCACCGGATCGAAAAACCCTTCAAGTGTGAATTAAACTGTGCCAGCTGTTTCCCGGATATGAAATTGGTTCATCAATGGTATTTTGATGATGCTGTATGTGGCTATATTGCCAATACTCATACAAATATGTTTCGTTATAACGACTCAGAATGGTCTGAATCGGGACAAAAAAAAACTATCATTGTGTCTCTTCGGGGAACTAGGTCCTTATATGACACTATGGCGGACTTGAAAGTCGAAATGGTACCTTATGTTCCATTGGTAGTGTCGTCTCCACCATGCAGAAAAAACTGCAAGGTTCACAAGGGCTTCTGGAGCTATTTCTACAACACTCTTAATGAGATTGATAAGGTGCTAACTGCAGAGCTAAATACTGACTATTGTGAACTTGTGATTGTGGGCCACAGCTTAGGCGGATCAGTGGCACTTTTGCTCGCACTTCACTACCTCGCACTTGGCCACTCCAATCTTACTTTGATAACAATGGGTCAGCCTTTGGTTGGCAACAAAGAGTTCACCACATGGGCAGATTACGTCTTAGGAAGCTACATGCCTGTGGCCCACGATACTTTTGACCGGAAGTATATTCGGGTTGTACACCGCAACGATATTGTAACCACCATTCCTCGATTCGGAATGAAAATCGAGGAAAAGTATCACCAATTTGATAACCAGGTCTATCTTGATGTTGCAGCAGATAATGCGCAACCACCGCCTGATCGAGTTTTCGACTGCTTCACAGGCGAAAATGACCACTGTATCGCAGGAGATTTTTACAGCCACGAAGCAAACTACGTCATAACACACAATACTTACTTTCGCTATTTCGGTCGATGTGGGATTCGTATTCCTTGAGGTCAAATTTTCCAACTATAGCGGGGCTGTGTACCGAAAGACCCTTGTGGTGTATGCACACCGACTTCTACCCCATATCCAACTGTCACGAGTCTGGGCTATCCTAACCAATGACCCGAAATCCGACAAATTCCTTAATAATCTACCGTCTAGACCATCAGCTACTGACTGATCCCAACCACTTGGCTCATGCTCTTGCATCGCGCAACTTCAACTTGGAGTTGGTCTATCTTCAGAAATTCGGTCGGTACATTCTCGTGTGTCCCTCTCCTACAGTAGCATCTGAAGTCAAAGAATATTTAGATTGTGAGTTGAGAGAACGAGCCGTCATTAATTACAGCATCAGAGATAACCCATCTCTTACTCTTCAGGATCATCTGTGGTGTCTACAGTCAGATCCTATGGAATATTTGGAATTGCCACTGGAGGAAGGAACTCGGCGATTTCTCATCCTGCCGCCCCTATCCCCTCATACAGAATGGAACGACTACCACAAAACAGAGGAAGGCCCCAACAAGCAGTCGGTTTACTCTCCAGAAGAATTATCGCACTTGCTCTGGGATAGACTTGGTGGTTTCGACAGCGACCGGGTCCGCAAATACCAGTTAGATGTCACCGATGACGAGGAAGACATGGAGGTAAAGCATTTCGACATATCCAATCCGCAAGTTCTCTTTGAGGATATTGACAAAGATGTTCCAGCTATTGTAGTAGATAGCGTAAGAAACCAGGGTCCGCGCATGGTCATGCCGAAAACAATGATGCCACCTAATTAACTGATAGTGATTACAATTATTTATAGCGAGATGAATGCAGAACTATCTCTCTGATATACTCCAATCACATTCATAACTTATTAAGCTATGTTATTGGGCCAGTATTGAGCCGAATCAATGCCTATGTGCACGCCCATCGGTTACTCCAGTTGATTTTTTTCGGTGTGCGATGAGATTGTTCATCTTTAACCTCCACAAATAATGGCCAAGAAATCGAAGGCTTCTGCCAGTCCTAAAACCCCATCAAAGACCAAAAAGTCTCCGCCTCAGGGAAACACTCCAGTGCCTTCCCCAGCCTCCAAGAAGGGAAAGAAGACTCGGGCTCCAGCTCCTGCTTCTACGGAAAAAGAGTACGGATACGTTTCGAAGTCCCAAGCGCAGAAAGCTGTTAGCGAGTTGCAGAAATTTTTGGAGCGTCAATCCGAACCTTCTGACGCGAAGAACCAGTTGTTTGCAGACGACGAGGAATCTTTCAAAGACTTGTACGTTGAGATTGAATCTAAGAAGTATATTTCAGACAAGCCTGACTTCAAGGCTCGTCTCATCGAATTGACCAAGCCATTCTTGAGAGAGAATGAGGAGTTGAAGACTTGTTTGTTTCTTAGAGACAACTTCATCACTAGCGACGAAAAATTGGAGCAAGTTGAACAAGCTGATATTCCAACGTTGAAGAAGATTTTGACTTTGACTCAGTTGAAAACCGTTTACCGCACTTTCGAAAAGCGTCGTGAATTATACAATGAGTACGACTTGTTCCTTGTCGACGATGCTCTTTTGAGTTCCATGCCCAATGTTTTGGGAAAGATTTTTTACATGGGCAAGAAGACGAAATTTCCAGTTAACATTAGAGTTGCATCCACCAAGAACCAATCGGAATTATCTCTTGTAACTCTCAGCAATCAAGTCAATAAGGTGTTGTCCTCTGTTTCATACTTGCCTCCAATGGGCAATTCTTTGTCCGTTAAGATTGGTTCATTAAATGACCTGTTCACCGAGGCCGACTTGCTCAACAACTTGCACAACGTTTTGAAAACCTTCCCTGAAAGCCTGTTGCTCAGCGTTGGTCTCAAGACCGCGAAGTCGCCAGTTTTGCCTCTTTTCTACGCCGAAAAAATCTTTGCCGAATCTGACGTTCTCGAAAATGCTCCAGAGGAAGAGGAGGTTGCAGAGACCGAAGATGTCTACACCAAGGCTTTGTTGGAGTTGGCTGATGAGGAGTCTGTTGCCAAGGCACTTGGCTCTGAATTGAAAAAGAAGAAGAAGACCAAAAAGGGCACCAACGGTGTCTCCAAGCCATAGGTGCCCGTTGCATTTGTACAATAATTGAACCAACACTTAGTAGCCAAATGTAGATTGTAATTTCTCCGTCATTTCTACGACATATTGTAGCTGAAGTCAGAATGGAGATTTGCATGTATACGAACGCGCGAATGTCGAGTTGAGAGACGCTCTATTTAGGCTCAGATCCTCATATGTGGATTGCCACAGCCATTGTGGATAATGAGGGCACGTTTATCTACTAACACCGCTTATGCTGATTACTAACAATCCAGAAACAACACGTGCTCTTCGAACTAACTCTGTGACAAGGATAGGTAGACACAATGACTACAAACAAGATCCAGATTGTATCCATATTGGAGACTTGAAGGTTCCCAAGAAATACATAAGCATAATAGTGGGTAAGACTGCCTCCACGAGTGACTCCAAAACGCCTTTATCTATCAAGTTCGAATCCATTTGTAAGACTACGCTTAATGGTGAGCTATATCGATTAGCCTCTCGGGAAGATGATCCATTCACCAAGGAGTTTACAGAGGAGACATTGTCGTTGACAGTCAACAGCAATAAGAATAATCGTATTCAGATCATAATCAAATGGGTTCCTATCTACATAATGCCCTTCTCTAAAAAAATAGAATACAAAGGTGAGATCCAACTGAGCCCGCTACCGAGTTTGCTAGTTGATATGCATTCTAATGGCACAGATTTACGAATCTGCAGTGATCCATTTTTGGCAACTCATTATTTGACTCTCTCTGACCATGCTGATTATGCTTTTCAAATAGCTGTGCTGCGCTCAATCCCTGTGGTTACTACTTCGTGGACAGATTTCATGCAACGGGAACCAAATTCTGTTAAGAGATGGCTCCTTCATCCAGACTCGGACTTCTTTCTACCAAATACACCCAACAATTTTGCTTATCCGGATTCAAGAAGGGCTTCCTTACTTTCTAATAAAAGTGTTCTTATTTGTTACCTGGAGCCTCTGAAACACTTATTGAGGCTTAAAGACTGGGTCAAGTGTCTTGGCTGCACAGAAATTCTTCTCTTTGATCTCAGCAGCCCAATTTCCACAATATCTGAAATACTATCTGGCTCGAAAAGTAATGCTACATATGCCTTTTCTGTTAACGGAAGCGAAAGCTTGTGCAAAGAGATATTGAAAAAGGAGTTGAACACTTACAAAGATCTTTGGGAGTCTGTTATTTCTTTGCGTGTCCTGAACTTAAAACTTTTCGAAACACCAATTGAACTGGGTGATATCATTCTCAAGCAGGAAGACAGTACCCCAAAATTTTCTGAACGGAGAAAGCGAAGGAAAGTCCAGCGTGTAAGCGAAACTGATTTCTTTCAATTTAGCCACCCACCGAGCTCTTTACCAGCTGAAGACGCAGACTCACTTATAATCAATGAAATCACTGATCAGGCAGCTGCGCCTTCCCAGGAGAATCTCCAACAACCTAATCAAAAATTCCCAGACTCGGTTCCAGATGAAACAGATAAAGGTGTGCAAAAGCCTAGTCTGACGTTGACTTCACCCTGCAAAACCTCAGATAGTGAGAATAAGTGCCATCTATCTAATAAAATCTCTAAGGATTCAAAGATACATGAGAACTTGCTGGATGAAAAAATTGATGTAAAGAGAGTGAAAATCGATGAAAACTCAAATTGGATAGTTCCACAAGTCTCTTTGGCGGAGGCTATTCGAACTGCGAAAGGAGTGTCCGAGAAGAACTTCAAAGTTGAATCACTGGTGGATATTGTCGACAATGAGTTGCAAAATTTCGTCCTCGTAGAAGAGATCGATCTCGTCGTGCCCAAAAAACAAAATTGCACAGCCGTGGCTGATCCAAAATACAAGAATCGACCAAATTTCAAAGCCTTTAAAAAGAAGACAAATACCACCAGTAATCTTACCCGAACATATTTGGAACTATTTAATGATAATCTGCTCAGTGAAGTGAGATTTGTGAACGGTGAGGAAGATTCTCGAAAACTAGCACCGCAGAAAATTGAGGAAGATTTTAAACTGGAAATGGATGATGTCAATGGATATCGGCCAAAAGTCTCGCAACTTTTCGTTAATGAAGCTTCCGATGAGAGCGACACTGGAAGTGTAGAGGAAGAGGATGTTAGTTTCACCTTTCTGAACCGCGCAAAGCCGAGAGACTCAAATGCCGGGTACTGCGGCAAATACTCTCATGAAGTTGATCATGATGACGAGTTTACATTTGCGTTTTCTCGCAATTAGTTATTTATTAATTGAAGCCAATCGGCAACGTTTTGCAAATGAGAGAAAAAAAATTAGATGCGCGCTTTCTTTCGAGATTCGCACTGCTGGTTGTTATCGACCTCCTCGATAAGACGTTTGTTTTGATTATCTAAATCATAGTCGCCTGAATTTGCAGTATCACTCGGTAAGGGAAAATGCTGTGTCGGTTGGCCCGAATTCACTGAATTATTGTTAAGAAATTCATTCACATCAAAATCTTCAATTTCAGCTTCAGTACTGCCATTAGCGGGGCTTTTTCTTTGTTGTAATTGTTGTTGCTGTTGCTGTTGTCTATTAGCCAAAGTTTGGATCCAGTCCTGAACTTGCAGCAACGCTTGCCCTTGTTTGTAGATATTTTGCTCTAGTCCTTGTAGTGAATCAGCTTGCTGTTCCTGGGTTGGAATCAGTTTCAAAAATGGACCCGGGGACGGGCTGGAAGGAAGAGGGCTGTTTAACTCAGGAAAGAAATGGCGTGGAGAAGAAACGGAGGGTTCCTGGTTCATGATTTGTTGATAGATTTTGTTCACGTTAGCTGAAGAATCATTTTGAGGGATGGCTCGGAAGTTGTCATTTCTGACTATTTCCTCCACAGAGCCTTCCCCTGTTGTACCTACCGATGGCGAGTTTGGGTCCGAAGCTGGAGTTTTCTGGTATGCCTGATCCATCAACATCAATCTCGGTCTCAGAATTGGCGCTGGTTGAGCAAATGTTTGGGACGGTTGTGGAGGAGGAACATAATTGGGTTTTGGAGCGCTCGAGTAAGGCGCAACGTGGCTACCATAAGAGTTGTCCACATTCCCATGTTCTACCTCAAAAATTTTGCCCGCGGAATTCCCGTAAACGGCGGCGAGAAACTTCATGATCTTATCGAGGGTTTGTGCTTGTTTCTGATGACGCTCGCGAGCAGTGAAGCTTTCGTTCCATAGCGTCTGATTGTCACTTCTCATACGCCTCATATCTTCAATGATTGCCATTTGGTTAAGTTTAATTTGATCAAGCTCATTGATCACGAGTTGGAAATTTATGCTGTTGCTTTCCTGGTTCTCGGCCTCTTGGCTTCCAGTCTTATTGCGGACTATGTTGTCTAGAAGATCTTCTCTTCCACGAATAAAATAAGGATTGTTGAATTGAAGCATTTCTTCCAGGCCTCTGTCATCCTTCAACGATCCGCTACTTATATCTTGAACCTTATGCCAACCATACATGTTCAATTGTCTGACAAACGATGCAAAATTATTGTGTTTAAAATACTTTGGCAAAATCTTCTTCATAAAATCTTCGCGATGAACAACTTTGAAGGAATGTCCATCTTCGTTCCAACGGATGTATTCGTAGTTGGAAGGGTCATTTACCATGGACCAGATTTTCATGACAAAAGCAGGTCGTGTTTTCGGCCCTTGTGGTTCCTTCTTCTTCTTTTGGATTGAACTTAACAATGCTTGTGACCTGTTATGGTTGTTGACGCCACTGGCCACATAATCAGGCACGATAGGGTTCATAGGCAAAGAAATGTCTCTTCCAATAATGGATTCAGAAAGTGGTTGAAGGGGTGGAAGGGCACCCGCGAATCTTGTGAGAGTTCCATTGAACGGTTTTTCCTCAAGTTTCAGTTCGGTATCATGGGTCACAAATTCGCTTAGGCCCGGACTCATTTGGAAGTCTGCCGAAACCGGCATGTTGGGAGCATTCACTCCCTCTTTGCTGTTATCGTCAAATTCGTCAAAAAGGGCATTGGGATTAGAAGTTGTGCCCGTGGGGGACGGTAAGTCCAAAGAGCTAAGAAAATTAGGCGTGTCGGAAGGGTCATTATGAGTGTCATCATTGCGAAACTCGTGTTCTCGATTAATCACATGAACATCACCGTCTCTATCTGCGGACTGATTCATATCCGGGAAGTGGGACATGAATTTTAGGCTCCAGTGACTGATGCTCAACAAAAAAAGATTTCAAAAAAACGGCTGGGTGAAAATTGCTTAATGTGGTATCTGCGCCAAAACGGTACTGGATGTGAGTACGCGGTGTTTGAATTAGGTGCGTCGCCAAAATCGAAGTTTCGGTAGTTGGAAAGCACGCAAAGTGTACGGGCTTTATGCTTATTCTTAGAAGTTGCTAGAATGTTCCGTGATTCTGTAGTCAGGTAATTGAATATACTGTACATAAGTTTGCTCTTCTGCACGCGGGTTGGTCTATATATGCAGGGCGGACATATCCGTGCCATCCGAATACACCAGTTACAAGCCAACGACACGGCAGAATTAATTCGGTTGCACATTCATGGTCGGCGGCGGCGTAGCTAAATGGGGTAAGACCCATTTGTTGAAAATTCTCCTAGAGGTATTTTCGACAGGAATATATCATCCAACTTGTAACCGTCGATAATCCCGTGAGTTTCGCAGTTCTTGCATCCACAGTCGTCGTCTGGACAAGCGCAATTGCAAGAATTTTCTTCTTCTGAAGGATGGCTCGATGGGCTGTCAATATCGACCGTATTTCCTACCACTTGCTTCAATATGCTATTGTAGAAGTCAAACTCTAGCGGAAAACCGCCGGAATACTGTTGTTGCATTCCTGGAGTCCGCGACAACACCTCGTTTGGCGGCGAAATGAAATTAGGCTCCAAATGCGCGGGAGATCCATTCGTAGGTAGATACAGAGGTTCGTTTTGATACGTTTGCAAAGTTGGTGATTGATCCATAGGCGTGTTGTATGCATTCTCGTTGATGGTGGTTGGAAACGCTAATGACGATTGTGTGCTCGAGAACGAGTCTTCATTATGATTATGATGTTGTTGATCGCCGTGGTCATGGCGTAGTTGGGGTCTCAGAGTGAGAATTAGATTAGACTCGAACTGCGAGTCACTGGACAAGAACTCGAGCTCGTGCATGTTCTGGTGCTCTGTATTGATGTTGTTGTGTGTCATACAATTAGGACAGGCACAGTCCGAGGAGCATGAACAAGTTCCAGGAAGAGAGCAGTTGGGCACATTGATAACCTGAAATACGTCATTTTTGGAGTTAGCGACGTAAAAGTTAGATGCGGGAAGAGTAGAAATGGATCGCGCCAACGGAATTTGGGTGGAGGAGGCTGAGGCGGTATTTTCTTGATGCAGAAGCAGACCTAGTGCGGAATACTGAGATGAATTCAGGTAGCCGATGGCAGAGCCGTCGGTTCTGTCATCCGTTTTCAAAGAAGCAGGTTGTGCCAAAGTTTTCTTTGTGGTTTCACACGAGTTGATTGTGCGCGAGCCCAGTATTGGTGGCAGTGGCGCCTTTTTGCTGCAGCAGCTTGCCACCCCCAGCTCCTGCTGCTTGATTTTCTTGTTGATGTACGACTTGAGAATCTTTGACTGCGACACCTTTCCTTTGTGGCACTGGCACGCTTTGCGGATGCCCGAAGCTCCCTTGGAGCAGCATGAAGACGAGTTGACAAAAGCCTTCACGAGCGGTTTGGACAGCTGAAACGAAACAGCGCTGTCCTTGTACGGCCCAACTATCCTGCCGTTGCTGATATCGATGACGTGTTTGTCTGAGGTTTTGAGGATGACCACCGGCACATTTTTGCAGTCTTTTGCTGAGTTGTCGCTTGGATCAGCCACCTTTTCTGCAAACACGGCAATCCGGTGGTTTCTGTTCTCGGGAGAGTCCTGAAAGTTCGGCCGGCCCTTGGAGCGCACCTGTAGAAGCGCCCGGGTGTGGTGGCGGCACAGTGACGATCGGTGGCCCCGGATACATTCCAGGCATGAATATTTGTTCCCGTCAATGAGAATCATGGCCGTAGAATAGATGGAAGGTTCAGATGTGCCGGGAAGGCATCAAAGAGTTTGGTTCTCTTGGGTCAAACGGTTCACTGGAGATGTTGATTCTATCTCCGCGGAGAAAGTATGGCAAAGACGCTGAGTGGTGCAGTTGAAGGTTGTAGGGAAATGCTCATTCAATGTGATGCACCGCTCCAGTCGTGCAACACGAGCAATTATCTGCCTGCTTTAGGAAGTCGCACACGCGGAAAGCGTCACTATTGTGCCTTCCGGCAGTCCAGTGCAGCTAAAGAATAGGAACAAACGGCGACAAACGAGAAAAGGGAACAAAAAAGACAATGGGACGAACAATACCACCCAGCGTTAGAACTGAGCGGCAACATGCGGCATCGCGTGGGTGCAACCTCAGCCCTGAATGGCACAAGACTTCGCATCAACCCCACTCCTCTCCTCCAGAGTGCAAAATATCGCGATCTCATAAGAAAGTTTGAATCCACTCACCCGTATATAGAAGTGCCGGTTCTGCAGTAGTGTTTCCTTGTATTCTGCATGTGCTTCATTGGATGCTTATTCCACATAGCCGGGCACGTCCCGTGGGCTTCAGCATCCGTGAAGCACACCCGTGCACCACTAGGCTCGAGGGCCAGGGCGAGAAATTTCTTCCCCTCGCGCCAGTTCTTTGTTGAATGCTAAAGAGTCTAGCACTAAAGCGAAACATGTCGACCCCTGCCCACCCATGGTCTGCTAGTACTGTTAGAAATACATTCTTGGAATACTTCAAGAACAAAAACCACAACTACGTGCCTTCTTCCTCCGTGGTTCCTCACAATGATCCCACCTTATTGTTCGCTAATGCTGGTATGAACCAATACAAGCCAATTTTCTTGGGCACCGTGGACCCAACCTCAGAGTTTGCCACTTTAAAAAGAGCCGCCAACTCCCAAAAGTGTATCAGAGCCGGTGGTAAGCACAATGACTTGGAGGATGTTGGAAGAGACTCCTACCATCACACTTTTTTCGAGATGTTGGGAAACTGGTCCTTTGGTGACTACTTCAAGAAAGAAGCCATCGCGTACTCTTGGGAATTGTTGACCGAGGTTTACAAGTTGGACGCTGACAGATTGTACGTCACCTACTTTGAAGGTGATGAGGCAAATGGCTTAGAACCTGACTTGGAAGCCAAGAACTTATGGTTGTCTGTCGGTGTTCCTGAGGACCACATCTTGCCAGGCAATGCCCAAGACAACTTTTGGGAAATGGGTGATCAGGGACCATGCGGCCCATGCTCCGAAATCCACTACGACAGAATTGGTGGTAGAAACGCTGCTTCCTTGGTCAACCAAGATGACCCCAACGTTTTGGAAGTGTGGAACATTGTGTTCATCCAATACAACAGAGAGTCTGACTCCTCTTTGAGGCCTTTGCCAAACAAGCATATCGACACTGGTATGGGTTTCGAAAGATTGGTCTCTGTCTTGCAGGACAAGTCGTCCAACTACGATACTGATGTCTTTCAACCAATCTTCGAGAAGATCAGAGAAATTACCGGTGTGAGACCCTACACAGGCAAGTTTGGTGCTGAAGACGTAGATGGTATCGACACTGCTTACAGAGTTATTGCCGACCACGTCAGAACCTTGACCTTTGCTATTGCTGATGGCGGTGTCCCCAACAACGAAGGCAGAGGTTACGTTTTGAGAAGAATTTTGAGAAGAGGTGCTCGTTACGTTCGCAAGTACATGAACTACCCGATCGGTTCCTTTTTCCAACAATTGGTTGACGTCGTCATCGAGCGCAACTCCTCCATTTTTCCAGAAATCGCCAAAAATGAGGATTTGTTGAAGGAAATCTTGGTTGAGGAGGAAGTCTCGTTTGCCAAGACTTTGGACAGAGGTGAGAAGTTGTTTGAGCAATACGCCATCATTGCCTCCAAAACCCCAGAGCAAACCTTGGCTGGTAAGGACGTGTGGAGATTGTACGACACGTACGGTTTCCCCGTGGACTTGACCAGATTAATGGCCGAGGAAGC
The DNA here is from genome assembly GCA_030581635.1 of Clavispora carvajalis. Classification (NCBI taxonomy): domain Eukaryota; kingdom Fungi; phylum Ascomycota; class Pichiomycetes; order Serinales; family Metschnikowiaceae; genus Clavispora; species Clavispora carvajalis. The sequence goes on along the minus strand of JAKTTV010000011.1, from coordinate 118,013 downwards.
TGGTTTGAAAATCGATGAGGAGGCTTTTGAGAAGGCTAAGGAAGAGTCTAGAGAGGCATCCAAAGCTGCTGGTACCAAGGGTGGCGCCTCTGTCATTAAATTGGATGTCCACGCTTTGTCTGAATTGGACAACAATGAATCTATCTCCAAGACTGATGACTCGTTCAAATATGGCTTGGAAAACATTGAATCTAAGATCGTGGCTATTTACGATGGCTCGAGCTTTGTCAACTCCATCTCTGAAGCTGGTCAGCAATTCGGTATAATCTTGGACAAAACTCCATTTTATGCGGAACAAGGTGGTCAAGAATTTGACACTGGTAGTTTGGTCATTGACGGCAGCGCCGAGTTTGCCGTTTCTAATGTTCAATTATATGGTAGTTACGTTCTTCACACTGGTACTTTGGTCGAGGGATCATTGCTGTTGAACGATTCTGTCATCTCCACTTATGATGAATTGAGAAGATGGCCTATCAGAAACAACCACACTGGTACTCATGTCTTGAATCTTGCTTTGAGAGAAGTTTTGGGTGATGGTATTGAACAAAAGGGTTCCTTGGTCGCTACGGAAAAGTTGAGATTCGACTTTTCTCACAAGCAGGCTTTGACACCAAAGGAACTTGAGCAAGTCGAGAAAATTGCGAACGAAACTGTTCTGAGCAACAAGCAAGTTTACGCGGAAGAAGTTCAATTGGCCAAGGCTAAGGAAATTTCTGGTGTAAGAGCTGTTTTCGGTGAAACTTACCCAGACCCAGTCAGAGTTGTGTCCATTGGTGTCCCAGTTTCGGAGTTGCTTAGTAACCCATCCAACCAAGAATGGAACAGCATTTCCATTGAATTTTGCGGTGGCACTCACGTTGCTAAGACTGGTGAAATCAAGGACTTTGTCATCGTCGAAGAATCTGGTATTGCGAAGGGTATTAGAAGAATTGTTGCCGTCACTGGTAACGAGGCTCAAGAAGTTCAAAGAATTGCTAAGGATTTCGACGCGAGTTTGGATTCTGCTGAAAAGTTGCCATTTGGTGCCGATAAGGAGCAAAAAGCTAAGGAGTTGGGCGTTGCGTTGAAAAAGCTTTCCATCTCTGTTTTGGATAAACAAAAGTTGAACGAAAAGTTCAACAAATTGGATAAGTCCATCAAAGACAACTTGAAGGCCAAGCAAAAGGAAGAGTCCAAAAAGACTTTGGACGCCGTCAATGACTGGTTGAAGGACGAAGAAAAGTCCAAGGCTGCCTTCTTTGTTGCCCATGTGCCCATTGGTGCTAACGCTAAGGCCATCACTGAGGCTATCAATTTGATCAAGAAGCAACACAAGGAGAAGTCACTTTACTTGCTCACCGGATCTTCCGAAAAGGTTGCTCATGGTTGTTATATCTCCGATGAAGCCATCAGCAAGGGTGTTGACGCAAACGAATTGGCCAAGGCTGTCTCTTCTCATATCGGCGGTAAGGCTGGCGGTAAGGGAAACGTTGTGCAAGGTATGGGTGATAATGCGGAAGGCATCAACGCTGCCGTTGAAACCGTCATCAAGATGCTCTCTGAAAAGTTGTAGAGGTTCGTCCATTCTATTTATAGTTACAATCATAATACCATAATGTGTATTCTGTAAATCACAAGAAGGTGACAATTTGAATAATTATAACATGGCAATGTAGATTGCGGATTTGCGCCGATGCGACATACGTAAATATGGCAACGATCTATTTTTTTTCGTGGGTGGAATAAAAGTCCTCCTCCTCAGATGTGATGATTTTTGGTGACCCACCAACACCTGCCATCACCTGATTAACCACATCGAGTAAATCTTTATCTGGGACAGTATTTTCTCCGATGATGCTGATGGTTACCAATTTCCACGTAAAATGAGGGTAGGATCCCAATTTTATCTGCTGGCGGCCGAAATTAGCGTCGCACTTGTCTTGCAACGCAGATAGAAAAGGGGCCAAACTACTTTCTCCCGTGGCGGTCTGAACGAAAACCCTGCTGTAAGATTTCAGCGAAATCCTCGGTTTCAAATGATCACCAAGCCCGACCATAAGCTTCTTGAAGAGTTCTGGCACCCCTGGCAAGATGTACACTTGGTCCTGTACACCCACTATAGGAACCCACATTGAAGATGCGGTGTAGAGCTTCAGAACTGTGACCGACAGTGTCAGTTGTGGCAAAGTTGCCATGCGATAGAATGCGTGTAGTTGCTCTTTTGAGAGCAGATTTAAATATTCCCCACGTATAGACCGCATCCGGTTCACCGTCTCATTATCAAGAACGCAGGGCACGCCAAAAGCTTCAGCGATAGCATCGTAGGTGATGTCATCATGCGTAGAGCCAATTCCGCCGCTAGTGACAATGAAATCGCACTTCTCGTCCCGCAAACTTTGGAGCGATCTGATTATGTCTTCTCGATCGTCACCGCACACAATTGTTTTCTTCAATGGGACAGCAAGAGTGTTGAAACAGTATTTCGCAAATTCATACGAGTTTGAGTCTCTTATTTTGCCATTAAGGACCTCGTCTCCAATGATAAGGCATCCCGCAGATTTGATCGGACTCGACATTCTAGGGAAAGACTTTAACATGGCCGCGTCAATCTGGGGAAGTCGCACCCTGGCCTGCACCGATTAGGAGTAGCATGAGAGAGATTGTTCGGCGGGGAATGAAAATAGACACTAGCAAAAATGCACGTTACATGAGGCACCATATTTTCGGATAGTCCCAGTCTTGTTTGAACAAGAGAGGATTTCACGCTTTCCCGTAATTTGTGATGCTGGTAATGCTAAAGGTTCGCACTCATTACCCAACTTTATCTGGCCCAGCTAGCAAGTGTTATGCCCGTACCAACTACTGTTACAAATAAAACCGTTCACCACGCAGCTTCCAGGGAAGGAGCCTGCCGTATAAAATAAACTTAAACAGCGCAATCTCCATGCACCAACCCCTAACCCAGCCTAGCGTCGTATTTATCAATCTCGGAACCACACGACCAGATTCCGAGTTAGGATCCGAAATCTGATCAGGGGCCACAATTTCATTGAGGCGCATATCCTTCACTGACTTGCCACTTCTTCTTTGCCCTCAACATCTGGTCCAATTGTAACAATCCGACCCGGTCTTGATCGAATAGCTTCCAGTTTATTCCCACGTGCACAAAGTACCATCCTGCTAATTCCGATTAGCAGTGCCGGTATCAGCTTCAGTGGTTTGTGCACACTCGCGGTTACTGAACGACCCAATATTTTGTGCCTCGCAAAATTTAACCATCCACTGAGCCACATTATCCTTCAACCTCGTTTACGCCCCTCTTCCATTCCTCCTTTGACAGCCAACCTTATTATCGTTTGATCGTGCGGCTATAAATATGGGAAATAACCCCTCCAAAAATGATCTACCGAATACCTCAAGCCCTATGAGCGGCGGCCCCTCTTCCGGGGTGACTGCTGGTGAACTCGAAACGGACGAGTCGGCGCCGCCGCTATCTCGACCTACCGGTAACGGTAGGCAAAATTTATACCACGGCTCGTCCAATCATTCCGTGCAAGATAACACTTTAAGCACCAGATCAAGCCCTCAAACTATCCCAGCTTCCAAAGGATCTATCAGAAAAGGTCGCCGCTCCTCACAACCTCGTGAAGCCGACTATGACTTTGACATTGATGCTTCCATGGCTATTTTGTTAAGCGGGCAGTGTGACGCCGCTGCACCGAAGAAGTGGAGAGACACTCAGTTTGAAACCGAGTACGGCTCTTCGACTGATAGCCTGGGTAGCGCCGAACTCTCTATTTCTCCCGTGTTCACTTCGAGTGGCGAAAACAGAGAGGAATCCTCGCTTCTGTCCGAATCTTTGATGGACTCTCCGGTGCATCTGAAAGGGGGAGTTTTCGCAACGTCGCTGGAAACCAGCTTGGATCCTATAGTTGAGGTTTCAACAGAATCAACACCAGAGCCAAGAAAGGCGGCTGCGTCCAGCAAAACCTCGGCCAGAAAGAGAGACAAGTCCTTTTCTACTAAAGAAATGCCAATCCCAAAGACGGAGGTGAAGGATGCATGGGCCCAGCAAAAGACCAAAAAGCAGTATTCTCAGTCTCCTCCGTTGATTCCGGTGACGAAAAGTCTGGATATTGATTTAGACAAGATAATTGACCGTTTGTTGGCTGTTGGCATGAAGAAAGAATCAAGTGGCTCTTCTAAGTCACGTAAGCTGAAAGACAAGTTGGTGTTGACTTCTCAGGAGATTAAGTACATTTTGGCAAAATCGCGATCTGTTTTTATGCAGCAGCCCACTTTGTTAAAATTGGCTCCGTCTGTGAAGATTGTCGGTGATATTCATGGTCAGTACCATGACTTGATCAGAATTTTTAATTCTTGTGGCTATCCTCCTTACTCGAATTATTTGTTCTTGGGGGATTATGTTGACAGAGGTCACAAGTCCTTGGAGACTATTTTACTTTTGTTGTGTTACAAGATAAAGTATCCCGAGAACTTTTTTATGTTACGTGGAAATCATGAGTCTGCGAACATCACAAAAATTTATGGCTTTTACGATGAATGCAAGAGGCGGTTGCCTTTGATTTCCGGAAGCCATAAGTTGTGGAAAAACTTTGTTGACGTTTTCAACACCCTTCCAATTGCAGCGACAATTAATGACAAAATATTCTGTATCCACGGTGGCCTTTCTCCTGATCTCAAAAGCATGAGACAAATCGAGCAAATCCAGAGACCGACGGATATTCCGGACAAAGGACTTCTCGCTGATTTGTTATGGTCTGACCCAGATCCACTGGTTCGGAATTTCTCAACTACCAATTGGCCCAAGAACGATCGGGGAGTTTCATATTGTTTTGGAAAGAAGCACGTTGACCATTTTTTGTCCACTTTCAAGATGGATTTGATCGTCCGTGGACACATGGTTGTGGAAGATGGGTATGAGTTTTTCAATAAAAGAAAGTTGGTTACAGTCTTTCTGGCTCCAAACTACTGTGGGGAGTTCAAAAACTACGGTGCCGTCATGAATGTTGATAGAGATATGTGCTGTTCTTTCGAGTTATTGAAACCTCAGTGAGGAATGCCGTATTCCTTCTTCTCTTCTTTCCTGCTTGAGGACTACACTTTTGTGATTGTCCGCTAAATTTGAATGTGTTTTGTGCTTATTTTTACGTGAATGTGTTTCGGTTATGATTTGAGGTAGCCAGACGATTGATATTTACGAACTCTTATGACTGATTTTATTTACACTTGTTCGATTTTACGTAATAAATGTAATTTGTACCTTTAGTCGTGTTGCACGTAGGCTTATTGCTTAATTTTCAACTTTGCATAATACAAGTAGTGATTGTACTCGTATTTGAGGCGCTTCATCCGAAATTTTCTCTTCTTAGATAGGCGTTCGGATACATTATGAAATATTTTGAAGAAATTTAGTAATTATTACACAGTTTTATTTGTTTTTCCGACCCGTCATGAGATTCCCGTCTCATGATTTGATAATCCGATTGGGTGAAACTTATTCGGCCTAGCCACCCAAGTAAATTTAAAAAAAAAAATGCAAAAATATGGTAAGAGGTATCGCTGAATACTCATTGTTTAAAGCGTTGAGAGGCAAATGAATACACAACATTATCGTGATCCGAGCGATTCTTTTCCATGAGGTTCACCAATTGAACATAGTACAACTCGAGTACTCCTTTATAGTACTTAATAGACGTTTTGTTGTTCAGGATTTGCTTGGCTGGTACAAGCTTCCAGTCAACGCGGTCCAAAAAATCAAGCTCGAGACAATTGAGTTCAGTCAATGCAACACCGCCAACCTTAGCGTAATGATCATTAGTATAGAAATAATCTTCTAATGCTTTTTGGCCCAACATCGTGGCGACCAATAAAAAGCGATGGACTGTCCATGAGTTTAATGTGAAGTATGGCTGGTAATTATGAGACAATAGATCGATGTAGTATATTGTCGTGAGTAAAGTTGCCTGCGAAAAATTATTGAACTTTGTCAATCTAGCAAGGTATGTTTGAATAGAGATAGCTGGAGGCGAACGAGAATGATATCTGGTCAACAACTTACTCTTCTGCTCAGGCAATTTGGATGCGGTTGACCCATCAGGATGCGCAGGATTAGCGATTGAATCGGGTACACTCCGGTCATTGAGATTGATGAGGGACTGAAGCATTCTTGATATCAACACAACCAAATCGTCTATGCCGCATTGCATAAATTCTTCGGGAAGACACTTCGTAATAACTTTTGACTGAATTTTCTTGCACGGACTAAGGGGCGAAGACTGCCCACTGCCGGTAAGACGCCTTCGTCTGGAAACGGCCAGTTCCTTCTCAGCACCATGCTGCTCGTTTATGACCTGCTCGACTACTAGATCACTTTTTGGAGGGGAGAAGAACTTCCGGTCAACAAACGATTTTTTGAGGCGATGACTGTTTTGTGTGGAGGGTTCAAAATTGTTGTTGATCAAATAATTTTCATAAAACCCGATGTTTTTAATATGCACTTGCTGGCACAAGGATTTGCGATAGGACTGTGCCACATCTCCCTGTTGTGGTTTGATGTACTGGAGAAGAAAAGGGTCGATCTGAGAACTTTGTCTTGAACTACGCAATAGGGGGTTGAGATTGCGTAATTTTCTCGAGTCATAATTGTTGGTCTCATGATAACTTTGAGGAGGAGGATGCAAGCGTGGGGAGACATGCACCGCCTCAACAATTGGCGTAGCACATGCTGAAGTTGTTGTTGACATTTCGAATAAATTCGTAGAGAGTACCAAACTCATTAATAAGAATCTCGGGCCATCAACGACGGTTTTAAGGCAAGGTAACGGGAAATTCTCAAGTAGTCGGGGGAACGGACCAGGCGGAAGATGCTATTAAGCTTTAAGTTGAATCGTGCAAAAGAAAAATTTTCGAGCTTATGAGATCCTTCGGCTAAGAGTATATGCCAAGTAAAAGTCGCAAGAGGCGTAAAAATTTGGCTTGTGCGGTATGGGTTTCGTGAAACTTTCGGAAAATCAGCGAAAGTCAAAGTGAACAACAACAAACAGTTTTTAAAAAGGGGATCGTGAAACTAATACGAGACTGCGTAACGCATCCACCATGAAGCAGCAAAAGGCTCTAAATATATCAGCAGACATGTTCCTGGGTGGAGTAGCAATTTGGTGGGGCGCTTCCTGCAGAAATCCATGCACACCACTACGCTAGCCGGCTTTTTCTACACGTGTGCGATTTATTAGACCCACGTTGGGAACGCCACGTCTTTTTTATTAAGATAAGCAGAAACTACGCTTTGGGAGCTTTTCGGTCAGCCATTCGGCAGAAGTACGTCGTGTACGATTGATTACAGAGCCCAGCCAAACCGGGGGCAACTATAATTGTTCAAAATACTTTTAAGGTGTTTTATGGCGGATAATTGTTCCGCATTTTGCAATGAGATAACCGCGAAATTGCGCCGTCCAATGCCGCCACATGTGGGGGTTGAGACAGCATGTGGTGCAAAAGAAAAATTCTATTGCATAGCACCATGCATTATCTTCTGTGGCAGCACAACATGACATGCGGCGATAAAACGTCGGCCAATCAAGTACGGCTACAGCTTTTCGACAGAAGCCACATTATGGCGATTCCACCATATCTATAGAAGCACCCATTATGTAGAATCGCCATCATCGATGATCCCTTAACGAAATATAAAACTTTATCCCAGTGCCTCGTGTTTCATGAGGTGCAATAATTGTGTCACAACCTAAGCCCCGCTTTAGCCACGCCTTATATGCCCCGCATTCGGAATTGATCATCTACCTCGCGTAAGATACTAATAATAATCTTTCTCTTCTTTGATTTCCGCAGATTTAGCGCTTATCATGATGTCATGGTTAGTGTTGCTGTTACCCGGGGTCGATGAAAGTGCAATCCCGTTAGTGTTGATCCCTAATTCCATATTTAGCTTTTTCGTGAGTTTATTACTGCCCGGATAAATGCGAGGCGTCCTTATGGGTTGGCACATTCTGTGGAGCCGTTGCTCTATGGTAAGCGCAATAGGTTTCATGAAGTCGGTGAGCTCGAGTTGTTTTGTGGGACGTTTGGGCTTTGCAAGACCAACACTTCGAACACGCTTCACATTTGCTGATTCCGTTTTCTCCTGTTTCACTACAACTGGCTTAACACACTTGGATGTGACCAAACTCTCTGGTGAGCATTCTTCACGCTTTATGTGGGGTTTACTGGATCGAGAAAACGCCTTAGAGACATCACGCTCGGTGCACCCCAAGTACTCCGAGAACTCGACAACCATCTTACCATTAGGTAAAGTGTAGGTATTTCCATCTGAGAAGACGCCCGCTTCCATTGGTTGCTTGCTGTTTTTAGGGTAGAAATCAACAATCACAAGCGCCTGTTCCTCGGACACAATCTCTAGTTTGTTGTTGAACTCGTAGAATCGAAGACGCCCGTCACTCCATCGCTTCTCCTTCTGATGAACTCTAGTAGAGTAGAGAACAGCAAAGTCATGAACTATTGATATCAAAGACATGAGAAACAAGTGGTATCTCAATCATAATCTGATGGAATCGCGTCTCCGTACACACGAAACTGCACGCGCAGGATTACGGACCAGCAGTGATCCAGCCTATTCACACTTTTTTTATTCTTATAGACATCAGTATGTGGCCAGGACAATAATAATCAACGGATGTATTAATATATGTACAAGTAAGACCAGTTTCATGCAGGGTCGTAAAATGGCAAGCCCAACGCGCTCAATAAGGTTCTGGCTGCCTCATCAGTTCTAGCGGTGGTCTTGAACGTGACATTGAAACCAAAAATGTTGGGGAACAATTCCTGGAAGTTCTCAATCTCAGGGAAATACTTCACATCGTCAGGATCCAACCCAAAAGTAATGTTTCCGTTGTTGTCTCCGGATGTGTTCTTGATACCCTGAAATGTACGCACCCTAGGCAATACTAACTCTGTCAAGGTGCTCAAAAACTGGGACATGTCTCTACCAGTCAACTCTGCTTTGCACCCACAGGCCTTACCTTCCCTTACCTTCCAGGGCAAAATATTGGATCTGTTGTACAACTGCTTGGCTTTGACGTTAGTGATTTGAGCAACTTGCAATTTGCTCGAAATGTTGAGCCACGAATCTTCCAATGCCTCTTTGTTGTACAAGTTGATCGAGATGCTCGTGAGCTCAGGAATGTTGTGTGGACCAATGGGCTTGATGTCTCTGGTAGGACGGCCGACACCCCTTGGTTTCTTCATGTTACGGTACAAGGCATACGGCGAGTCGGTGGCCCATTCTCTCTTCTTAGCACCTTCAACCACTTGGGCCTCATAATCGTAAAAGTGCAACAACAAATCGCTTTGCAATGTGTTTTGGTAGTGCTCCGCGAGTCTATCTTGGCATATTTCTGTAGGCTTGTAACCCACAGATTCAATGTCGTCCTTTGCAATCAACAATGGCTGGTACTTTGGACTCAAGGCGGCTTTGTTAATTTTAACAAGGTGATGCACGGGTTCCACAGTGGAGTATCCGGGCTTTCCGGCTGCCCTAGAGGTAGAAAATAGACGGGCCCACAGCTTGTTCATGATTGAATGGTGTGCTTGTGCCTTGTTGAAAAATTTGAAATTTTCTCCGGGTAAACGAATATTTTGTACTGCACATATTATAAAGTGGTTGAGCATCCCTCACATTACACACTGTAGCTATCTCGACGTATTAAACACTTAGAACCCGATAAGAAGACAAAAATCATGCCCAACGTTACCAGAATGAAAGTACGGGCATATAACTTGTAACAAGGGGCATAAAGTGAAACTTCGGTCTGGGTAAACATCCGTACACCATATAGGTGTTTGTTACTACAGCGAGGATGCTTCGAACATACCCGAGTGCTGAGCTGTCCGATGAGATTCTGCTTACCGTCAGAGGTCCACCTACAAGCTCCATCCGTGAGGGATCCAATTTTAGTGGATTCCAATTCAGAACTACGAGGTGACGATGTTATAGGTTCACAATCTTTTCAAACTTCTGTCGACTTTGTCACTGATGCTTTCAGAAGGTTAGAGTCTCTTCACCTTCTTGGGTTGAAACAAAAATGGTCCTCCAATTTGGAAAAAGCAAAAGTTTTGGAGGCGAAGAGAAAAAAATGCCTTGAGTACAATGAAGCGAGCATAGACCAAGACTTCAGTCAGTTTTGGAGTAAACTGCAATCGGAAGTTCTTCAAATTATCGCTAATCAAGAGGTCTTGCAAAAGCAAGAAGAAGAACGCATCAAAAATATCAAGGAGGAAAAAGAGAAAAAAGAGCGTAAAGAGCAAGAACTAAAAGCTAAATCAGAAGCAGAAGCTAAAATAGCTGCGGAAGAACAAGCAAAATTGAAAGCGAAAGTAGAGGCTGAAAGAAAGAAAGAGGAGGATAGAAAGGCAGAGCAAGAGAAGGAAATCGCAGAGCAGAAAAAATTGAAGTTGAGAGAGAAAATCATTAAGGAACAAGAAGCCGCCGCCCGAAAAGCTAAAGGTTTCACGGACTTCAATGAGATTGAAACTCAGTTGGTGCAATACAGAAAGAAAATAGATTTCATCAAGGCTGAGATTGTCAAACCCATGAACGAGAACAAAGATTTGAAGAAAAATGTCAATGCATTGAAAAGAAAGATAAACATTAAGTTAGGGCAACTTTCCAACTCCATGAGTCAACTGAATCAAATATCTCGGGATGTTGCTAGTCTTGCTAAGCTGACCTCAGCAAACGCGCTAGCATACAACTGGATCTTAAACTTTATTTCCAAAGCCATTGTTTCTCAGGCAGAAACAGAAGTGACAGTCAAACCAACTGCCGCCCTTCCCTTAGCGAGGTTGAGTGTGTATTTACTTCATGACTTAGACGGGCTTTATGACTATCTATGTCCTCGTTTTGTCAAAAAATGTTGCTTTGTCATAGGCTATACTTGTCCAATAGACACAGAAGAAGGGCGTATTCGCATGGGTTGGCGAAGAACTGACAATAAGTGGGAGCCTGAAGTAAAATATGAGGAACGTGTTGGTGGAATTTGCACGGTGTGGGCTGTGATGGCACGCCTAGACCCTTCTACTAAGTTTGCTTTCTTTAGCTTCGACGCAGAATGGAAATTCGCTGCAAGAATGCTTAATCTCGAAAGATCCCTCTTATCTAACGTCCATTATGTTATTGTTAGTAATTGGTGGGAAGCTGCTGCTCTGATGGTGGTGCAACAATGGGGAAGACAAGGTTTGAAGTTGTTGTTGCTTCTTTCGCGTGGCTGGGCCAAATGGGGTCAAGATCTGACGTTTCCGGCTGCCACTAGACTAGAAATCTTGGGTGATGACTATGAATCCAAGAACAATTTAAATCAACTCAAGGAAATGGAGGCGTGAACAATGTGTATTGAATATAAAGCTAATACCTAATCGCTCAAATTTGAACCCTTTTCCTCCTCTGCGTCAGATGACCCCGTTTCCTCATACCGAACTTTGGAAACCGCTCTCGTGCTCCGCCTTATAGCGTTAGGAGCTAAAACTTGATGTTCAGGTTCTTCGTCACTTGCAATATTTCTCTTTCCGGTCTTTCTTCGCCTAATCGCTTGTCTCGGTTTACCGCTCCTCTGTCTCTTCTGTGTCGCAGGCTTTGTCGTAGCTTTCCTTTTCGAGATTCCGCTTCCTAACATTTTTTTGAAATTTAGACGTAGCTCAATTTGAACATCGTCTGAAATATAGACTCTTGAAATTGTTCTTTGCGCTTCATGAAAATCTTCCATGGGAGCAAAAATATCAGAGGGAAGCTTAAGTTTACCCGGGTATGTTTGTAAATTCCAGCTTTTTGAGTCCGCAAGTTCCTTTATCATCAATTGGCATAATTCTGCAACCCTGTATAGATTTAAGATCTCTTCTGGAACATCCTCCAATGTGTAAAGATCCTGTGCCACTTGCGAATCTCTATACTGCTTGACGCGGCTAGCGAAATAGTAAAGCAACGACACATTTTGTTCGCTAGCAATCGCGTCCAAATATAACGTGAAAAACTTCAGGCCATAAACATAGCCCATGATTTGTGCATCTTCGTCTCTAGGAGAAGTCTTTGCATCTGAAACTAATTTTCTGAACCTCTCATCATGTGAGATTGCATGAATGAGCCGAACTATATTTCTTTCAAATACGATATCTGATTTAGATTGGCACCTTTTGTGGAAAGCGCGAGTCCATGTTAACACATCGTTCCTTAACGTACCATCAGGGTCATGACCGACAAAGAAGACGAGATGTAAAAACTTCTCAGAAATTTCATTCGAGGCCAAATATCTCTTCAACTTTTTTAAAAATTGCTCTCTGACTTCCTTAGACTCGTCATGAACTAATTTTCCGAGTTTGGAGACGACATGAAAGCTAATGAGCAGATCGAGATTTGCATACTTTGCGAGCTTAAGTAAGGCCTCTCCAGAATAAAGCCTGAGCCTCTTTTGAAATGAGTTGGGTGTAGCGGTCGAGCCATCTTTGACTTTAACGATTTCCCCACTGTTGCTTATGATCGTGAGAAACAATCTCAACGGCTTTTCCAACAAAGAAAAATCACTAATCGTGTCAGCAATTGCTCTGACGCGGTTCAATACAAGGCGCAAAGATGCCAATTTCTCCGCTAATAAGATGTTTTTTTCTTGGTATAATTCTGCGTCATCGATCCATTTATCTTCAAGGTGCAAACGATATTGGCTGTCGTCCATTCTATTGCATCTTAACACGTTATCAACAATAACGGAGTTGATTTCGTTTGAGTATTGCTCCAAAGACACAGGATCAATCAAGTATATCTCAGCCAAGGTGGAAATTCTCGTACCCAACAACGGACTTTTGGACTCTAGTGGGAAAATCTCATCTCGGATTTCGGAAATTAGTTGCTCTTTACTCTCCGAGCATCCAATAACCTTCAAAGCATACTTTGCTTGAAGAGGTGTACCATTCACCGCTAAATCTTTTAACTGTTCCGTCGCCTCCGTTCTGTCTGGAAATTCATGAGGAAAGGTTTTTAGCAAATGATAAAATGATCTCAAAAATGACAGATCTACGCTAAGGCCTTTGTTAATAACGACATCTGTTATGGTTTTAATGTGAGTCCCGAATACCTCGGGTGATATCGAAGAAACAATGCCTATTAATTCGTTAGAGATCTCCGTATAGGCATGTTTATCAGCCCTGGAAATTTTCAAAAGTTCTGTTATGTTGGATTTGTTGAAAATAATGGTGGCTGATCTGTAAAGCAAAATCTTGATGTTCGAAAGCATATCGGCAGTGCCAACTCTTGAGAACTCATCTGAATTTTTGATTGATTTAGGATCATTTAATTTTCCTAGAAGTTCTTTCATCGAATTTTTGACGGATTTGTAATCTGAATTAGGCAGATTACAAATGGACAATAAATTGAGAAATCGAGAATTTTTTAAATTCACAAACTTTTCGAGACACAGAACGGTATTGAAGTTCGGAGGAAAGCTCACGGAAAGCCATTGAATGATCTTTTCAGATTTGAGGAGAAGATTCTCTCTTTCCGTGAAGTCGTGGTCAATCTTTGCATTTCCTTTCTCCATCGGTGCAAGATTTTGTGATATTTTGATCAATTGATCAACAGTTTCCGACATCTTCCTTTGTCTCTTGGCTGATGCCACAAATACCGCTTTCGACCGTTCATCCAAACTTCCGTAAAATTTGCATAATCTCTCCACCCGCTTATCGGCATCGTCCTCAAAAGGAAGCAATCTTTCGAATAAAACGGCATCGACAGAAGCATTGACAGCTTTGTCATTGATGTAGTTAAGCAGGAGTAAGGTATTGGGTGTATCGGTTATTATGATCTTTTCTAGCTCTTGTACTTCGTCGTTATTCAAAGAACCGAAATCAGTCACCTCATGCTTTGATAATTGCTTGAGGAAGTTGTCGTAAATATTTGCTGAAATTCTTATTGCTTTGCTCCGAATGTCACCATTCTTTTCCCTTGTAAGTTGTAGTAATGTTGACAATACATCTGCTTTGCAGAGCCTATTAGTAAACACATGAAAAGGAAGGGACTCAATCACCTTACATGCTTCAAATCTGACCCTATCGTGGGTATCCCTTAGACACTTGATGAGGCCATTGCCAAGGTCGTTCGCCATTTCCGTCGTGACGGAGGTAGAAGCCAACACAGATGCCACCTGCTCAACCCACTTCGCTCTCACAGCGAAAGACACATCAGAATTTTTCTTGAGCCATAAATTCCACGTATTTTTGTGTTTGTTAACAAAATACGCGACGTTGCTATCCACAAATCCCAATAAGGAACTGGATATCATATCCCCAATTGTGGTGGTGGCCAAAACACGAATCTGCTCCGAGTCTGAATTCAATTCATCATTAATCAACCCCATGACTGATGCTAATAAGTCGGGGACATTTCTCCATATTTGCACGGACCACGAATGGATTTTTTCTAAGATTTGGTATGAAGCCTCGTAGTCGATCTCTCCCTCCTCGGTCGACGCTGCACTCTCGTCCAACATCTCCGAGAAAAGTTGTGCCACCAAACGTGAAAGCTTGTCGACATTGGCCTCACAAACAGCCAAAGAGAACGCGAAGCCAGGGTTCGATATGTTAGACAGTGAGGAAGTTAAACCCTTCTGCAGAGCAGTTGTGAGTTTTTTTAGAACTAGAGTAACAACATCTTTCGGAACACTGTCTGCCTCGGTTATTATCTCCGATAGCATGTCTGCGGCGATGGGCTCAAGCTTGGAAGGAAATCCTTTAGATGCAAGAGAATACATGGTATCAAAAAGGGTTGAGATCAACGACGGTGCGTCGGGCAAATCTGCAACCAAAATTATTGATCTCACCTCAACGATCCTTTTGAGAATGTAGCTTTGTTGCAAGAAGTACGCGTTTCCTTCATCCCACAAGTGTGAAAACTGAGCAAAGAAGGCAGAAAAGATAAACGAAAGCTCTTCCGGGGTGTATGGTGCATCGGGGGCATAGATGCGCAATATATCAGCAATTGCACAGCAAGATAAGGCCTGAACTCCCGCGTTCAGGTGTCTCAAGAGCTTTTTGTTGCTCAAGTCCCGCGCAATCTGCTTGTATGAGTCGGGAGAAACATTATTTTGGTCAACAGCGGAGAGTAAGTCTGCTAACTTCTGAAGACGAGCGAGAAGCTCTTTGACTGGGATGGGTTTTTTGACCGTGGATATGATTTGTGTGTCCAAAATGGACAGTTCTGTCCGAGAGGATCTAGATACCATGATAAAATCGAGTGTAGCAGCAGTCGTGAAAACGCGTTAAGGGCGCGCCGCGTCTGAGAAAATGTGGAGACAAGGCTGGTAATGAAAGACAAAACTTCACAATAGTCTCAATAGGGTTCTTGTTATTCCTAATTCTAACTACACCCTCATCGCTAAGGGGATTAATCTCTGCCCAATGGTATATAACTGCTTGCACCGTAATGCCAGTTGAACTATTCATGTTTCATCACAGTTTTGGCGCAAGAGGTCAAAAGTGAGAATACCACTAATCTACACCAATCATCTGCCAACATGTTTCGACATTTGACTTTAACCAGCGTGGGTCCCAAGATGCCAGAGCGATTTTCGGTGCAACGCCCTATTGTTATCCCAGGCACTAAATCTGTGTCACCGTAGATGCTCATTTGAAACTTCCCGCGCATGCATAACCCAGTTACTACACAAAGACCAGAGTTAACGAAAGCCACCCGGCAGCTAGATCGTTGCCAAGGACCAGCTTGTCGAGTGCAAGAGTCTTGAAACTTTAATCATGTTACAAAAGACACTTTTGTGGGGTCCAATTGAAATGCAGGGACTAGAATCGGGTTGGGGCCATTTACACAAAGGCCCGCCTGCACACAGAATGTTTATGCATGGGCTCTGCCGCATCGGGTGCTTTCCACAACAAACAAACAGCCTCAAACCATTCCGAAAAAAGCTTATGGTTCCTACATCCTCGAACCCAACAGTGTCGTCTAATACCCCTTCTTCTTTCTAATTTTCGAGTCTAACCGGTCATCTGCCCCAATAGCTGGTTAACACATTCCTGTCCCCAGATTCTTGGATTTGACACCCTGTCCTACTGGAAACCACCTAATTCCATTCCCATCTCAGGAGAATCTCCCTCACATACGAGAGCGAACACGTCCTTTACCATTTTAGTATCAAAGGGTTCCGGTACCCTTGTTAGTGTGTGCTCCACTTTCTGTGAGCCGCTAGTAATTTTATCCCGCAAAAGCCGCCCGCCTGCCCTGCTATCTGAACTCTAAACATGGCATCCACAACTGTCCAACACAGCACGCAGCGCCCGGCCAGCTTTGCCAGCACGGCGACTCTGTCGGCGGAAAAGCGTGTTCACCGCGAAGTTCGGTTCGGCGCATATATACTTGGCTCTACTTTAGGCGAAGGAGAGTTTGGCAAAGTGAAACTCGGCTGGCGCAAGGATGGTAAACATCCCAGCCAGGTCGCCATCAAATTGATCAAACGCGACACAATCGTGAAAGATTCAGAGTCGGAAATCAAGATCCACCGTGAAATCAACTCCCTCCGTCTCCTCAACCACCCGAACATCGTCAACTTGGTGGAAGTCTTGAAAAGTGGCAAGTACATTGGAATTGTTTTAGAGTATGCCTCGGGAGGCGAACTTTTTGACTACATTCTACAACACAAGTTTTTGAAGGAGAATGTTGCGAAAAAGCTTTTTGCCCAATTGGTCAGTGGGGTCGACTACATGCATAGCAAAGGCCTAATCCATAGAGATTTGAAGCTTGAAAACTTGTTGTTAGACAAACACAGAAACATAATCATTTCTGATTTTGGTTTCGTCAATTCTTATAACAAAGATAAGAACGATTTGATGAAGACCTCTTGCGGATCTCCTTGTTATGCTGCACCCGAGTTGGTTTTGACTCAAAGCCCTTACTCCGGCAAAAAAGTTGATATCTGGTCTTTGGGTGTTATTCTATACGCAATGCTTGCGGGCTACCTTCCTTTCGACGACGATGCGGAAAACGAAGATGGGGCGGACATCATCAAATTGTACCACTACATCTGCAGCACACCCCTTACTTTCCCCGAATATGTCTCTCCTCTCGCAAGGGACTTGCTACGGAAAATTATAGTATCGGATCCGGAAAAGCGAATTAGCATGGACGACATCAGAAATCATCCGTGGCTTGCTCCTCATGCCAACTTGTTGTCGATTAGGCAAACTGAGTGGGACAGAATTCATGCTGGAGACCAGCAGACGTCTGTGCCGGCCCAAGCATCCACGGAGAACAGCAAATACAAGCGGTTCTCAATGTTCAGTGAGAAAACAAATTCATCTGCATTAATGTTAGGATCTACCAAAAGCAATGGCAGATCCTACACTTCCAACTCAAACATTATCTACTCCAACCCTACCACCTCCTCGTCTTTTGCTAATGTTGTTGCTCTGACCAATTCAAGCGAGACTAACTTAGCCCCATTTTCGTCGTCAGTAGCAGGTGGCTCCACTACAGTTGTCTCTCCCCATGTGTCTAAGGCTTCCATCGAAAATGGAAGTCCTGTAAAACTGAACCAAATGGTTCTTGCCAGAAGTCATTCAAAATCCGCTTCGATGTCCGGTAATTACCCGACCGCCGCAAGTGGTGCTTATCCCTCAGCCAGTAATGCGCTCAAGGCGATGGTATCAGACCATGGGAGAAATTTGCATAATGGCGCAGGCGAGCATGATGTGTACCATAACCATCCAGTCTCCCAGACGCTACCACATAATGGTGTTACACGCTCAACAACTTATACTGGATTAATTTCAACGATCGTTGAAAGTCCGACAACGAGTGAACACAAAGTACGTGACATTCCCATCCCAACAAGAGGAAAATTGAGCGAGGCGCTGAAGGATGCCACTAAGTTCCCACAATCGCAGAAGAAGCCGAGACCCACATCTTACCATCCTGGGTCTATGACCTCCCTAATGTCTTTGGGAAACAATTCTAGTTCTGGAACCAATTTCTTTGATTACGTGAAGATTGGTCTGCCAATACATTTCCCCGGTTCCCAGTTGATATCTGGTTCCCCCACTAAAACCGAAGAATTTTTGCTTCCCGAAAATACTGTTCACGGTAGTCCTGTTTCTCAGTCTAACCGATCGAGAAGTGCAACCAGACGTGATTCGGTGGTCACTCCCATTAATGTCAATGGTGTACTAACATCCGATCTCAACTCGCAAGAAAACAAGAGAAATTCCGTCTTGAGTTATCTAGAAGATAGAATGGATGCTCTTGAGTTAACTGAACTGCACAGCCCTGTTCGCCAACCTGCTGAGGAAGGGAATTTCGTAAGAAATCAGAGAATTCCAAAGCTAGACACTAGCCTTCTGCCTCCGCAAACTACGCCTCAGATCGACCAACTGCCTACGTTTGCAGTTGCGGCAGAATCCCCCAGCGAAAAGGTTGTTTACAAGATACAATCAAAAGTCGAGTCGCATGCTTCTGAAGATAAACCAATTACAGAACCCAAGGAGAGTAAGATTGAAACTATCTCTGTCTCTAGGACGGAAAGCAATAGGGGGGTTCGTGCGTCTAGGGAATTGACGAAAGAACAGAGGGAACAGAAGGAACAGAAGAAGAAAAACCGATTTAGCATTTTATCTTTCTACGGCGGCTCTACGAATTCGTCATCGTCTGATGTTGTTACGGCCTTGGCAAAGAAAGATAGCGAGACGACGAGCGATATGCGAGAGGTGTCGTCTGAGAGAGAGCAAAGAAGGGTAGAATCTTCATCCTCGAACAAATCTTCTCAATCAAAAAAGACTGGCTCCGGAAACGCCACCTATGTTAATGGCAAGGAGGCTAGCGCTGCTAGGAAGGTCATGAATTTTTTCAAAAGAAGAAGCGTCAGAATCGGATAGGCTCGCCTTCTCTTCGAAGATGGTTAATATTTCACCTCGACTGCTTTCAAATCCCAGTATGAGCTTGTTTTGAAAACTTGAGCTTCATTGTTTTGATAATATTAGCATTGATTTAATCATATTCACATTTGTAGTCACCGTCTGTCGATGTCAACTTTGAATGAAAATACTGGGCCTTGGCATTGTGACTTTCACTCAATACAGTACTCGCGAGAGAAGTTGATTAGTGCGATTTGCCACAACTAGTATATCTTGGTACTGCGATGAGCCTACCGAACACCACGACGACCGGCCTAGAAGGTGATTCTTTTTCATTATCACGATCAGATTCCCCTTCTGATAGTACCAGTCTCTCCGTAGACGATAGTGGAAACGAAAATGAAAACGAAAATGATCTTTTACTGGATACAGACGAATCTGACGATGAACAGCCCGTCGACGAATCTTTGTCTGTCACCATAGTGCAAGAAATTGATGAAGGTTCGTACGTGTGCTTAGTCTGTACATGTGAAATCGATCGCCATTCAAAGATTTGGTCTTGTGAAAACTGTTACCGAGTGTATGATCTTGACTGTATAAGAGATTGGGCTATCAGAGGCTCATCGACTACGGATCGCAAGAATTGGCGGTGCCCTGCTTGCAATATTGAGCATTCAAAACTTCCTTCCAGATTTACGTGTTGGTGTGGCCGGGTCACAAATCCCACTGCAGAGAGTTTCATACCGTTCAGTTGCGGCAATCCATGCAACTCTAAATACCCGGAATGTGTTCACGCATGTTCATCGGTTTGTCATCCTGGGAAACACCCTGAGTGCGGTGCCATGGGACCGGTGATGTACTGCCAGTGTGGAAATCACAAGAGACAATTACCTTGTCTTGCCACACCATATAAAACTGGGTGGCAGTGTACCACCCCCTGCCAAATTCAGGTGTGCGAGTTAAAGCACAAGTGTCCTATTGGTGATTGCCATCTGGGGTTTTGTGGAAAATGTAAGGAGACAGAATCAGTCAGATGTTATTGCGGGGGTGCCGTGATTGCTTTGGAGTGTCTGAAAATTATGCCCAAGAAATGTGTCGAAAAAGAGGAAAGAACCAAGGGCTTTGTTGGAGGAGCCTCGTGCGGGAATACTTCAATCGAATACTACAATTGCGGGATACATTACGAAGAATTTAATTGCCAACCATTGCCAGTAAGGAGCCTAGAGTGCAAGTTTGACCCAAGGAATGTGAAATCTTGTTATTGTGGCAAAATGCCTGCTGAGACTCTTTCCAGAAGTAAATGCACTGATAAAATGCCTGAATGCGATCAGGTTTGCGGAAAACCTTTGAAATGCGGCTGTACTTGCCTTGCTAAATGTCACGAAGGTGACTGCGAGTGCTGGAATATCATAGAGACCAAATGTTCCTGCGAAAACTCATCGTATCTTGTGCCTTGTAAGGGCTTGCAGCAAGGGTTTTCTCCAAAATGTCACCACAAGTGTATGGCTACATTGAGTTGCAGACGACATACACACAGAGAAGAATGTTGCGAATTTGAGAAAGTTGCTTTGAAAAGAGAAAGAGATATGAAAAAGCAATATCGCAATCGTACCCGTACTAGTTTTGAAGATCAGGTTTTGAGAATGGAGCCGATCCATATCTGCACAAGAACATGCAACATGCTCAAACTGTGCAAAATTCATCTTTGCCCGGCACTTTGCCATAGCGGCGCTTGCGGCGAATGCCTTGAGTCTTCTAGTGAAGACCTTATCTGTCATTGCGGTAAGACAGTAATCCCTGCACCCGTCCGATGTGGCACCAAGATTGAATGTCATGAACAATGTCCAAGAGAAAAGCCTTGTGGCCATCGACCCGAAAGACACAGTTGCCACGGAGATGATGTTGCATGTCCTAAGTGCACTGCTCTTGTCACGAAGACCTGTAATTGCGGTGCAAATGAGCTCAAAAATATCATATGCTCCGTTCAAAATGTGTCTTGTGGTAAGATTTGCACTATTAGAAAAGAGTGCGGACACCCTTGCAACAGCGCATGCAACGCGAATTGCACTTCCGGAGTACATGCCAATATTGATGAATGTCAATCAATGTGTCGGAAAATAAGATTGACGTGCCCGCATATGTGTGCAAGTAAATGCCACTATGGGAAGAACAGTTCATGCGATGCTTTGAAATGTAAAGAGAATGTTGATATTACATGCGGATGTGGAAGGCTTACGAAACGAGTTTTTTGCGGGGCCAGTGCTGCAGAAACTACCAAAATTGGGACTACATTTGACTGTGATGAGGAGTGCTTGCAAGCGAAGAGAGAGGAAGAGCTTAGAAAGATATTCAACATGTCTCCACAGCTTGATTCGTTTTACCCTACATCCGTCACTAATGTGTTCCGTAGACAACAGGCTTGGTGCCTGAAGATGGAATCGATAATCCGCAATTTTGTAAGTGATTATCAGGATAGTATTGCTGCTGATATGAAAGCCAGAAAGAGTTTGCATTTTCCACCAATGACGAGGCCCCAACGTGCGTTCATTCATGAAGTTGCTTCGGTGTACAAGTTGTACTCTGAATCTCAAGACAGGGAGCCCATGAGATCAGTTTTTATTTGCATAACAGAGCTTACGTCATCACCGACTTCCACCATCAAAGAAGTCTTGGATAAGCAGGACGAAATTGAACAAAATAGACAACAGGTTGAAAATCTCAAATTAAATCAACTTGAGATGTCGTTTTTCAATGCTATTGTTATAAGCGACGTCTTCTTCGGAATCACAAGAGAAGAATTGGAGAGAAACATCACTGAGCTAGTAAAATCTTATCCTGATGTGAAACACTGGCAATTACAATGGATCAAAGAATCTACTTTCGTCTTTTATCACCAGGATTTCCAAAAGATGGATAAAGAATTGGAGGATAGACTCTACATCCTACTGAAAACATTCAAGAAGACATTGAGAGACAATTTGATTGCCTTTGATTGCAAAATGTGCTTGGTTAATGAGAGTGCCGATTTTATTCTCAAAACAGATGTGAACAACGTCACGGTCACAGAGTCAATCGAAGAGCCACAAGCGCCTTCGAAAAACGTGTTCAATGTTTTACAAGAACAGTGAATCATATAAATTGTTGATATTGGAAATACGATGGGAGAGTTTAGTGGAACACTTGAATGTATGTAATCGAGTCTATTTCCTTTTATTGGATTTTAGTCAGACAGCCCAGCTGGCTCCTCCGGGATCCTTTCTTCGGTAGAAACTTGCGTAGACTCAGCTGGCTCCCGGGATTCAGCTTCACCTTCCCTCTTGGCGTCATCCTTATTAGCACAACTTTCCAGGGAAGAGGACTTAGCATGACGCCTTATTCTCTTTTTCTTGGGTTGTTCTACTAAAGGAGCGGGTGCTGCTTTCTTCTTCTTCACACTGAGCGGGTTAGGTTCCGAGGGACCCTTCCTCTTTTTCTGTTGAGGCTCTGCCTTTCCCTCCGCCTCTTGAGCCGAATCTTTGTCAACATAGCCCACTTTAGAATCATTCAAGCCGGCAGTGAGTTTTGCATTTTCATGCATCACGGCAGCTCTCTGAGAAGCATCCGATGCTGGTTCCATTACCATCACCGATCTGTTCATAAAGATCAAAGGAACGCCAGGAACGCCTCGAAGTTTTCTTCTTAACTTCATGGACTGACTAGCAACAATGTATCTGTGCTTGTTGACGCCATCTATATTGACGACAGATTGAATGCATTCGGCTGGCGGTTTTGGGTCTTTAAAATGATTACACCGACGTCTCTCAAATCTCTTGGCCATATCGATAGCTCTTTGGTTCTTCGTTGTGTACAAAGCTTCCATGCAACATTGAGTGATCATCGGCTTGGTCTCGCCCTGGATAGTCCTATTGAGTCCCTTGACTAAATCGTACGAAGCCTTATCGCATGTAAGAACGAGCTCATCGTCCACAATTGTTTGGAAAGGCTCTCTAAACTTGAACGTATGCAAATACAAGTTCATTTGCTTCTTGTACGACTTGGCTCTTTTTTGTCTCATGTTGATGACTTCTCTGTTGCAAATGTGATTTGGCGGAAAAGTAAACCTGAAGAAAAGACTCGAAACGCTATGTGAGAAACGAGGGTAAAATGTGATGAGCATTTCGCCACTTCCGGGGGTGGGGTGTGGCTAGTATACCGGCTGGAAAAAAATCACCGTGAGATGGGAACATCAATCGCTCGTCTTTCAGTACTCCCGCAATAACATGTCTATTGTTGGTTCCTTGATTTTCTGCAACGACTGCGGTAACTTGTTGGACTCTGTGAGTGCAAAGCCCACTTTGGACTGTGGTGTGTGCCACAAATCATACCAGAGCTCACAGTTTGCTGACTTGAAGGTTGTTACCAAGTCGTCCGAAGATGCTTTCCCATCGTCTTTGAGATTGAAGAGGTCTGTTGTCAAGACATCTTTGAATAACAATGAAATTGAGGAGGGTGCCACAATCAAGGAGAAGTGTCCCAAATGTGGCAACGAGGAGATGCAATATCATACCTTGCAATTAAGATCCGCTGATGAGGGTGCTACAGTATTCTACACCTGTACGGGATGTGGCTACCGCTTCAGAACAAACAACTAGGCTGGTTTCCTGTCACGGCTTTTGTACTATAGAATTCTCTGCATACTTTAAATCAACATCGACTATCTACGCGCGACGAGCCAGCCGGGCATGTCATAAGTGGGCCAGGTGCACTAGTAACATTATACTGGAATTATCCGCTAATTCACGCTTTGCTATAAAATTTGTTTCAATTTAATTACCCCCAAGACATAGTATTAATTTTACTGGTTAGCCGTTAGTTGGACTTGACGGCGTACTCCAACTCATTGGAGTTTTCGTATTCGTACATGTCCAACGCAACGATGGCACTGTCTCTGACCACATCAACACTGTCATTCAAAAAAGATTTCAAAACAGGTAAACATTCATCAGTGGCGATGGAGCCCAAAGCCTCAGCAGCTTCGTGTCTGACCATGCCGGCCTCTTTTTCGTCCTTCAAGACCTTGATCAAGGAGGGAACAGTGACAGGGTTAGACAACTGACCAAAGACATAAGCAATCTCGTGCCTGAATAAGGCAGATGGATCGTCAAAGCCAGTGGCCAACGCAAGGCACGCGTCGTCTGTGGCCAAGTCTCTCAATCTGAACATGGCTCTGTATCTCTCGAACAAAGAAATTTCTTGGTTGTTCAAAATGGCCTGCAACTTTTCGACCTTCGACTCAGTGTTAGTTGGCATTGGTGGGGCTGGGTCAATCGAGGTGAAGGAAGACTTCTCCAAAATCTCCTTGTTAGCCGATTCGGAGTTCTCCCATTTAATCCTCTCGATGGCCAACTCACAAGTTTGTCTGATCTCCACATCTGGGTCCTCTTTAAAATATCTCTCCAACAAATCCAAGCTCTTGGAGTCACCAATGGCACCCATGGCCTCAGCAGCCTCATGCCTGACCATGATTTGCTGGTTCTTGTCTTCCAACACTTGAGCCAAATACTTGTTGGCGTATATGTTCTTGATCTGACCCAAAACATAGGCAACCTCATGCTTCAACAACTCCGAGCTGTCACCAAAACATTCAGCAATGTAGTCGATAGCTTTGTGCACAAGCGCCTCGTCGGCGGACTCAGCACCAATACACTTCAAGTTGAACAACGCCCTGAATCTGTTGGCCAAGGCAACATCACCATTAGTGTTGCACAAAATCTCTCTGAGTTCTTCAATGGACGCGGTGTCAACGTTGATGTCAGCCATACCGAATGTAAATCACGGATGAAGGTTAGAGTCGAGAGGTCCAAGATTTTTTTTCGCAGACGATGCACCATGTCCGATGCTCGTTCGTACATGCAAGCGTCCATGCACTTAGCCGATCGCTTAGCCAAAACATGGTTCGAGGCCGCCACACCACTAGGAGAAACGGCAGTGATGATCCGAGCGACGCAACTCCAAAGATGGTAACTGAGACCAGAGAAATAAATCATACATGGTGTAGATAATTACAGGCCAACTCACGTTGCAACAATTACACCTTCCACGTAGCAGCCCAAAAGATATGTGGGAGCACAAGAAGCTAAAGAACTTCACCAGGAGGAAATTTTTCGAATACGACTTTCTTTCTACAGTTTTCCAGTCTCGAAATCAGCCCTTCTCAGGCCTTCAGGCTCTGAACTAAAGCCGTGGGTGTACGGGTGTGCGCTCGAAAATTTTGATTTCAACACTGCGTGCTAAAGCGAGCATTCGTGAACGTCCTTACACCCACAATCTACCATGGCTCAACCACCTATGCCCGATTTGTCGAACGCCATCGTCGCTCAGGATGAGATGGGAAGACCTTTCATCATCGTCCGCGACCAAGGACAAAAGCAAAGAAAACACGGCGTGGAAGCTACCAAATCACATATTTTGGCCGCTCGCGCGGTGGCCACCATTGTCAAAACGTCATTGGGCCCCCGCGGGTTGGACAAGATTTTAGTGAGCCAAGACGGAGATATCACCATCACGAATGACGGTGCCACAATTTTGTCACAGATGGACTTGGACAATGAGATTGCCAAGTTGTTGGTGGAGTTGTCCAAGTCCCAGGACGACGAGATTGGTGATGGCACCACCGGTGTTGTTGTGTTGGCAAGTGCCTTGTTAGACCAAGCATTGGAGTTGATTGAGAAAGGCATCCACCCCATTAAGATCGCCAACGGTTTCGACGAGGCTTGCAAGATTGCTTGCCAAGAACTAGATGCAGTTGCGGACGAAATCAACATCAGCCACGAGGCTACGGACTCAAACTTATTGAAGGCCGCCAAGACATCTTTGGGATCTAAGATTGTGTCCAAGGCTCACGACCACTTTGCGCACATGGCTGTCGACGCGGTTTTGTCGGTGGCCGACCTTGAGAGAAAAGACGTTGATTTTGAGTTGATTAAGATGGAGAGCAAAGTCGGTGGCGGCATTGAGGACTCAGCTTTGATCAAGGGTGTTTTATTGGACAAAGAGTTTTCTCACCCTCAAATGCCCAAGCAAGTGTCTGATTGTAAGATCGCCATCTTGACGTGTCCATTTGAGCCACCAAAGCCAAAGACCAAACACAAGTTGGACATCTCTACGGTGGAAGAGTTCAAAGTGTTGCAGGAGTACGAGCAGAAAAAATTCACCGAAATGATTGACAGAGTCAAAGAGTCTGGTGCCAATGTCGTCGCGTGCCAGTGGGGCTTCGACGACGAAGCCAACCACTTGTTGTTGTCTAACAACTTGAGCGCCATCAGGTGGATCGGCGGATCTGAATTGGAGTTGTTGGCCATCGCTACGAACGGCCGTATTGTGCCAAGATTCGAGGACTTGACCCCAGAGAAATTGGGAAATGCGGGCACTATTAGAGAACTCGAGTTCGGTACCACTAGAGACCGCATGTTGGTGATAGAAGACTGCTCCAACACCAAAGCCGTCACCTGTTTCATCAGAGGCTCTAACGAAATGATCGTAGCTGAAGGCATTAGAGCGTTGCATGACTCCATTTGTGTGGTGCGTAACTTGATCAGAGACAACAGAGTCGTTTACGGTGGAGGAGCAGCTGAGTTGGCATGTTCTATTGCTGTCGGCAATGCAGCTGATAAGCAAAGAGGCATCGACCAGTATGCATTCAGAGCATTTGCCACCGCGTTGGACCAAATCCCAGTTACTCTCGCCGAAAACTCGGGGTTGAATCCGGTGGAAACATTATCTAGCCTCAAGTCCAAGCAGATTCTCGAGAAGTCGTCCCAATTGGGTGTTGACTGCTTAGGGTTGGGAACGAACGACATGAAGGAGCTTTTTGTGATTGACCCATTGATTGGTAAAAAGCAACAGTTGTTGTTAGCCACCCAATTGACAAGAATGATCTTGAAGATTAACGATGTGATCATCAGTGGAAAAGATGAATACTAGCGCTCTCAATGTACAGTATCGACCATGTCCAAGAAGGCATGCTTGGGGAAAAAATATACTACTTCACCTGAATAGGTTTATTTAATATCACACACCAACGATGCTCTCGTATTGCACCCATTCTCATGGGCAACCGTTCAGGGGTCGTGTAGTGCACACTAATTTACAGGCGCGCCTGCACACCCCTCCTCACTCATTCACAGAAAAACCAACTGTGCCTCCACTTCAATTAGAACAGCCATTTCCCCAATTGCCTCCAAATCATCTTCACAATGGCGTCAATGGGAACCCCCGCGGTTGTTATGGACAATGGTACCGGTTTGACCAAGCTAGGTTTCGCTGGAAACGATTCTCCTTCGTATGTGTTCCCAACCGCGATCGCCACGGCCGTTGGCGCTGGCAAGACCGGGAAAGGAGCATCAGCAAACAGTTCCTTCTTGAGCGCGAAAAGAGGATTGGAAGACTTGGATTTCTTCATCGGAGACGAGGCGTTGAGTGCTGCAAGTGGTAGTAATTACAGCTTATCGTACCCTATCAGACATGGCCAGATTGAAAACTGGGACCACATGGAACGGTTTTGGGAAAACTCCATCTTCAAGTATTTAAGATGCGAGCCTGAAGACCACTACTTTTTGTTGACTGAACCCCCCTTGAATCCCCCAGAGAACAGAGAGAATACGGCAGAGATCATGTTTGAGTCCTTCAATTGCGCTGGTTTGTACATTGCGGTCCAGGCTGTATTGGCATTGGCCGCGTCTTGGACGTCCTCAAAAGTTCAGGATAGATCCTTGACCGGTACCGTCATTGATTCGGGTGATGGCGTGACACACGTAATCCCCGTGGCTGAAGGTTACGTGATTGGCGGTGCTATCAAAAACATTCCTTTGGCTGGTAGAGACATCACTCTCTTTATTCAATCCTTGTTGAGAGATAGAGGAGAGGCTGACACTTCCTTGCAAACTGCAGAAAAAATCAAGCAACAATTTTGTTACGTGTGCCCTGATATCGTTAAAGAATTCAAGAAATTCGACCAATACCCTCAGGAGAAACTTGCACAGTACATTGTCGAGTACAATGATAGGAAAAAGGTCGTTGACGTTGGATACGAGCGCTTTTTGGCCCCTGAAATCTTTTTCAACCCCGAGATTTGTTCTTCTGACTATTTGACGCCCTTACCAACGGTGGTGGATCAAGTTGTGCAATCAGCACCAATTGACGTGAGAAAAAAATTGTACAAAAACATTGTATTGTCGGGAGGCTCTACCATGTTCAAGGACTTTGGTAGAAGATTACAAAGAGATATCAAATCTTTGGTTAACGAAAGAATTGAGATCAGTGAAAAGTTGAGCGGAGTGAAAAGCACTGGTGTTGAGGTCCAGGTGATCTCACACAAGAGACAGAGAAACGCTGTGTGGTTTGGCGGCTCTTTGTTAGCCCAGACTGCCGAGTTCAAGAGCTACTGCTACACTAAACAAGATTACGACGAGTACGGACCAAGCATCGTGAGAAACTTCTCTTTGTTTTCCGTTCCATAAATAATGCGGAACGCTGCGGAGAAATTGAAATATAAAATATGAATCGTGTAGTAAGTTGTAACCTCGAAAGCTAGCTTCTCCACTTAATCCAAACAGAGACGTCGCCCAAGGTTAAACACCCGTACCTCTCAGACGTCCGCGCAGATAAGCATTCACTCCACTTAAAAGTGTCGGATAGAAAATCAAACCAAACTTCCCTGGTTAGCTTTACGAACAAATAATGTCTGCATCCCAGATACAAGTGGTGGATGGTGTTGCTTTGATTCATATTTTCACTGGTTTAAAGCTGAGTAAGGAAGAAGACCGCTCTCGAAGTGCCATTGAGTTGCGAAGCTTTCTTAAATCCATTGCTAGAGATTTAACTCCCGAGCAGTTCAATAAATATAATAATGAGATCAACAGAACAATTTTTGATCTTCTACAAAGCAAGAATACTAGTCACACCCTCGGCGGCATTGCTGCTTTGAATGCCTTGATAGATTTCGACAGTGGCTTGGGAGAGGAGAACGCTACTAAAACTGCTAGGTTTTCGAATTACTTAAGCTCTTTGATTCTATCTAATGACTTGGTTGTCATGAAGCAGGCAACCAAAACTCTCGGTAAATTAGCTACCCCTGGAGGCACGTTGACAGGCGACTTCGTGGATTTTGAGGCGAAAAAAGCCATCGAATGGCTTCAAAATGACACCCGACAAAATGAAAATAGAAGGCATGCAGCAATATTGATTATTTCAGCTTTGGCTGAAAACGCTCCGCTACTACTTCAAAGCTACATCACCCAAATTTTGGAACATATTTGGATACCCTTGAAAGATAACAAACTAATCATCAGAAACGACGCAGCCGAGACGCTCCAGAAATGTATGTCCATCCTTTACTCTAGAGATATTGAACTCAGAGATAAATGGGTAAGAATTTTGATCGATCTGGCTTCCAAAATTCTTAATGAAAGTGGCGTGGAACCTGCCAACAACGTATCTCCAAGTTACAGCTTGATTCACAACGCCACTGGATTTTCCAATGAATCCATCCATGGTGCCCTTTTGGTGTACCGGGAGCTTGTGAAATACAACGAGGACAAATATATTAGGTTTATGCTGGAAACTATTTATGAGAATATCACCATCTACAAAAATCACAAGCTATCTATTATTCGCAAAGAACTCACCAATATTTACCCCTTAATTTGCAAAGTGAGCCCTGATCTATTTGTTGAGAAATATTTGCATAGAACCTTGTACTATTACTTATCACAATTGAAGAAGTACAAGAACCACCACAGTGAATCTGCGAATGCGGACAAAAGCGCCATATTGAAAAGCATCGGTCTCATAAGTTTGGAGGTTGGAAATCAGATGGCAACTTATTTGGATGCCATTTTGGATAACATCAGAGAAGGTCTTTCCTACCCGGCCAATTCCGGTGTTCAACTGATCATAGCTAACGCTGTCTCGAAAGGTGAAACCACAGGAGCAAATTTCAATTCAATTTCCACCACAGCACTGGGATCATCAAAAAATAGAGCGATAAGAAAAGATACAGAGCCTGCGATTTTCGATTGCATTGGGAAGTTATCGATTGCTGTCGGCCCCGCGTTAACGAAGCACTTGCAAAGAGACATTTTGGACATGATGTTCAGTAATTGCTCATTATCAATGCATATGAGAGACGTGTTACAGATACTTATTGTAAACATTCCGTCTCTAACACCAACCATCAATCAAAAATTGCTCAACTTGTTGAGTTTGGTCTTATCAGGAGAAATATTTCAACCCCCGGGATCACCCTATGGGCTGTCAAAATTAAATGATACGACAGCGAGGGACTACAGATTGATGATGATTTCGAGAGATACAGGTCTCAGTATCAGCAATATCTTGAACAATACGGAAACTTATCATTCTCTTGATGAAGGAATTGTTGTACTGGCCTTAAAAATGTTCGCGTTCTTTGAATTTGAAAATTATCAACTTAATGAATTCGTTCGACACTGCATCATTACATACTTGGATTCTAGTAGTCCAAAAGTACGCCAAACAGCTACCGCCACGTCATGCAAAATCTTTATAAAAGACCCCATTTGTACTCAAACGAGCGTCTATGCGCTCAAAGCGGTTAATGAAGTGGTTGAAAAATTGCTATCAATTTCTATCACGGACCCAGTGGCAGAGATACGATCGGAAGGGCTTCAATGCCTTGATCAAGCGGGAGAATTTGACCCACAACTTTCTCAATCAGAGAATGTGAAACAATTATTCGTTGCTCTCAATGACGAAGTGTTTGGAATCAGGAAAATCGCGGTAAAAATTTTGGGTAGATTGTCTAACATCAACCCCGCCTACATTGTACCATCCCTTCGAAAGACATTGATTCAATTGTTGTCCAGGCTAGAATATGCCAATACTAGCAGGAAAAAGGAGGAGGTAGCTATTATTCTTTCTCTCTTGATTTCCAACTCTACTGAACTTGCACGCCCATATACGAAGCCTATAGTCGAAGCGTTGATTCCTAGAATCAAAGATTCGAGCTCTTCGGTTGCAGCCAGTGCTATAAGCTGTTTGGGAGAAACTGCCGTCGTTGCTGGTGAAGACATCAAACCATTTTTACCGGAATTGATGCCCTTGATTTTGGACACCTTCCAGGATCAAAGCTCCTCGTACAAAAGGGATGCGGCATTAAAGGCCTTAGGCCGTATCGCCAGCTCATCTGGCTATGTCATTCAACCTCTTCTCGACTATCCTCAATTACTAGGGATGTTAGTGGGTATTTTGAAGCTGGAATCTTCACCAAATATTAGAAGGGAGACCGTCAGACTTTTGGGTATATTGGGAGCTTTAGACCCTTACAAGCACCGTGAAGTTGAAAGAACTTCACAGAGAATTCCAGCGGAGCAAAACGCACCTCCAGTCGATATCGCTTTATTAATGCAAGGAATGTCGCCTTCTTGTGAGGAATACTACCCCGCTGTGGCAATAAACAACTTAATGAAGATTCTTAAGGATCCATCTTTGAGTTCGCACCACAACAAAGTGATTCAAGCGGTGATGTATATTTTCCAAACACTTGGCTTACGATGCGTTTCTTTCCTTCCCCAGATCATCCCGGGAATCGTCACTGTGATGCACAATTGCCAGCCTAGCATGTTGAAATTCTACTTACAGCAATTAGGTGCGTTGATCTTAATTGTGAAACAACATATCCGTCCCTTTTTACCTGAAATATTCGACGTCATTAAAGAGTTTTTCAACTCATCTGTCCAGCTAAATGTTCGAGTGATAATCATACACTTGATTGAATCCCTCTCGAAAGCATTGGAAGGAGAATTCAAGATGTATTTACCCGAAGTTTTACCTTTGATGCTAAACTTAATCGAAGAAGACAAATCTCAAGAAAGAGACCCATCTATCCACGTTTTAAGAGGATTCGTTGTGTTTGGTAACAACATAGATGAGTACATTCATGTTGTTATTCCCACAGTTGTTAAAATGTTTGAAATTGGTCCTTTAGGCTTACGAAAGACTGCAATTGAGACGATTGGCAAGCTAGCGAGGACATTATCTCTCAACGATATGTCCTCAAGAATTGTACATCCCTTACTTAGAATTTTCAATCAGGGTAGCGAGGAACTTTCATCGGCCGCTGTTAGCACAGTCTGCAGCTTAGCGTTGAGTCTTGGTGATGATTTTATTGTGTTCATACCAGTGATCAAAAAGGTATTGATGCAGCTAAAAATTCACTCGTCTACACTTGATCAAATCATCACAAGAATGATGAACGGTGATCCTTTACCAACGCATTTGAGTATTTACAAGGACTACGATTTGCATGTTTCTCACTTTGATGTACCAGATGTCGATATGCCTTTCAAAAAATTGCCTGTGAATCAAGCGGCATTGAAAGCGGCATGGAATTCTTCTCAAAGAAACAATACGAAGGAAGACTGGCAAGAATGGATCGGTCGTTTGAGCAAGGAACTTTTGAAGCAAAGTCCATCACATGCGATTAGAGCTTGTGCGGGGCTTGCATCAGATTATCACCCGCTAGCCAAAGATTTATTTAACTCTAGTTTTGCGTCTTGTTGGGGAGAACTTTATTCTCAACATCAGGAAGAATTAATTGAGTCATTTTGCATTGCATTATCGTCACCAAACAACCCACCCGAAATCCACCAAATTCTCTTGAATTTAGCGGAATTCATGGAGCACGATGACAAATCCTTACCTATTGCTATTACCACATTAGGGCAGTATGCCCAAAGATGCCATGCTTACGCTAAAGCCTTGCATTACAAAGAATTAGAATTTTATGAAGAGCCTACCACGCCAACGATCGAGGCTTTGATAAGTATCAATAATCAACTTCAACAATCGGATGCGGCTGTGGGAATTTTGAAGCACGCCCAGATTCATCATGAGCTTCAACTTAAGGAAACATGGCACGAAAAGCTACAAAGATGGGATGACGCTTTAAAAGCCTATAACGAAAGAGAAAAGCTCGAGCCTAACAATATGGAAGTCGTTATGGGTAAAATGAGATCTTTGCATGCTTTAGGAGAGTGGGAACAGCTTTCGGAGTTGGCACAAAGCAAATGGAATTCATCTTCAAGTGATATCAAACGAAGCGTTGCACCTTTGGCGGCAGCAGCAGCTTGGGGATTGGGACAATGGGATAGAATGGATGCCTATATCAAGGTGATGAAGTTCGAATCTCCTGATAAATCATTTTTCAGTGCAATTTTGAGCTTACACAGAAACAATTTCGAAGAAGCTTCGAATCATATTTTGAATGCGAGAGATTTGTTAGTGACTGAAATTACCGCCTTGGTGAGCGAAAGTTACAACAGAGCGTACGGTGTTGTTGTTCGAGTTCAGATGTTAGCAGAGTTGGAGGAAATAATCAAGTACAAGTGCTTGCCACTGGGTTCTGAAAAGCGAGCTCTTATGCGTCAAACATGGAACACCCGACTTTTGGGATGTCAACGTAATGTTGATATATGGCAAAGAATGTTGAAGGTTAGAACTTTGGTAATTAAACCCAAACAGGACATGGAAATGTGGATCAAGTTTGCCAACTTGTGCCGCAAGTCAGGCAGATTTAACTTGGCAGAAAAATCTTTGAACAGTTTGTTGGAGGAGGGTTCAACAGAAAACCCCTCTAGAGCCCCTCCCCAAGTCGTCTATGCTCAATTAAAGTATATGTGGGCTAAGGGCCAAAGAAAAGAGGCTCTTCGTCATTTAGTTGACTTTACCACAAGGATGTCTCAAGATCTTGGTTTAAACCCTAATGACTTGATCACTCAACCCATTCCGTTGAACGGACCGGGCGTTCCAAAGCATGTCGAAGAATACACTCGCCTACTTGCCAGATGTTTCTTGAAACAAGGTGAATGGCAAGTTGTCTTGAATAATAATTGGAGAACGGAAACGTCTGAAATTATTCTTGGAGCATATTTATTGGCCACTCATTTCGATAGCAAGTGGTACAAGGCTTGGCATAACTGGGCTTTGGCAAACTTCGAAGTCATTTCCCTCCATACCCAAAATAATAGGGCAGAATTATCTAATAGTTCGCTAGATGATGATGAAGGGTTGGAAAAGCAAGTACAAGCACAGCAAGTTATTTCTATTGATGTTATTCAACGCCATGTTATACCTTCTATCGAGGGCTTTTTCCACTCCATTGCTTTATCTCAGTCTAATTCATTGCAAGATACATTGAGATTGCTTACCTTGTGGTTTAGATTTGGTGGAATACCTGAGGCAGCTCAAGCTATGTCTGAAGGTTTCAATATGGTGAAGATTGACAACTGGTTGCAAGTTGTACCGCAGTTGATCTCTAGAATCCATCAACCGAACCAAATCGTGAGCGCCTCATTGTTGGGACTTTTGACTGATTTGGGAAAAGCTCACCCTCAAGCTTTAGTTTATCCACTAGCTGTTGCTGTTACATCAGAGTCAGTTAACCGAAAGAAGGCCGCTTTATCTATCATCGAGAAGATGAGAATTCACTCAGCTACTTTGGTGGAGCAATCTGAATTGGTTAGTCACGAATTGATTCGTGTCGCTGTGTTATGGCTTGAACAATGGTATGAGGGATTGGAGGATGCTTCAAGGTTGTTCTTTGGAGAGCACAATACGGATAAAATGTATGAGGTTTTGGAGCCTTTACACAAGATGCTTCAAAAAGGACCAGAGACAATCAGGGAAGCTTCTTTTAATAATGCTTTCGGAAGAGAATTAGCTGACGCCTATGAATGGGTGTTGAATTATCGGAGGACCAAAGATATCACGAACTTAAATCAAGCGTGGGACGTTTATTACAACGTTTTTCGCAGAATAAGCAGACAATTACCGCAACTACAAAGTTTGGAATTGCTGTTCGTTTCACCAAAATTGGAGGAGGTTAAGGATTTAGAATTGGCTGTGCCAGGCAGTTACCAACCTGGAAAACCGATCGTGAAGATTGCTAAGATTGACCCCACATTCACCGTAATATCCTCCAAACAAAGGCCAAGAAAATTGGTCTGTAAAGGAAGTGATGGAAAAGACTACCAATATGTCTTGAAGGGTCACGAGGATATAAGACAGGATAATTTGGTTATGCAATTATTCGGACTAGTAAACACCTTACTTTTAAACGATACGGCTTGCTTCAAGAGGCATTTGGATATACAGCAATTCCCAGCCATTCCCTTATCGCCAAAGGTTGGTTTATTGGGATGGGTGCCCAATAGTGATACTTTTCATGTTTTGATAAGGGAATACCGTGAATCTCGAAAGATATTGTTGAATATTGAGCACCGGATTATGTTGCAAATGGCTCCTGATTATGACAGTTTAACGTTATTGCAAAAAGTTGAAGTTTTCACGGGTGCTTTGGACAACACAAGAGGACAAGACTTGTACAAGGTATTATGGCTAAAGTCAAAGTCTTCGGAAGCTTGGCTTGATCGGAGAACAACATACACTAGGTCATTGGCAGTCATGTCAATGGTTGGTTATATTCTTGGTTTAGGTGACAGACATCCATCCAATTTGATGCTCGATAGAATCACAGGTAAAGTTGTTCATATTGATTTCGGTGATTGTTTCGAAGCTGCCATACTTCGTGAAAAATATCCAGAAAAAGTTCCCTTTAGACTCACGAGAATGCTTAACTACGCTATGGAGGTAAGTGGTATCGAGGGCTCTTTCAGAATTACATGTGAACATGTCATGAGAGTGTTACGTGATAACAAAGAATCTTTGATGGCCATTTTAGAAGCTTTCGCGTACGATCCCTTAATCAACTGGGGATTCGACTTCCCCACAAAAGCGTTAGCTGAGGCTACCGGAATAAAGGTGCAGCAACACAATACCAAGGAATTGTTAAAGAAAGGAAAAATTGACGAGGCAGAGGCGATGAGGTTGAACAAAATTGATGCATTGGAGATCAGGAATGCCAGAGCTGCTCTCGTATTGAAACGAATCACAGACAAGTTGACTGGAAATGATATAAAGAGATTGAAGGGCTTAGACATTCCAACGCAAGTTGACAAATTAATTCAACAAGCAACTAGTGTTGAAAACCTTTGCCAGCATTATATTGGTTGGTGCTCGTTCTGGTAAATATTATAAGATCCGTTTCGAATTATTATAAGCGTAAGTCTATCGACGGGAAAACAAAGATTATGCAATTTTCTTGGAAGCACTTGTGAAACCGTTACCCTTTATGGAAATGGTCATGTAGTTGTTCTCCCCTTCATCGGAGCCATCCTTCAAATAGGCGTCCGTACCGAAAACGTTTTTGAGATCTCTCAAAAACCAGACTAACAGTTCATCGATTTGGTCCTTGTGTAGCTTCAATCTTCCAATATCCTCTTTTCCAATAGCCATGTATGCCAAAGCTAATTTGAGTTGATTGCGTCCCAAACTTGTTGACATAGTCAATTCTTCGAGAAGCTCGTAAGCCACCTTTTCTCCTAAATCTTCTGGCAAAGAA
Source organism: Clavispora carvajalis (assembly GCA_030581635.1). Lineage (NCBI taxonomy): Eukaryota > Fungi > Ascomycota > Pichiomycetes > Serinales > Metschnikowiaceae > Clavispora > Clavispora carvajalis. The sequence continues at coordinate 81,628 of JAKTTV010000011.1, read as the reverse complement.
CCTGCCGAGCCAGTGCCCTCGGAAAAAACTCTCCATCCCTTTTTCAGCTCAGCCACCAAAGTAACACCAAAACCCGGGGATTTTCCAGAGTTTTCACCTCTCCAAACATCAGCCGTGATGTTAACTTCTATTCCTGTGGGTCGCAAGACATTCCTCGCACTCTCAATTATTCTGTTCACCACAGATGGAGACACTCTCGTACAGTACGCTACACCCCTGATTGCGGACATCTTGGGGACATCGAGAGCATGTAATGTTAAAGGCTGAGCGATGAGGGAGTTGCAAAGAAAGTGGACTTCACCTCCTCCCAAAGGGGGAGCACCTCTCTTTAAAACATGCAATTCAACTTCTCTAACACCGAACTTTTCCATGACAGGAATAAGTCCCCATTTGATGGCTTCAACACCACAGTCTTTTGTCTTGTCTGAGCTAGTAAGACCTCTGAACACAAGAGAAAACTTCCTTTTCGAAAACGGAGCTAAAAAGACCATTGGCTCCAAAAAGTAACCTATGGGTTTCTCGCCTGTACAATTATGCGTATACTGACCCCCTATGATAATGCCTGGCTTGAAGATCACAGAGGTACCAGTGTAAGAGATTTCAATATGCGAACCGTTGGTGACAGCTTCCAATAGACGTAAAAAGGACACTTCGTGGTCTCTCAAACCGGGATTCATGTCATTTGGTCTGATTTTAGTGATTTTGATTTGCTTTCCAGCCAAAGTGGCCATAACTAATCGCAAACGAAAATTTCTAGAGCCTTCGAATGTAGCCTGAATGGTACTGGACATGATGCTAGATGAGAAGGTCTTTCGATGACGGGTCTTGGACTCCAGAAGTTTAAATTTTTGTGAGATGAGCATCATAGAGTGCACAGTACTCAAATGCTACAACGTAATAGACTCAGATAAGCGACCGATGAACCACTACTAGCACTTATTGCAAGAGCGTAATATTGTTATGGATCCTGTTTCATTTGTTTGAAAAAGAGATTTTTTAGTGCCAACGTTTAGTGGAGGGTCCGTTGTGGCCGTGCGATTGTGCTGGTAACATACCATCAGACTACGTGGAAGCAGGCGTTCGGTTTGATTTCATTCAATTCAACCACCGAGGTTCAAGCTTTATTCTTAGGGTTAACTTTGGGGCTAATTTTGGTGCTACAATTCACGGTCTAACTGATCGCAAGTAGTTTTGGTTCATACACTACTTTACGAAAAGCTACACAGGTTCAGCGAGGTCAACATTTCCACTACTAGCTTATCGTCCTCATGACTCTGAGCAGCGGTTCTGGTACACCCTTATCTTCAAAGAGACCAGCAGAGAACGATTCATCCACCGGAAATGAACCAAAAAAAGTGAAATCCGAAGCTGCGGAAAACCCACTTGAAGACGCCCACCTCAGCGGGCTTTTCGACCCACTCCCATTCGAAACCAAAGAAGGAGCAATAGATGGCGCTTTTGCCACGCCTGATGAAAAGTTTGAATTGCCGGATTTTCTAGGCGATAAATTGGATGATGTGACCCCGCAGGCTAGCAAAGGTTCTACGCGGACAGCTAATTCCAGATCGCCGCCAAGAACGTCAGTAGGAGCAGGAACTCCCACGGAATCACACTTGGGGGGTTCTATGGCATCGAATACATTGGGAGGGCCAACTGCATCTGCAATTCTGGGCACATACCCTCAGAAACAAAGCTCATCTTCGGGCTATAACCAAGCGCCATTAGCTGCGGTACCCTCAATCCAGCGGGCTGCTTCAACCAATGCAGTGCCAGATTATTTGGCTCAGGGGCATACTCCTGGAGCTCAGTCACCAATGGCCATGAGCGGGTCACCCCTTTATCAGTCTACCTCCCACCTAAATGTTGCTTCCTCGTACCCATATCAGAAGACAACCCCAGGTCCGGTATACCCAAATCAAACCCGGCTGCAGAGTAATCTAGACACGATAGGTCATGCAACTAAAACCAGCATTCGGTTCGACCCAAAGAAAACTTACCCCACACCTGCTGGAATGCCTATGGGTGGCTCTGGGATCGGTGGATACTCAGTCCCCGGCGGTGTGTCTGGCCCCGACAGAGACAAGCCTGCAGACCCGTCCAAACTCAATGATGCGCTTGCAGCAGCGGGCGTGGACATTCAACGAGAGGAAGAATTACTTTCGACGCAGAACAACAGAGCAGCGCTTAATTTGCACCAGCAACAGTTGAACAACCGCCAAAGACAAAATTTCGGGCCGCTCGGTTCTTTTTTGCATCCTTATCATGTTGCATTGTTTATGAACAGAACAGCGAGAGAAAATGGAGTGACGCAAAATTTTATGATAGACCCTGAAATGCTCGACTTCATGTCAGCCGCTTGCAAGGAGTGGATAGCCAACATAGTTACCAAGACCATTGCCCTTGCGAGGCACAGGAGGAGGGGCATCCCAGCTTTCAACAACAAAAACGGCCAAGCGGCAAAGCAAAAGACAATTCCTCAACTGCAACGGTCGGAAGTCTCCAAAGAATTGCGCAATTTGGCTCTTAAGCAAAAGGAACAGGAAGAAAAGAGAGTGGCCAAGAGATTAGCTTTGGGACTTGAAAAATCCGATGAGGTGGCTCCGGAGACAGGTAATAAGGCTGGCGCCGAAGAGACCTTACACCGCGCCGCCAATGCCACTGCCGCAATGATGACTATGAATCCCTCAAGAAAAAAGTATTCCTGGATGACTTCAGGTGCATCTGATAGTGCAGATATTGGTAAGCCTTCCCCGGCTAAAGATAGCGCATCAAAACAAAGCGCTCTCATTTCTACCAGGGGCGATAACGGCTTGAGATACCGTGAAATCAGGACCGGTAACATGGTGACTACGAAGGATCTATTGGGAGTGTTGGAAGAGGAGCGTATGGCAACTTCCAAAGCGTTGATCAAAGGATATGCTAAGTTAAAGGACTAAAATTTGTACTATATTGATGACATCTAACGCATTTTCGCTTGTAGGTCTGCAGTTGTAACATATGGCGCGACCAAACCAGTTGCGGTGTACTGCACATAATTATTGTTTGTTTACTGCTACATCACCATCATTCTTCATTCACCTGGTGATGGATTTCTCCATTTCAACGTTCTACAATGCCTTCGACGTGGAGAAAAACTATGCGATTGACTTGACGGATGTTGACCACACAATCGATAATATCACCACGTCTTTAGCTCACAGTCCTGACGTAATTTGTCATGACCCACAACTCTTGGAGGAGTTAATTGATTTATCACACTCTCTCCTCCTGCTTGAACTGAAACAGCGGAAGCAAGTTGCTTATTTGATCTCTTCATCCTTCAACAATGCATGTATCCAAGTGAGACAAACTTTGGAGCACGAGGGCTACATTGATCTCTTGGATACTCTTAAGGCGGGATTGGAGCGGTGGGGCTACTTGGTTTTTGTCATAATCAGCTTTTTGGCGAAAGAAGATTTCCAAGGCAGTAATAATGCAAGGCTGAAGCAATCTTCCGTAAAATGGAAGTCAAATTGCTCTCAATCGGAAGACGCGTTGGATTCCATAACTGCCTGCTTGAAAATTGACTTGGCCAAGATCTTTGTCACCACCCCAGAGAGAAACCAATTTACAGAAATGTTCATTCGTCCGATTTTTCATCTCATGGAGCAACCAGACCGGATGAAAGTCATTTCAATCAAAGTGATCATGTTTCGTAATGTATGCTTGGCTATCACACAGCACGATCTCGGGTCAGTTGTTCAAAATTTAATTATTCAGTCATTAACTTATTACCCTCACTTGCCCGCATATATGGCTGAACTTTTACACCTTCTTTCCTCAAGGCATGATCATCTCTCATTAACTGAGGACTTGCTCCGAGAAATCAGTCAGATGGAGTTCAATTCAAACGATACAAATGGACCCAGAGCTATTTCTGAATTCTTAGTCAAGCTTTCCGAGTTGAGCCCACGTGTGGTTTTGAAGCAAATGTCATCTACAGCACAGCTCTTGGATAATAGTAATCAGACGTTGAGGTGCTCTATCGTGGAAACTTGTGGCAATATTGTGGTAGACATTCTCAAGTCAGAGGAGCAAAACGCGGACTTAGATGAGCACATGGAACATCAAAACCAACAAATAAACGGGCTACTAAACTTACTCGAGGAAAGGTTTTTGGACCAAAATCCATTTGTTCGTACTAAGACGATTCAAGCCATAACAAAAATATGCTCTTCTTCGGCCAGAATTCCCAAAAGGCGACAAGGATTTATGTTGATCGCTGTTCGCTCACTTGGAGATAGAAGTACCTTGGTGAGAAGGAATGCTTTAAAGTTGATGTACAAGCTTCTTTTGACCCATCCCTTTTCTGCAACTCACGGAACTCAACTCGCTTTCAGCATTTGGAAAGAAAGACTTGATGAAGCAGAGGCAGAATTAGAAAAGTATTTGGCAGTGACATCAGTGTCCCGAAAGAAAAAAGATGGCGATGTTGATATGGACGAAGCATCAAGCTCAGATTCAGATATCGATCATGACGAATTGAACACATCAATGATGGACCAAGAAAATCGTCTTCCAGAACAGGCCACCCTCATTAAAACACGACTCACTGTACAATATTACCGAGAAGCAATGGAATTTATCGAAGCGGTCCAAAAGGGAACTGATGTTGCCTCGTCTCTTTTGTTCTCCAAAAATCGAAATGAGGTTCTAGAAGCTATGGATTTCCTTGTTCTTTCCGACGCGTATGGGATTGAAAATTCAAAAACTGGCATTCGCCGCATGCTTCATTTGGTTTGGATGAAAGGGTCCTCAGATGAAGGAAAGTCTATTTCTTCTCATTTGATTGATTGTTATAAAACATTGTTTCTCACACCTCCTCCCAACGCATCGGCGTCTCAAACAGCTGTTCTTTTTGCCAAAAACTTGATAAAGCTCACCTACTCTGCTTCCGTTGCAGATTTGGCTTCTTTGGAGAAACTTCTTTGTCTTTTGTATGAAGCCCGGTATATCCACACCGAAGTTGTGAAGGTCTTATGGCATGCTTACAATAAAGCTGAACTGCCCGAATCTGAAAATGCCCAAGCCAATGCACATGGGGCCATAATAATTTTGGGAATGTTAGCGCTGTCAGACGCTCTGATTGTACACATGGGCTCGGAATCTCTACTTAGAATCGGATTGGGTGAAATTGGACAACATGACCTTCAACTTTGCAAATATTCTTGTTCCATTCTACTGAAAACTCTTTACCCACAGCCTAGTTCAGGCAATGTTGGTGATTCACCCACCAGCGAAGATTCCATCAGCTCATTGAAAAATGTGCTTTTATTATACACGGATGACACTGAATGGTATGAAGTTGGAGAGCAGGCTATCGTCGCGATCTTCAAAATTGCTTCGGACCCCATTTTGGTAGTAACAGAAGTAATCCAGTCTAAAGCCAATCAAGTATTTGGGCCGACTGACAGTACTTTCTCAAAAGCTGTTCTTCTCTCGCAACTATTTTTTATCGTGGGCCATGTTGGTATTAAAACTATCGAGTACTTGGAACTGCTTGAAACTACTTTCAAGAAGCGAAAACACGATACTGCAAACAACGACAAAAAGGAGGCTACCGGCGATAATGAACTTGAAATGATCGGAGGAACTTCGGAAGATGATTTCACCGATGCTGTTGTATACATTAAGGAAAGAGAATTATTGTTCGGAGAAAAATCCCTTCTAGCAAAATTTGGTCCTCTCATAAAAGAAGTATGCTCAAACAATCACGAGTACCCCAATGAATCATTGCAAAGATCAGCAGTGTTGTCTCTAGCTAAACTCATGTGTATTTCATCGAAGTTCTGTGAGGAAAACTTACCTCTTTTCATCACTATTATGGAAAAGTCTGAAGATCCGGTGATTAGGAGCAATTGCATTTTGGGTTTGGGTGACATGGCAGTATGTTTCAATAATCTCGTGGATGAAAATACTGACTTTTTGTACCGCCGACTTACAGATAATAATATTATGGTGCAGAGAACGTGCTTGATGACGGTTACATTCTTGATTTTAGCGGGACAAGTCAAAGTGAAAGGCCAGCTTTCATCGATGGCCAAATGCTTGGAAAATCCCGATCAAAGTATAAGTGACATGTGCCGTTTGTTCTTTGCTGAATTGGCCACAAAAGATAATGCCATTTACAATGGCTTCATCGATATATTCAGTGGTTTATCTAGTGATGAAGATTTATCGAAAGACTCTATGAAAAGGATTGTCAAATTTTTGGTTGGGTTTATCGAAAAAGAGAAACATCAAAAGCAGCTTTCTGAAAAGCTACTCGTGCGACTAATGAAATGCCAATCAGAAGCGCAATGGGACGATATTGCCCATGTATTGAGCACTATACCCTACAAAAATGAAGCCATAACACAGGCATTAGAAGGAGGTTATAAGATGGTGCAAGCCCGGGAATAGGCTTGAGTTCATAGATAAGGATCAAAATCGTGTTTATCATATGCCAATGTAGATAACTTCGGTACCAATTTTATTAACGATACTCCGCACACGAAATGTACATTTCACCGTATTCGCATATCCGCGAGTCATACATAGAGCGTTTCTCATTATCTCATAAGAAACAATATTCACTTCCAGGAAAATCTACAGTCATTTTTCTGGGATGTTTCATGCCCTTCAAGAATTCTTATCCTCCACTCTGGCTAAGGCTGGAATGGACGAGGCCCAATTCAAAATCTTGCTCTGTGCATTGCTATCTTTCCCCTTCAGTGCTATCTTTAAGAGGCTCCCTGACGCCAGTTATGTGTTGAAGAATGTGTACATCATCACTGTTTCCTCCTTTTATATCTTTGGAATCTTGAATCTAGGTGCTTCAATTTTAACCTTGCAATTCTCTGCCATTGGTTGCTACTTCATCACTAGATACGTGAGAACGAGTCTGATGCCATGGATCAACTTTTTATTCTTGATGGGACACTTGGCTTACAGCCACTTTCACGCTCAATTCTTCAACGAGTATGATCCCACAGTAATTGATATCACGGGAGCTCAAATGGTGTTGGTTATGAAGCTTTCTGCTTTCGGTTGGAACGTTTACGATGGTAAACAGTCCGTGCAACCGTCGGAATACACAAAAATGAGAGCGATCAAGAGACATCCCAGTTTACTCTCTTACATGGGATATGTTTATTTTTATCCGTCTCTATTGACCGGACCAGCTTTCGATTACGTGGACTACGACAAATTTATTCATAATACATTATTCGATGATGTACCAGAAGCAAAGCGCCCCGGAAAGCGGAAAAGAAGAATCCCTAGGAGTGGCAGACAAGCCTTCAACAAAGTTGCGCAAGGTTTTTTCTTTGCTGCATTATTCTTGCAATTGCCTCGGTATGTCAATCTCGATTATGTGTTTGACAAAGACTTTGTTCAGCGTCATTCTTTCATTTATCGAATCTTTTACTTGTGGGTGTTAGGAATCTCTCACAGGTTGAAGTACTACACTATTTGGCTTATTGCAGAAGGGTCGTGTATTTTGTGTGGCATCGGGTACAACGGCTATAATGCGGTAACTGAAACTTTCAGGTGGGACAGAGTTCAAAACATTGATCCTTTCGCTTTCGAAACCGGTCAAAACGTTCATGTTTGCCTCGAGGCTTGGAATATGAATACGAACAAATGGTTAAAGCATTACGTCTACACCCGCATTGCAAGGAAAGGAACAAAACCCGGCTTTAAGAGCACCCTCTTCACGTTCGCCACTAGCGCTTTCTGGCACGGCACTAGACCAGGCTACTATATAACTTTTGTCTTGGGCGCATTCATGCAAACATTAGGCAAAATTTATCGTCGAAACTTCCGTCCCATTTTTTTGGAGGCTGATGGTAAAACTCCAAAACCTTCCAAGATGCTTTACGATTTCGTTTGCTTGGTGGTTACGCAGTTGTCCTTTGGCTTCGTGTGTCAGCCATTTGTCATACTTGACTTGAGGAAATCTCTCTACTGTTGGTCGACGGTTAACTTCTACGTTCCAGTGGCCACTGTTGTGACCCTCTTCTTGTTCAAGGGGCCTTGCTCAAAATCAGTAGCCAAGTTCTGCCAAAGTTTGGCTCCTCCGAAGGTCGTGCCTTCCAAATCTTCGAAGCTCACAGCTGAAGAGTCCGAAAAGGTAAATATTGCCGTTGACTTGATTCTCAATGATGAGAATGAAGCTCCCACTTTGGGGTTGCCTCCAATTGATGTATTGGAAGGTACAAGTAAAGCTGATCTTCAAGAAGAGTTCAAGGACTTTTCTGAGGCTTGGACTTCATTCCGGGAAAGAAGTGGCTCGTTTAATAATGATTTAGCAGGATTGAAGGATGCATACAGGAACTTCACAGATGAGATCAATGAGATCGTACAAGCTAAACAAAGTGAGTCTAAAGGAGCTACACTTCTGAAGAAGCATGAATAACGGCGTCATGTGCGGACTGAAGTGAAACGTTTTTGCAAAGAATGCATCCCATGTAATTACGGCTTTCGAGAAATCAGGGCATTGCTTTAGATGTCACCCTCACTATCGCAAAGTAACTTGGGTTGAAGATTTTGGTTCTTTTCGTCAAACAACTTACACTCGCGTACATACTATTCCACCTACTTTTTAGGTTCTTGAGCCAAGCGCGTGTGGATTGCGCTCGCAATGTGTATAGTGCAGCATACACAGATTGAAATATGTAATTGTTCGATTGTGGCGAGGGTGAGGCAAAGTATCAAGCTCCAATCTTTTTTCACTTCAAGTGGCGTCGCACGTGAGGTCAGTCGCATGCATAGTTCCTTACTGCGTGTAGGTTGTTGACGGAAAATGTTTGATCAATTTGATGAGATGTTTATCGCTATAGCCCTAGGCCAAGCGTACGAGCGGAATAATTCTCATATTGGGGCTCAAATTAATGAAAGATGCCGTAACCCCTCCAGCCTGACAGTATTCATGGTATGTTGCTCTCGTTCAGCCGCATGTGGCAAATGGTCTTGGCGCCATACAGGAGTCATATAATAACCGTTGCGCTTGGCCGTTTAACTTGCGTCCCGTAAAAAGTTCTTTTTTTTTTTCGTTAACTGGCTTAACCGATACTACGAAATGAATGGTTGCAGTCGCCTCAGCGGGCGTTCTTTGCTTCGCTTGCAAAGCTTCATCAGACTCAATTCAACTACAACAAAATCACCAACGGGAGTGGTTTTCATGAATATGGGTGGGCCAAACAAAAGCAGCGACACCTACGACTTTCTCTACCGCCTTTTCTCCGATAAGGACTTGATTCCTTTGCCATTCCAGAAATTATCAGCTCCTTTCATTGCAAAGACCAGAACACCCTCTGTTGCAGAGAAATACGACGAAATTGGGGGAGGATCACCCATCCGCAAATGGCTGGAGTATCAATGTGAACACGTGTGCAAAAGATTGGACGAAATTAGTCCAAAAACGGCCCCTCACAAGCCGTATGTGGCTTTTAGATATGCCACTCCATTGACTGAAGATATGTTGGCCCAGATGAAGGCAGATGGTGTCAAGCGGGCGGTAGCATTCTCCCAGTACCCACAATGGTCCAGTTCTACTTCGGCTTCGTCGGTTCATGAATTGTATCGTCAGACACAAAAGGTTGACCCGGAAAGATCAATTGAGTGGTCCTTAATTGACAGATGGCCTAAGGACAAGTGCTTGGTGGACCCTTTTGCTAAGCTCATTACGGAGAAGATTGAGGAGTTTCCTGTAGAAGACAGGGACAAGGTAGTCATCTTATTCTCTGCCCACTCTTTGCCCATGCAAATTGTCAACAGAGGCGATTCTTACCCGGCTGAAGTTGCTGCTTCTGTTTATGCCGTTATGGAAAAACTCAACTTCTGCAACCCATATCGTTTGGTTTGGCAGTCAAAGGTAGGACCAAAGGCATGGTTGGGTGGTCAAACAGCGGACATTGTGGGAAAGTTGGAATTGAACGAGAATATTAAGGGTATTGTGTTGGTTCCAATCGCATTCACTTCCGATCACATCGAAACTTTGCACGAACTAGACATTGAGCTTCTTGAAGAAGTCAAAAACCCCCACCTCATCAAGCGTGCTGAGTCTTTGAATGACAATGAGGAGTTCATTTCCGGTTTGGCCGATTTAGTGAAGGCTCATCTTGAGTCCAATGAGTACTACTCTAAGCAGTTGGAATTGGATTGGGAATTGAGCAAGGAGTATACCAGCTACACCTTCAATCACCCGCGTGAGTTGTTCGGACCACAAGAGAAAAAAAGCGCTTAGATCATCAAAATTAAAATACATAGAAATCTTTTTATTTCAATCCGAATCCGAATCCTCATCAGGGTCGAACAAGTCTAAATTTAGGGCACTCGAAGCTGCAACCTCTTCCTTCGAACTCCCAGGCTTCCGTTCAACCTTGTGGTCTTGAACTGGTTCGAATTTCAAGGTCTCAGCTTCGCCAAGTGCACTTTTCTCTGAAGGCCCTGCTATCTTGATGTCTTCCGGTGACGGGATCGCGTCCTCCATAAGAACGTCCTCTGTACCGACTTCTTCCTCAAAGTCTCCTAGTTCAGCCTTTATCAACTCGCCTCCTTTTAATGACGCCATTGCAAGCATGCCTCTGCGTAAGGCATCTTCAGCGGGCCATATGTAATTGTTGGGGTGAATCAGCTGTGACACTACCGTTGCCGGCGCTTTCGAGAATTTGGCTAATTTCATTGAGTAGTCTATGACTTCCGGAACACTAATGGCGTTTACATCATTTGCAGGGCTAGCAGTATTCCCGGCTGCTGAAAGTTTTGGAAGTTTCTTCAACTCAGCTCTGCATGCGATTAAATCCTTTAGTAAATGCTTAGTATGTTTGTCCAAGGCGGAACGAGTAACCAGAAGATAATCGACCTCTCTGTCTAACTTCAGATGCTTTTCTAAGACCTTTATCTCGTTCGTCATTGAGTCGCATATATCTATTAGCCCTTTCACATGTTGGACAATTGAATCTTCCTGAAAGGATGAGATAGATTGACTCAATTCCGAGAAGGTGCTCTCAAACTGACGTAGGCTCTGTGTTATAGCCAACAGATTGTATTTTTCGAGCTCTTGTGCTGTTTTAAACTTGGTATTGAAGTCGCTTTGGGTAATGGGAAGATTTTTGGTGGGATTTAGAGACGACGTGATATAGGAAGCACCTGGAGTACCTGGTCGGGAAGTAACGTTCGCATTGCCGGCGAGCTGGTTTAAAAGTATAGACAGCCCCACGCGAGAAACAGGGGTTGAAGCGAACGACTGGTCTTTCTTTTGTGGAAACATAAGAGGAAGCAGTAATTGACTTCTTGTCCAAAATTTACCATACTCAAGAGTGCGCGCGTTTTCATAGACGAATGTCACTCTCGATGAAACGCAATGTTTTAGATTGCGGATCTTCTGATTCGGATACGGAAACGCCTCCGAAGAGGGTGAAACTGTTCACTGAACCGAATCCTGAAGGGCTTTTCCTGTGTGGATCCGATCTTTCGTCCGCCGAATTCTACGAAGACTACACGAAGATGAAGTTTGAGGAGCCCGGATCGCACGCACCCCAGTCTGTACTGGACCCAAAAGATAAAAGCCTACTAGAGAACAACTCCATAGGATTATCGATAATGCAGAAAATGGGTTTCAAAGTTGGCCAGACTTTAGGTAAGGATAATACCGGAATCTCAGAGCCCATTACGGTAAAAGTTAAAAAGGACCGATTTGGAATTGGAGCAACGCGCAATTTGCCACAAGGCACCACCCTAGCGACAATAAACAATCTTCGATCACACTCAAAGCATAAAGATGAAGAGCGGCGCGACCGCGCTTGCTTACAGAAACTACAAAAATATTGTTATCAAAGAAGTGGCGAAGATATGGATGTTCTCGATCGCAAGATTTCCCTTACCCAAGTAAACGAATATTGGAGGTCTTATGCGGTAGAGACTTCTTGTAAAAAACCGAAGAGGGTCAAATTGTTCGGGGATCCCGAACCTAAAAATGATACTGCAACAGAACTGTTTGAACCCCTGGATTTCGATCTACAACCACTTAGTTTTCAGCTCGATCTACTTACAACGTACGCTCGTAAACATTTCCTATATTGCCCGCATTGCGGTATAAATTTCGAAAATGAACAGGATATGCAAGAAAATTGTCCTGGCCCGTCTGCTCAAGACCACGCCGTCTGAAAAGTTCAGAGGGCCAGTTCCAAATACTTTCTTCGATGAGATTTTGCGGACTCATTGAACGAATTGATTTCTTCAACCGTCAAAAAATTACTTTGTTCAACAAACTTCAAATTTCGCAAATCTTTGCTGTCTAACTTGTCAAAAGCAACATTATGAGGTAGTTGCCCGTATAGAGGGGGCGGGGCTTTTGCGGCCGTGTATTTGGAATCTTGTGAAGGTGTCCATCTCACAGTTCCTGAAGGGGTCTCCTCCTCGCGCCCCCAACGAAGAGCCAATCTGCACCCGTTAATGGTGAAGCCATGCATAAATACAAGTGCTCTCTCAGAGGCTTGTCTAGAATAAAACTTTACGTGAGCAACGTTCGCAAGATGATTAGCGCGGCAGTAGACTATGTGTCCGAACAGTAGGAAATAGGAAATGAGGTCTTCTTCGGTAATGCTTGAGGAGATTCCTTTAATGACAATGACTGTGTTATTGGGATCAGTGGATGCGGAAATCGGGGGTTGTGGCTGAATGATTTGGACCATCGAAGAAGGTAAGGCGTCACTAAGACTTTTTTTGGAGGATGAGGAGAGCTCCAGACTGCTCCCGTTGGCCGGTCCAACTCTGATTTTCCTATGATTGATAACGTTACTTCTGGGATCTTGAATAGCAGCCTGTTGGGCCTCGAGACTAATGAAGCGAACAAAACCAAAACCTTTATTAGCTCCCGTACTTGGATCAATCATTATCTTCACTTGCTTCACCAATCCAGGATACGCTTTATCAAAATGAGTGAAGAGCAACGGCTCCGTCACTTCAGATCCTAAGTCACCCACAAAAATGGAATAATCTTGTTGGCTCTTGCCTGCGGAGTGTGGCCGGGATGATGCACCTCCACTAGGTTGCCGACCGCCATAGTTATATCTCGAATCGGCCTGAGAACTGCCAGAAGCCCAGTTCAACTTGAAAAAACGAGACGATCCGGGCACCTGCCTTCCCTTATATTTGATCGCGTTGGCTACATCTTTCGAGCTGGGGAAAGTGACAAAGCAATACTGCAGATTTCCCATTTTGTCTCGAATGATTTTCACCTCCACTGGCGCCTCGCCAATTTGTTTCCACGCGTCCATAATAAAAGCTTCTGTCCACTGTTGGTCCAAGTCACCCATCCAGAGCTGGTTCTCCGCTTGAGATTGAGAGTACACTTGCTGGTAAGCATCCTTCGGCATTCTGTTGTCTTGTATTCTTCCATTGCCGTACAGTCTATTACCTTGATTGGTATATCTTGAATATCCCTCGAAATTTTGCGGTTGACGTTGGTAGGTGTTGCTTTGGTTGCTTCCAGGTTGGCCCAGACTTGCGTACCTACTCGTACCTCCATATGAGTTCTGACTTCCATTCTGACCCATGTTACGCCTTGGGCGGTACAGATCGGCACCTTGTCGGCTGCCTCCTTGGTAGTAAGACATGAATAAGGAAATAGTAACGAAGATATCTAAAACCTTCTCACCTGCAGGTAATTGCAATCCGAAAGATGGAGATGATATTGACCGGCGACAATGGATATTGAAGCTGATTTATATCAGAAACAGAAAATTTTTTTGACACTCGCCAATTCGGTTCACTCCTTCCAATAAGCTTCATTGGAGTTTAAATCAGTTTTCTTACGAAAATTTACAATCAATCAACAACCAGTCGACAATTTTCACCCATCTGGCCAGCATCTTTGCCCAGGAAAAGAGTCAGAGCCTCGCTTCATACAACTATTCACAACTGCCCTCGCAACAATGAAGGGCAATGGCCGAAACCCACATTGCCGACCGTAGAGATATCTTTGTCCTGCATGTACTACGAATATCATACCCAATGAAAATGTGAGAAAAACCAATTGTCAAGTACAACAACCCGTCACAAGCCATGCTTTACAAAATCAATACCCGTGGTCTTCTTCGTGTGGCCAAGAGGTTTCAATCCCATGCTTCCCCGGAGGTTAAATCCGCTCCTTTTAACAACAAATACAACTTCAACATAAATCCTCCTCCAGTTCATCAGTACTGGAACATCCGTAACGCCTCGGTCCTTTTTGCATTTGTCCCACTTTACCTTGCCGTCGGATATTTGGGCAAGTACACAGGCTCCAATTTGTCTGGCTTTGACTCTTTGTTGGAGTTTGCTGACTCTGACAAGTCTCCGCTCAAGGAGATCAAGTTTGGCGAAGCACAACAGTTGAAGAAGTAATTGAAGACATTGCATATTTATTCACCGTTTAGTCTGTGATTTGCACTCTACTGCCTATTCAGATACATACATTATTACAATAAAGCTAAGGTAACTTTTTTTGTAGGGTACAGACGGGTGTCGTGCCATGGGCCACGCTTTGGTCCTCTGCGCTCCATTGGTGCCCTTGAACCGTGAAAGCCCTTGCATTGATTTCTGCTCTCCGTTCAACCTCCTTCGAGCTCTCCTTCCTGCTACCCCTTCACGGCTTTGGCATGTGGTTCTTCGCGGTGCGATTTTTGCTCGAAATGTCAATTTGGCTCACACAATTGGGGTAAAGCCCCAACAAGATTAAGCGGTCCAAATTTATCTGCGTGTAGTAATAATTAGTATTCAACACATAGTAAGCAAACAATGTTCTCCCGGCTATGTTGGAGGATACCTACGAGCCTGGTCGTGCGCGCACCAATTACTTTTCAGCACATTCCATTGGGCAGAAAATCTCACTTCGTCTTTAACCAGCTACACAACCATCCCCACACCTTCGATGTTGTCCAGATTAGGATTGAGATCCGTGACGCGGATTCCACGTACTTCCATAAGATTGTTAACTACAGAGACAACTATCACTGACCACGCTACGGGCAAGGTCATTACATTGGCTGATCCAGCACACCCAGAACGCGCCGACTACCAAAACCCGGAACCTGTTTTGGCCCAAACCAAAGACCCTTACGGAAAGTATGACTTTCAACAAATGAGAAGAAACAAAAACGAGCCACTCAACATGGACGATGACTTGTACGACATGTGGTCCCCTGACTACTACCAGTTCGTGTCGGACAAGACCGCTTTGAAGCACAACGCCATCTTCTTCTCCCTTGTGCTTGGTTTCGGTTTCACCATTTACTACTTGGAGCTCAATCCAGAGAAGCCAGCCATGCCAAGATCGTTCCCTTACGGTGGTTTGGCCAAGGACTTGGGTTCTGGAAGCGCTGAAAACGATTACTTCTACAGGGTTAAGCCAGATGTTTCTGCTGAGGCCGCTGGTACTTTGCCTGAAGATGCCGAGATCAAGAACCAAAGAGCAGCATATGAACAAGCGAACGCTGACTTTATCAAGGCTTAGGCGGCGCATCTTCAAACTCTTTTACATTTCTAAAGGCATATTTATTCATGAGAATATTACAATCATACGATACATTTCTTGTAGCTTTTATCTCCTATCCTGCAAAGACTGTTTCTTCAGGTTTTCTGTCGCGGGTTTGCCTCGCAACGGTGTGTTGTCATTTGAATCTCAGGGGTAAACAGAGCCACCGTGCGAACGGCTCGATGGATCTAATTACGGATCATTCTTAGAATTAAGCTCACTTCAGGAAACCGATTGCATGCCTACGAAATGAAGGGATATCCACTTAATTTTTCGAGCCTTAATTTACTTGTGAGGAAAGGGCGTTTTCCGAACAAGGTGAGCACTAACAGAGAATGAGAAAGCCGAAACAAATGGGAAGCATTCAAGCAAGCAAAACTGTATTTACGATGATGCTGTATGCTCTTTCAGAGCCGCAACTTCATATTTTAAGTGAATTTTGGCGCCATCCTGTTCCGAGGTCTGAACGGTGTGCACACAATCGTGGCACAAATCTTTCATCATAAACTATCATCAACCATTGATTCCGCTGATCATTTCATTACGCACCCGCTTGGATAATGGCTGGGAGTGAGGAATTGAAACTTAACGGAAACTCCAACCATAGTATACATGCAAATGCCAAGAAACGAGCCAGAAGCACTACCCAGGACTCCTCTGTTCAACAAAATAATAAAAATGGAAATAGCCGCGTCCGGTCAGAGAACAAACGAATAAAATCAGATCAGCATTTGCCTAATAAAACTTCATTGTCAGAGAACATCGCGGATGTCATAACTCGCTTCAATCTATACGTCAATGAGTTGTTTCAATTAAAAGAGTATGGCTCACTCGTTGAGTGGAATCCGCCTGATTTCTCACCGGCTGTGAACGAGCAGCTACCGGAAATATTTCAGTACTTCATTAGTCAAAATAATTACAAATTGATTTGGGGTGAATCTCTGATGGAAAATATGGACAGCATACCATTGCGTTTACAAAAAAAGAAGATTCAAGAACGCGAAGCCAAACTTCGAGAGCAATATCCTTTCATGGATTCTGTGATTCTCAAAAGTGTTGAGAATGAGACCCATTTACTTGAATCACTTGAAAAACCTGTCGCGGCACAAACTCCACCTATAAGGAAGAGCAAAAATAATGTTGCCACTAAGAAGCACGCGCCCAAACCTAAATCATCCACATCTGTCGAATCTTCGCTGGGTTCAGACGAAGAATCCGATAGCTCGATTGCTCCTTCTGATTTGGACACCATCTACAGACTCAAACAAGTTGCATATTCCATTCCCCCTCCACTCATTACCCACCCCTCGCATATTCCATCTTGGTCGCCGCAAGACAATGCCGATCAAGGTATACATGGAAGCTCAATTTCACTCCAAAAGACGTTAAACTATGTTCCAGAACCAATGCGAGTTATTTCCAACTCAAAAGGTACCTTTCTTGTGCCACTGGTGGAACGTAAAATCAATAATTTCTTGAACCATAAATTTAGAGCTGCCATCCTAGACGATTCAGGGATAGAGGTGTCAAATTCCCCTGAAGAGGCAGCGCTGATTCTCGATCAACAAAAGCATTTGCTTAAACGTCTTTACGACAAAGTTATGGTCGAAGAACGTTTCGAACTTAATGGAGACAAAATCGAAAGAAGAAAAATCATGCTACCCAATACAAACACAAAACTATTGCTGGATCCGTTCAGAGAGAGCGGTGCGGTAATTCCAAAAATACAGGGAGCTAATAATGATCAAACTTTCCAGGATCATTTGGTATCCCAAGGAATGGCCTTTGCTAGGATTCACCAACAAATGAGACGTCTGCATCAAGCTCGAGGAAGAAAAATAGCACAAATGATTGAACAGCATTTTAGGAAAAAAGCAGGTGAAAAAGAACGTCTTGCAAGAGAACGCGAACAGAATCTCAGAAGAATAAGCAGACTTGCTATTCAAGCAGTCAAGAAGAGGTGGTCACAAGCTAATAAAGTCTACAGAATTTTGCAGCAGCAGAAAGACGAGGAAATCAAGCAAATCGAAGGGCGGGAGCATCTCAGTAAAATGCTCGAACACTCCACACAACTTTTGGAAGCACAGTTGAACAGATCCTCCCGGGATAATACTGAATCCGAATTGCAGTCTGACTCAGATGATGAACAAGATTCAAATAACAATCCCGAAAATTTCAGTACCTCGGACTCGGAATCTGATAAAGAAGATCAAGCGGACATTCGGGCAGGAGATAACACTTTATCTGTTGATGAATTGAAGAAGAAGTATGCTGGACTTAACACTACGTTCTCGTCGAATACTGAAGAATCATCAGATGATGAGTCTTTGCCGAGTGGGCTCTCCTCTCTCTATAATGGCACTCCTGAAGTGAATAGCCCTGTTCAAATCGAATACTCTGAGGATCAAAAGAAACTCATTGAATCAGTCGGGACACAAAAGAACGATTTGCTTGACTCTGACGAATTTTCTGACAGCATGTCAGATGATGAAAGCTCGGATGAAAACAGTTCTTCCGACTCAGAAATCTCGGAACCAGATTCGGACTCAAAGGAAGAACCCTCTTCACTCGCATCATTGTATCTGGTCGAACCCGAAGACCATGTAAAAGTGGAGGATCGCGAGGCTTATGTTGATAGTGATTCACATGTTGTATCACCATCAACTGGTGAGGCCGAAACTAACGAAAAAGTGGAGGAAATCAATGGATTCAAAGTTAAAGAGGTGCCTCTTCCAAGTCTTCTTAGAGGAACTTTACGTCCTTATCAAAGGCAGGGTTTAAATTGGCTAGCGAGCTTGTACAACAACAATACGAATGGTATTCTTGCAGATGAGATGGGTTTGGGCAAGACCATTCAGACAATTTCACTTCTTTCGTATTTGGCTTGTGAACATCATATTTGGGGCCCACATCTAATTATTGTTCCAACTTCCGTGATGTTGAATTGGGAAATGGAATTTAAGAAATTCGCTCCTGGCTTCAAGGTATTAACTTACTATGGCTCGCCACAGGAAAGAGCTCGTAAAAGAAAAGGTTGGAACAAGGTAGACTCTTTTCATGTCTGTATCACCTCTTACCAATTGGTGGTTCATGACCACTCCTCTTTCAAACGTAAAAAGTGGAGATACATGATTTTAGATGAAGCTCACAACATCAAAAATTTCAGGTCCGCAAGATGGAAAGCCTTATTGAACTTCAATACTGAAAATAGGTTGTTATTGACTGGTACTCCGTTGCAAAATAATCTCATGGAATTGTGGTCTTTGTTATATTTCCTCATGCCATCATCTAAAATGGATCAGATGATGCCAGACGGTTTCGCTAATTTTGAGGACTTCCAACAATGGTTCGGAAAACCAGTGGACAAAATCCTCGAAAAGACTACCACTGGGGACATCATTGACGATAATGTCACCAACCAATTGGACAAGGATACACGAGACACTGTGGCTCGACTTCATCAAGTTTTACGTCCTTATTTATTAAGACGATTGAAAAAAGACGTTGAGAAACAAATGCCTGGAAAGTATGAGCATATCGTTTATTGTCGTTTGTCTAAAAGACAGCGTTACTTGTACGACGATTTTATGTCGCGAGCAAAAACAAAAGAAACTCTCGCCTCTGGAAATTTCTTGTCCATTATCAATTGCTTGATGCAGTTAAGAAAAGTCTGTAATCATCCTGATTTGTTCGAAGTGCGGCCCGTGGTCACTTCATTTGCTATGGACAAAGCGGTGGTCAATTCTTTTGAACGCGATGAAAAAACAGTAAGGAAGCTTCTTACTTTCAACAAAAATTCAAATGTTGTCAATTTAAAGGTCTTGAATTTGGACATTACAAATCAAGAATCAATGAACCATTTCGCTTCAGACGCAACAAATCGCTTGAAGTATACCAAAAAATTAGAAGAGCAAGTTTCTGTTCTTGATAAGCTTATCAATAAAGGAAAAGGTATTGAAAACCCAGCCATGGACGACATTTTGGAGATCAACAGATTCTTAAAATTAGATGAGCAAGTATGTCTTCGCGATTCTTTGAGACATATGATATACTTGAATAATTTGAGGTGCGAGAGATCCCCATTTTTCGGGGAGTCTTTTCTTAAGTTTGTTGGAGCGTTAACCAAGCCTAAACGATGTGAGACTGTTGCGGGAATAATTCTCGACATCAATCAGAGAAGTACGCAAATGGAAGAGGTTGTGGATAAATTTGCAATGGTGACTCCTGCTGTCGTTGCTTTAGATATGAAAGATCAAATTATTCCTCTTGAAACACAATACAGAGTTAGAGATGAGGTGGAAAATGGTATCATTGAAAATCCATTCCATCATGCACAGGTTAAACTCTCAGTTGCATTTCCAGACAAACAGTTGCTTCAATATGATTGTGGAAAACTTCAAAAGTTGGCTACCTTGCTATACGATTTGGTTGCGAACGGCCACAGAGCATTGATCTTCACTCAAATGACTAAAGTTTTGGACATTTTGGAACAGTTCTTGAATTTTAGAGGATACCGATACATGCGTTTAGATGGTGCTACCAAGATCGAAGATAGACAATTAATGACTGAAAAGTTCAATCGAGACCCTAAAATACCCGTGTTTATCTTGTCCACTCGTTCTGGAGGTTTGGGTATCAACTTGACCGGTGCCGACACAGTCATTTTTTACGATTCAGACTGGAACCCAGCAATGGATAAACAATGTCAAGATCGTTGTCACCGTATTGGGCAAATGAGAGATGTGCATATTTACAGGTTCGTCTCAGAGTACACCATTGAATCGAACATTTTGAAAAAAGCTAACCAGAAAAGGCAATTAGATAACGTCGTGATTCAAGAGGGTGACTTCACAACTGACTATCTTGGAAAATTCTCTGTGAGGGACCTAGTCAATGATACCAGTATCATATCTGACTTGCCCGATAAACCCATTGGCGAAAACGCGAATATGGAACTATTGGCCGAGGCAGAAGATGAAGCCGATCGTGTAGCCGCTAAAGAAGCTATGAAGGAGGTTGTTGTGGACGATGAAGACTTTAACGAAGATAGTAAGCAAGGCACGCCTGGCTTGGATGGAAAACCATCGAGGGAAGCGGGAGATTTGGATGACGGTGATTATGATGAGGGTGTCGGTCATATTGATGAGTACATGTTGCGCTTTATTGGCGAAGGTCACTACGTCGAGTGAAGATAGCTGCCATTCCTTATGTATTATAGTGAATTTCTAAGTCTTACATACTGTCTTGTAAAGAGAAGTCGGATATGGTGCGAAGATTTGTCAAGGTTTGAGAATGTCCAATAACACCTTTCCCAACTATGACTTTTTGTGTTTCAAGGGAAGCAGAGATAATCTCGCTCAAAAAATTTCTGGAAAGACAAAAACTTACTTGCCACATTCTCACAAAATCTCGAGCTGTAATCAGGAATGATGTAATCCGTTTTTTCTTTAGCCGTTTCGAATTCTTCTTCAACGGATTGAATAATAGTTTCCCAAATCAATTTTTTTTTTGTCCTCTAAAATCATCGAATCTCTCATAATGCGTATTGACAGCCTTGGAGACCAAGTTTTGACCAAGTTTTGTGGCGCGAAAAGTCTTCTCCAAATTCTCTTTAATCCAGTCACTGAGATTTGCTGATTCAATCAACAAGATTCGGAATTGAAATGTAGTTGATCCACAAATAGTTGCAGCCAGCAAGCTTATTCTGTTGAAGTAGCAGTCTTCTGCGACTTCAACAAACGATTATGTGATCGAGAGAAGATCTGAAAGGTGGATCCAAGTAAGCATACTCGTGAAAGAAGCAAGCGCTTTTTCGCTTACGGGCTATATAATGATTTGGTCCTCCATATTAATGCAACCTATGTGAATCTAAGATCATTGTGGAACCAACCTTGTACATAGGCTTACACCCATACATCTCTGCTGCTAATATGCGTCACGTGCCATTATTGCCGGAATTATCGAGCGGACGGATAGTGTTCATCCTAGATAACGTTTGAAGAAGCACGACGAACACCAAACGAAAAAGCCACATCATCATGTCTTCTAGTATTCAATCTTTGTTGAAAGCCGAAAAGGACGCTGCTGATATTGTCAATGAAGCTAGAAAGTACAGAACATCCCGTTTGAAGACGGCCAAGGCGGATGCTCAAAGCGAAATTGACGAGTACAAGGCTCAAAAGGAAGCAGAACTCAAGAAGTACGAGTCAGACCACGCCGGCTTGAATGAATCTATCGAAAAGGATGCTGATGCTCAAGTGGAGCAAGAATTGGTTGAAATCAAGAAGAATTATGCTGAAAAGAAAGAGGCAGTTGTGAAGATGTTGGTCAGCGCCGCCACCACACCAACGCCTGAAATGCATATCAATGCTTAAGGTCTCTCGGGGTGATTCAATTTGTTTAATTCTTCACTCATTTAGATTTGGTTGGCGAACCGGTGATTAGCAAGCTCAGCTTTATAAATGCTCATAGTGAATCTATTTTTCGTTTTTAGTGTAATGAGTTCAATCTACATTTAAGAAGTGCATGGAGTACGGCTAAGTATCGTTTGAACTATAAGTGTACTAAAATGTGAAGTTAGACACCTCCCTTGGCCAATTTCTTGAATGCTTTAAGGACTTTCCACACACGGATGTCGTAGCTGGCAATATTAAGAGCACTGACAAAGCCCCATGCTTTCTTGTCATCAGCGATGGGGTAGTCAATTGGTGGTGGGATAGCTGTTTTGACTCCAAATGCTCTCAAAATAGGCTTGTCCATCACCACTGACTTTGCATTACAAAGACCAGTCAATCCTTCCTCTCCCCCAAACTTTCCGAACCCTGACTTTTTGCATCCCCCAAATGGTAACTGACAAACATAGAATGTAGCAAAGTCGTTGATTGCAACATTTCCGCTTTCCAATTTCCTGGCCACCTCATTGCACTTGGCAAAATCTTTTCCAAAAATGGAGTTTCCAAGACCGTACTCTGTACTATTCGATATTTCGATTGCTTCCTGGATACTTGCAGCCTTCATCATAGTTAAAATCGGCCCAAATACTTCATTTTGTGCTACGCTCATCGAGGAGTCAACATCAACTAATAGAGTGGGCTCGAAGTAATGACCTTGGGGATAGTTAGGGTGTGAGTATCTTTTTCCGCCGTATAAAAGACGGGCGCCCTTTGAAGTTGCATCTTGAATTAAATTTTCAAATTGCACGAAACGATTGTCCGAGATCATCGCACCCATATCGATTTCGTCTGATTGATCAATATCCGAACCAAGTCTGAAATCTTTAACTCTTTGCTCCAAAATTTGGACAAGCTGATCATACGCTTTCGGTAAGCAAATCACTCTTTCTATACCAATGCAATTCTGTCCCGCACTTTGAAAAGTGCCCCTCAAAATAATCGAAGATAGCGCCTTGAGATCGGGCACATCGTCCATCACGATAACGGAATCTTTTCCTCCCAATTCAATCACACATGGAGTCAACTCTTTGGATGCGCTCTCCAAAACTTTGTGCGCGACAGGCTTAGATCCAATGAAAGTGATGTGCTTCAAGCCAGGATGAGAAGTGAAATGGTCGGCATCTTCAGGAAAGCAATAACAGAGTTGAACAAGATTTTCATTGATGTTGAGCAGGCGAAGGGCAGCGTGTATCAATCCAACGAACCAAGTCGAGGACCACACTACTTGTTCAGAACATTTAACGACAATGGCATTGCCACTAAATAAAGCAGCTACGACAGGACCCATAAGGTTATGCAAAGGATAGTTCCAAGAAACAATTGCCGAGACGACACCTAGAGGCTCGTACCTAACTTCCGCATTTTTCATAAGTCCCATTAGCAACGAAGAAGGGCCTGCCCGAGCTGAAGGACGCAAAGCTTTTTCCCCATGGGAAATAATCCAGCTTATTTTTTCTAAGGTGACCATGATCTCTCCCATGGAAGCATCTAATTTAGTTTTTCCACTATCTCTGCATGCCACGCGAGCAATATTTTCCTGATTATCGATGATGAATTGATTTAGTGTTCTCAATAACTGCTTTCTCAAAGCAAAAGGGGAGTTGGCCCATTCTCTTTGGGCGCTACTAGCGTTTGCAATTTTCGTGTCCATCTCCTCTCTAGAAGTGCATGTGAACGTTCCCAAGAATTGACCGGTTGCGGGACAGTAACTTTGGATTTTTTGTGGTTCTCCGGCAACCTTCAAGCCAATATTAGGTGCATAGAGTCGCTTGCCCTTCCAATGAGGCTTAGCTTCATCTGGTATAGGATATATGAGCTTCTTGGGTGCTTCAAGTTTATTGTATTTGTTCGGACGGCCCGTGATGTATTTCTCGTAAACATAGTACACTGCTGGAACAATCACACAAACAAAGAAAGTTGTTGAAATATGGTATTGCCATTGGAACTCAGCAAAGTTGAGATCAATTGCAATCATTTTCTGTGATTCGTATGGCGTTAGCGAAAAAAAGAAGCACGTTGCTCAAGCTGATCTTGGCTATGTGCAAGCTCAGTCGTATGGTGTTATGCGCTAGGTCTGGTGATGAAAACCGCAATGTTGAGATGTCTGGGTGTTTCACTTGTGTCTATAAGGTTGGCCGTAAATAAGCCACTGATCTTATAGAGCCACGAGTCGTTTATTGTGAAAGGGACTCAATTATGGTATGACACATGTGCACCAGGAATCCTTTTATTCTTCTTAGTAGGTTCATCTGGATTTCTTAGTAGGTTCATCTGGATAAACTTATTATATCTTCTTTTATATCACAATCGCCATTTAAGATGTAGCAGTTTACTGCACACTAGCGATATTTAACATGCACCATAATAACGTGAACAGTTTCCGGGATCTTTAATTTGATTATTTACACTCATTTCAATTGATAATAACATCATGTGTGAAGCTGAAGGTTCTGTGAGAGAGGTTTTTGAGGCTCCGAAAAATTAAACTCGAATGTTTTGCCAAGTCTGTAGTTAATGTAAATTTCCTTTACAACTCTGTAAAAGTTGCAAAAGCCGCGCCTTCGAACGTGATGATCCAAAAATAAGACAATTCTTACGTACTCTAGTCTTAGGTTTTTGTAGCATTCAATATATAAACCATTCCTTTTGCTTGCCATATAATAGAATCCTTTAGGAGACTCCCAACAACCAAACTGACTTTAGTCATCGTCTTCAACTTCGACATCGTCAAAGTGGTCATTCAAATTACCAAAGTCTGCAGCAGTCCTGTTTTGCACAATTGCACTTATTAGATTGTGATCGAGATAGTCAAATAGAGAATCAGTCAATTTTGTTTTATCATTTACCCCTGTGAAGACATCGTATGTGTTGGTCTCATCGTTTGGAGGAATCACATCGTATTCCAAGACATCATCTCTCGAGAAGACTTTTTCCGGAACCCTTGCTAAAACCTTGTTCTCTCCAGACAAAATGGCAAATCTTACAAGGTTCACTGGAAGATCGGCAGAGGGTGGTTCTTTTGAACCCAACCATTTGCTAAACCAAGAGGTTTGAGTACCATTTTTTTTCGTGGTAAATAATGCCATAAGCTCTTCATGAATGAATTGCCTATGTAAATGCTCCTTCCAAAGCGACCCAGCACGAATGAGATAGGTTTCGCTCGCTACCACAACAGAATCGTCCTTGTAAATATCTTTGACTTTAACTGGGGGTTTAGTTGCCAAGCCAATGACTGCAAGCAATTGTAACGCACAAAAGGGATGAGCAATAAACGCATCTTTTAGACCGGCCCGGGCTTCCGGTAATCTACCAAGATAAAGTAAGGCTAAAACCTTCGAAAATGCGAGACCGGGGGTGAACCAATGGCTATATGTCTGGCACAATGGGGAATCAACGAAGTCAACCAAATACTGGTATTCTTCACTCAAAATAGCGTAGTGGTCAATGAAATAACGCACACCTATTGGATCCTCAGCAGGAGATAATGACAACAAAAATTTGCAATAATTCAAAGCAGTGAAAAACGTGTGTCTCTCTCCTAAGCCAGAAATAATTCTGAACAAGCAGAGGTAAAACTGTCTGTTCATGAAGCGCTCGTATGGAAGTCTCATCAAGCCGGTCTTCCCGCTAGAAAGGAGCTCATGAAATGACTTGTCAAAGCTTCTGTCAAAAACAAAGAGGCATTTTTCCACAAGCGCGTTACTGGTAGCTTTATTATTGCCTTCTCTAAGAAGTACCATAGCAACCTGTAGAAGGGTTTCGACATGATAGGGGTGCTGTTGCAAAAGCTGCATCAATGACTCGGGATCTGGGGTCATTACTACTGAAGCGTAAAATCTTGAATTAGCCATGCGTTCTTGAACGGAGTTCACCTTCTCAAAGCTAAAGTATTTGACCCCCAATGACTTTTCGTTATTGAACTTCTCTTCCAAAATATCGAATTGCTCCTTTTCTTCTTTGTAGTCCATGATGTTTATCACGTCAATCGCCGGTAATTCCTTCATGGACAAAGGCTTCTGCAGCGTTGGAATCCAATCATCTTTTATTCTTGTAAGGAGTAATTTTCGTTTTGTTCCTGGAACACTTTTATGATCTTTGCCCCCCCAGCCTCGGGTGAGGCGAGCCAATTTCTGAAATTGTGCCAAGACTTCAGGCGAAGTGGCCAACGAAGTGGAGCTATTGGCATCTTCGATGGTTTCAAGAGAGAGATTGCCGAATAAGTTCTTGAGTTCGGTATCGCAGTCCAAATTCTTACTGGCGCCAATCGATAGCAATGGTAAACTTTCTCTCAATCTTGCAGTTGTAAAGTATAGATAGTTAGAATCTGAGTATGCGACAGGGATATCAACTTCGTCGTACAGCTCTTCTGAGCCATAAATATTCTGCTGCTCTGTTGTATTGCACAGCAGTTCTGCTTGGTTTTTCTGCCTGATTTCATCGAGGTACCTCTCCAATTCTCTATCCTCATCTATCTTCGCTTGCTTTTTGCTTCTGTTGCTCATTTTCCTTACCTTTGAGTCCTTCCCCGGTGCTTCCGATTTATTCCATTGTGCTGACTCGGATGTCATACTTATGTTATCACTGTCGAGCTCATCATCGTGCTCGGACTCATCTCCTCCTAAAAGTGCAAAGAGATTGCCCTTGGAGGACAGAGCATGCTCACTCTCATTATCGCTATCAGCTTCCGTAGTGGGCAAATATTCAGATTCTTGAAGCTTTTCGGCATCTTGCAACCTTTGTAACCTTCTCAAGGCTCTGGAACTCATGTCTTTGCGCTGCAAAATTGCGGTTAACGACGTCCGTTGTGCAAGTACTATGTATGTATGCACGCTACTGGGCTCGCTCGTCACTTGGTCAAAACATTTACTTACGATGATACATGTGAAAATTTACTAAATGACAATACATGTGGTAATCTAAAGTACTTGGACGATGTATGCATTTAAAATTCTATACAAGATCACAGAATTGGATCCGTTCTTTTGAAGCTGCCCGCGCCATGCTTGTCTTCGCCTTTCTCTAAGATGAGTTTGATGACTTCGTCAACCCCAAGTTTGCCGAACTCGTTTTGCAACTCCGCTTTCGATGCTTCATCCAACACACCTTCAACACCTCCTTGTCTATTGACGAACACTTTGAATACAGAGACGATTTCAGCAAGGGCAATTGTGGTATCGCCAGCTCTGTACTTCTTGATCATTTCTGGGTTTTCTGTGAAAATGACAAAGTCATTGTCGGCTCCCTTGTAAAAAATTTTGTGTGGTTCTGGCATTTCGGATTCTCTATGTGGTGAGCCAATGGCCGGAAATACCACTTGAATTTATAGGTATTGTCTTAGAGTCACACTAGCAACTATAGTGAGGAGGGGTACACACAGTACGTAATGAAAAGCCTTATGATGTCATGCGACAACGAGAATATTCCATGATATTTCAGCAACATTAATATGCATCCCAATGATGGAAAGCGCGGTACCCAAAAGTAAGACTAGACGTAGATTGCTCCCAATGAAAAATAACGTGTTAATTTGCGACAATCCGCTTTCACGAGAAAGCAAAAAATAGTGAAGGATGCGAGGTTCGAACTCGCGCGGACAACAGTCCAAAAGATCTTAAGTCTTCCGCCTTAGACCACTCGGCCAACCCTCCAATAGTGATGAAATGTGACAACTGGATTGACAATTCGACACTGCTATGAGAGGGGCCACCAGTGATTTACAATCAAGTTTTCAACGCGTTCTGTGAAAAACGAAGGAAACATAGATGTTTATTTAGAGTAATCGCGTTTAGCGGGGCTCGATTACAACGGCATGCGTCCCCATGTATTTGTGAAGATAAGTATCCCCATTTATAACGAGTTTTTGACTTTCATCAACGTAATCAATCAAAAGCTGCTTAATCTCATTCTCGAATTTTTTTTTGTCATTTTCAGAGAGATCGGTAATGTAAGACCTTGTCTCCCAGTATTTATAAACATCATCATACTTGATTGGAACGCGATAGAATTGGAATATTTCTTTTGTTATCACCTTAAAAAAATCATTGTCCATAAGCAAACTCTTCCATTTGCCTTGTCGATATTGTGGAACATTTGTGTCTAACGAATACGCAAGTTGAACAACTTTTCGGTTCCACAAATCCTCGTCGAATAACCTCTTCGAAAACTCAAAAGGAAGTTCGTTATTCGGCTTGAAATCTCCTACCACCTCAAAGTGACTTGAAGAATTGGCAAGCTTTTGGCTAGGGGACTCGGCATCGAAATTCCAAATGAGGCCCACCTTACCATCTTTGCGCAACACCCTTTTCATTTCCTTCAATGAAGCCAGATCGCTGAACCAGTGAAACCCTTGGGCAACTAAAACTGCATCAATTGATCCGTCTGGAAGCGGAATGTCGTACGAAGAGCCCTGGATTGCGTCGACGTTAGGATACGAAGCTTTGAAACTTTCCAACATCCCCAGTGATGGCTCTACAACTTTGATATCATCAAAGCCAAGCTCTAAAAGCTTAGCCGTAAACTTCCCTGTTCCGGCTGCAAGCTCGAGAATGCGGCTTGATGTGCTCAAGTTCAAGCTACTCGTCAAAGCTTCCACTATAGCATCAGGATATGTAGGCCGTAACTGACTGTATAACAAGTGATTTGAATTAAAGGAATTAACAGCAGTAGAATGAGCCGCAAAGGCTTTGGCAAGAGAGGAAGCCCGCTTCATTCGAATATGATCTTAACTGAGTAGAAATGACAGAATTCGATAACCCCACATATCTCTCTCCTTAACGCACTTACATACAGGATTAAAAGTCAAAGGCGACATAATACAGAAATGCCTTTCGAATGAAAACGTCTGGTTCCAATAAAGAGAGCAGAATAATTTGCAATTCCAAAAATGTGAATATCCACTCAAGCCAAACGATCGACGCAATCTGCTCTGGATTTCACACTGGGTTTGATTCCCTATCTACTTCCGATATAGTGTAACGGCTATCACGGTTCGCTTTCACCGAGCAAACCCGGGTTCGACTCCCGGTATCGGAGTTAATTTTTCAATCTTAATTGATTAGTTTTTTTGTCTTCAAGAATGTCTTAAAAATTCTATGTTTTAATGTATCGTCGGTATCGTTTTTATTTTGTCTTGCGCAGTACATACTCTAAAATACTCACTTCTTCTTTGGAGCAGTCTTTCCGTCAGGAATGGTGAACAAAACGATCTCGCCTCCTTCAGAAAGATCCTTGTCGACTCTGTAGTATCCCTTTCTTTCAAATTGGATGACGTCGCCCGTCTTTAATGATCTAACATTAACATCTGCAATGGCTTGGCTTGGGAACTCGGTTTCTTGAGTGATGAAGTCTTCAAAGTTGTCACCTTCCTCCAACTTGTCCTTGGTGATCAAGTGATCGAAGTCAACCAACTTCACATTAACCTTGTCTGAAGTGTCTGCTAACCAAGTGACTTTCTTTTCAGTCTTGCGGAAATCACCCTCCAAGTGCAATTGAGCGTCAATACTCTTGACAAGATCACCTTCTTTGTGAATCTTGTTGATGATAACGTTACCCCAATCCATGAAAGTGATTTCTTCTCCTTCAGCGAAAGTTTGGGCATCAGCTTGGTCAACCAACACATCCTTGCTATAAATGACCTTCTTTGAGCCAACCTCAGGGTTCTTCTTATGCTTCGGCTTTTCTTCAGAATAGGCTTCAGCTGGGCCGTTAGAAAGCTTTACAGGCACAGCATTCTCAGCGTCAACAGCAGTGTGACGTGGGGCAACAGGGTCAATAACCTTCTTGTTTAAGGCCCAAATGGTAGACCAGTCGAGGTTGATGATGTTTCTGGAAGGACCCTGAGAGATGATAAAGTTTCTCAAACCCTCAACAGTCATACCTCTTCTTCTCACACCTCTAACGGTGGGAAAGCGAGGGTCGTCCCAGTTACCGACGTAACCCTTGTCGACGAACCATTGCAACTTTCTCTTAGACAAGAGAGTTCTGACAAAGTTAACTCTACCAAAGTCCCAAATGTCAACATGGCGCAAGCCCAAAGTCTTTTGCATCCATTCATATTGCGGGTTGCGGTCTCTGTATTCGTTCGTTCTCAAAGCATGTGTAACCCCTTCGATGGAGTCAACCACAGGAACACAAAAGTCGTAAGTAGGGTAAATTTTCCATTCGGTACCAGTTCTGTGGTGAGGAGTCAAGTTACATCTGTAAATAACAGGGTCTCTCATGGCCTTGTTCAAATCTTTGTAGTCAATCTTAGCTCTCAAACAGTTCTTCAATCCTTCTTCGGTACCGTTTTTCATCTCCTCAGTAAAAATCTTCAAGTTCTCCTCAACAGACCTTTCTCTTCTGGCGGATGGTTCGCCAACCATTCTTTCTTCCCTCATTTTCTCCAAAGGAGTGTCATCACAGTACGCATGACCGTCCTTGATCATTTTCAAGGCCAACTCGTACATCTCAACAAAGTAATCAGAAGAGTACGTAACCTGGTCACCCTTAATGCCTAACAAGGCCAAATCTTCGATGATTGAGTCTTGAAACTCAACCTTCTCCTTACTAGGGTTGGTGTCATCGAATCTAATAATCAACTTACCCTTAAAGTTGTGAGCGAAGTATTCGTTCAAAACAGCAGCCTTGGCGTGTCCGATGTGCAAGTATCCAGAAGGCTCAGGTGGGAAACGAGTTACAACCTTACCCATTTGCGCGTTGGGCAAGTCGATCGCAAAGTTGGCCTTGTGAGTCTCCTTCTTTTCACCCTTAGCAGCTTTTAAGGACTTTCTCAATTCGTTAACAGCCTTGGTTGTCTTGTCAGCCACGTCGAATTTAGAGTCAAGACCGACGAAGCTGTACCACCGGGAAATGTTAGAGTAAACGGCATTCTTAATTACAGAACCCATGACAGCGTTAGCTCTCAAAACACCCCAGACAGCGATGTCTGCCAAAGAGAAAGAGTAACCAACCATGAAGGATCTGAAGTTCAAGTGAGCATCCAATTTTTCCAAATCAACAGCCAAAGCCTTGAAGTTCTTGTTCGCCAACTTTTCCAAAGCAAATTTGACCCAAATGGAGCTGGATTCAACAGAAGAGGAAATGGATGGAATCAATGTGGCGAGTCCCTTCAAAGATTCCAATTCGCCGACGTAGGTCTTGCCGCCGATCACGAGCTTAGCAGTAGCATCTGCCTCGCCCACAGATTTTTCGTCCACGAATTCAACAGTCAAAGACACATCTGATTCTTCTTTAACAAATTCGGATGCGATGATAGTAGAGTACGCAATGAAAGGTGCCTTGGCGGCAACGGTTAAAGTAGCCATATTGGTTTGCGTAGTGAAGAATCGAATCTCTTCAGGTATGTGAAAAAAATGCTCGGGTGGCGGCACGTGATAAATCTGTAAAGATTTGCAATACCGTTTATCAAACAGACTGAGCTTGATGGGGCCGAAGTAGGCGAAATTTATGATTGTTTAGTTTTGGAAAATTGTATATTTGAATTTGATCCAATGGGCGCTCATCTGGGCCGGCTAATTTATGCCCCGGCGTCTCCTTAGAATGACCTCGGAGGATAATATATTTATTCCCCGTGATCGATCTTTGCCATCTTCTATGAATCTCAACGTTCTTTTCTAATAGATCTATACAATTTGAACTTGACTGGATGAATTTCAATATTCCCGCAGCGTTGACGTTTGCACCGAGTACTGTTACGTTGAAATTTGATCAACTCAGTGTTTTTTTTACCTAATTTGAGGTTAGATCGAAAGTTGATTTTGCAGTCAATTTCGTGGAAGTTCGCAATTGGGTTGTCACTGATTATTTGAAAGATGAAGAATATAGATACACTCAATCATCCCACCTCTATTTCCGTACAAAGGCTTTTCAAGACGTTGTAAGAAGGTTGGGACATACTGCACCTGGTGCCGTGTCTACAGTAATTGAAATTAGTTGAGCAGCGGTACAGTCCTAGCCACAGGCAGCATTTGCGGCCCATCATGTCCAAAGATCAAATTCATAGACCAACGGCTAAGAGATCGCCATCGATATTAGTTACAGATGCCCGATCAAATGTCGTTAAGGGCGCCAGAGCGCCTTTTGCTGGACATAGTTATCGAAAGCAACAACAGCAACAGCTTCAACAACAGCTGTCATCACCGGGAGGCTACCAACAAAACAACCAGAATGGTGGAATTCATCGGAAAATAATGTCCCGAGCTAACAAATACACTGATATATCAGTGGACAAGCTCCTAAGCAATTCGAGCGATATTCCGTCCGGCCAAAGCCGATTACCTCTTTTGAATCAGGGATCAGGCCATTTTTCACCGCCGCAACGGAGCATGTCGCCAAGTGGGGTTGACTTACAGCTATCACCAGACCGGCGGCGTGGGAATATCCGAAAAATTCCAAAGCTCTCGCAAAATTTACCTGCTCGTACTTCGAAGAACTCACAGCGTTTGGTTTTAATTCCCGATGAACACGGTCCTATTCCCAGACTCGATTCTCTTTCCACCTCATCTAATCCCGACTACAAGGTGTCCGAATTGCCGCAACAAACATATAGAAGTCGCGCTGAACTCATGCTGAAGGATGCGCGGGCCAAGGAGCTTAGTCGGGTGACTGCCTACTTCATTTGTGAGGAATTTAATTTAGAGGCACTTCTGGAATTTCTTGCTGAAAACCATGAAGTGAATCCCAGAGTGTATGACGAAGCGCTCTATGTTCCATATGTCCTTCCACTTCTTCCAGGAACGGAGGGATACCGCGTGAAATCGAATGACTCGGCAAAGTCAGCATCCAACAAACAATTTGTTGAAAATTTGATAAACAAAAGCGAGCAAACTGATCACTTGTACGAGTACTATTCAGGAGTAGAAACCCCAGAGGATGCTAACAACTATTCCATGGACCCTGAGGAAGGAACTGCCGATAATAGCGGACCATTCGACCCTTCAGAACCACAATTTTTTGCCCCACCGGAGATGAGTTCTGACAGTGATACGGGAAGTACTGATGGTGAGAGCAACCACACTTTGCAAGTATCAGGATCAGGCGAGAATCGTGCTGAGGGCCAGCACACTCAACTGAGGAGCAAACAAAAAGATCAGAAACAATCCTCATCGGATCAAACAGAATTAACGAAGCACTATGGTGAGATGTTTATACTTCGATACGGAATTGTGGTCTTTTGGAACCTATCCGAAACTCACGAGAAAAATATCTTAGCAGATTTAGCATTTGCTTCAGAGACACCAGAACCACTCCTCATCAATCCTATCAGCGAGCAAGATATCGAAACGGAAGAATTCCATTTCGAGTATGACCCTCAAATTAGTAGACCTCGTATTTACAACGATATGATAACTCTCAGGAGTGGGGATCATCTAATCAAATTGACCATGTCATATGCCATTGCGCAGCTGACGAAGCTATGTCTTTTTGAGAGTCGGATGGTGCATAGTCTTCAGCTGATATCGAAACTTCCGAAAAAACTCGCCTTAACTGGAAGACTAGGGTTGAAACGTCAACAGCTTTTGAAAAAATCTGGTAAGTTGTTTAAATTAAGGGTGGATGTTAACCTTTCAAGCTCTATTTTAGACACTCCAGACTTTTTTTGGTCCATGGAACCTGCATTGCATCCGCTTTACACTGCCGTTAGAGAGTACCTTGAGATTGAGCAACGAGTTCAAGTCTTGAATGACCGTTGCAAAGTTTTTTTGGAGTTCTCGAACATCATCAGTGACAGCATCAACGAATCGAGTACTGCTAGGATTTCAATGATGATTATTATTATCATTTTTATGAGTCTTGGTGTTAGCGTCCTTGAATTTGTTCTTGATATAATTTAGGGAACGCGATCATATACTGGCTATGTGCTCGCGGTCTTTGATCAGAAACAAAACGTATATAGAGGAAAAAACTGAAGTGTTCGGCCTGAAGCACTGATAGTTGTAATCGCATTCCTTGAAGTCGGCAGTGTTGGTGCCAGTCGAGAGTGCACCTCCCAGTATATGGGATTTCGCGGTAGACCCAGTATATTTTTAAGACATGTCCCTACCGTCCAGGTATGCCCCACAGGGATTAGCGGAGGAATTGGAGCATCAGGTGACCGTTTCTGGCAACCGCAGAGTTAAAAAGCCAGTGAACTACACTATCCGAAATGCTGAAAGTGCCTATGGCGACGAGAACCACGCAAGCCGAATAGATATAGATATGACGCCGATTAATGATGCCGAGGATATTCTGAACTACGTGACAGAATCGAGAAACCAGGGATCTATCAGCCAAACGACAGACGACATGGAGCTAGATAAGTTTTATACTCAGACGGTGCCCATGCAACTCGAAGGAAATGTATCGTACCTCATTATTGACACAAACTTTCTTTTATCTCACTTGACGACGCTTGACCAAATCAAATTATTGGGAAAAAACTTTTTCCTCAGGATTGTAATCCCTATCGCTGTCATACATGAGCTTGATGGTCTTAAAAGTGCAGGCAGACATCCACACGTAGGGTCGGGCATATCCGATCAGTCCGTTGCTCGGCTTGCAAGGCAAGCAAACGACTGGATATATGGGGCACTATCAGACTCCACTTCATCTGTCATGGGGCAAAATTCAAATCAAAGATTGAATAAGTTGGCAATAAAAGATGACGCCATCCTTGATTGTTGCTTATATTTTCAAAAGGAACACCCCCATACCCTTCAGGTTCTATTTTCGAACGACAAAAATCTTTGCATGAAAGCGCTTCTGAACCTGATACTCACCGTTAGTCACCGGAGTAATATGGACGCCCAAATGATTGCCGAAATGATTTTCAATGAAAACATACACAGGTTTGGAGAAATTGCCCGTGATACAGCCGCCACAAAAGAAGTGAAGGTCAAAATCACCCAGAGTCCATCATCAGTGGCCAATGGTTTCCAACTAATATTGGAGGAAGTACTGTTGTTGGTTATTTCAGCGGTCAAGCATTGCATGGAGTCTGAATATGGCGACGACCTTGTTCTCTTACGGGATTATGACGGGACAAAATTGCATTCTTTGGCAGACGCAACGAACACTATCATCAAGTATTGGCTCCCAGTGTTCTCATCTCATCTCCGTCGGTTTAAACAGTTTACAATACAACACCATGTTCAGGCGAAAGACATGTGCATTGCACCTACTGACAAGCATAGCCTTGACGAATTTTTAGAGTTCTGGACCAATGTGTTGCGGGCGCTTTATGAACGCACCATGGATCAAGAGCAAAACAGCGCTTTGGTATTGATTATACAACGATGGCATGATATCATGGAATCAATTTGACCTACGGGCGGCGGATCATTCCGATACGTTTTCTGCGAGGGGAAATTTGCTTTTGCTTGACCTTATCTTCCGTGGGCTCGAGCTTAACTTTTTTAAGCGGTGCCACACTGAGAGAGGGCTCTTCGAACTCTCGCTTGAGCGACGGCGTGTTTACATCCTCAGTCGCACGCGTACCCGATTTCACGATGCTGGAACTCCATGTGAGAGTATCGGCAACGGCCGTGGAGATGTAGTCCCAAATGAGCAGGTTTTCATTGCCGGCCCTTGCATAGTTTTTCAACGTGAGGTTTTTGTAGGCGCTACAAACAGCGGTCTCGGTGGATTCGCGGCTATATTTAGACAAAGCCTCCGATTCATGGGGATGCTGCCGCTTGTACTTGTCGATGAGCTCGGCGCCGTTGACGGTTCTGTAGTTTTCCTCAAGATAGAGTGTGTAGGTGTCCTTGGCACGAATGGTTTCCTCTAGCTTAGCAATTTTGTAGAGCAAAAAGCTGTGGTTGAGTAAGCTATGGGTTAGCTGGTTACCGAAGAATACAGCAGTAGCTTCGGGGCCGACTCTTTGTAGATGAAATTCCCAGGTCAACTCGTTGGAAAGAGGCGCGGCCACGTCGACCGCAGTGTCCGACGGAGAGGAGAAGCGCAAACGGTTGGAGGAGACAAACAAGTCTTCCAACTGCGACACGAAGAGTGCCAATTTGTGCGAGTCAAAGTCAGAAACGCCCATCAGCACGGCCTTTTTGGACACCGCCTCCTCTGTAGGGCATTCGTGCCAGAGGCGGACCATATCGGTCACATAAACTGCGTATGGCGAGCACCGGGCGAATCCGTACATTAGGCGAGAATTGTCCGTTTCCGTACATCTCCAAGTCACCAAATGAGCGTCCATATTTCCCTGGTCCAAGAGCTTGTTGCCCGAATCAAGCAGAGAAGCGAAACTCACGGCAGAAGCCTAATTGCCATTGCAGGAATTCCTGGTGCAGGCAAGTCGACGGTGGTGGACCAATTGTGCACCCAGTTACGCGAGGCCAGCGTCTCGTGCACTGCGTTTCCCCAGGACGGCTACCATTACTATCGGCACCAATTGGCGGAGTTCGAGGACGCGCCAGAGGCGTTTCGTCGCCGGGGCGCCCCGTTCACGTTCGACAGTGCCCGGTTTGTGCGGGACATCCAACGGGTCCGCGATGGTGACACCATCCGGGTGCCTCTGTTTGACCACAGCAAAAAGGACCCCGTGGAGGACGACATAGAGATCGCAGCGAGCACTCGGGTGGTGCTTGTGGAGGGCAACTACGTGGGGCTCGCGGAAGAGCCGTGGGCGCACATTAGCGTGTTGTGCGACGAGTTGTGGGTGGTGGAGGTGGACGACGGCGTGGTGCGCGACCGCCTCATCAAACGCCACGTGGACAGCGGCGTGTGCGCTTCGGTGGAGGAGGCCACCGAGCGGGCGATGGGGCTGGACTGGCAGAACGCGCTCTACGTGAGGGAACATACCCGAACGCCCGACGTGGTGTATAGGCCGGGTGCGTAGCGAATGCGACGGTGGGGCAGCGTTGGGCTACTGGGTGCAGACGCGAAAGCGCATGGCCGCGCGACCGCCCAGTGACGAGAGCCGGCTGAATAGAATATCCAAGACCGGGCTCAACATCCGTGCGGCTGTAGACGTGGGCGAGCGACGGTGCAGTGAGTGGCGTCGTGGCGCCCACCCACCGGGCAGGTGACCCGTGGGGCTTTTCGGGCGCGCAGGTATCCACTGGGCTTTCCTCGCGGGCAGATTTCCGAGCGGCCCTGTAGGAGCATACATGCATGTCCAACGGCGAGGGAACAGCGCCCTAGGAAGCGGAAAGCATGGGTGGCGCCGCGCCGTATACGACGGCTGCCGAAACGAGCGAACGAATGAATTCCCATGGAATAATCAGCCGTTTTGGGATCATGCCACCTGACTCGGGCGCCAGATGGGTGCAGGCGCACCGACTATATAACCTACGGCGCTCCAACGTGAAAAAATCACCCGGACGGTACAACCACACACACCATGATCGATATCCACGACACTTCCCTCCCCATGCGCGAGCGCATGGAGGCCTTGATCAGATTGAAACAAAAGGAAATCACCGATGGCATTGCGGCTCTAGACACCGTCACTTTCCATACCGACAGCTGGACCCGAGGTGACACTGGAGGCGGAGGCCAGTCGATGGTGTTGCAAGAGGGCACCACTTTCGAAAAGGGAGGAGTCAACATCTCTGTTGTTCACGGCACTTTGCCTCCGCAGGCGGTGCAAAGAATGAGGGCTGACCACAAGAACTTGAGGGGCAGCACCGATGGCTCCGTTGGTTTCTTTGCGTGCGGCTTGTCTATGGTGATCCACCCTCACAACCCGCATGCGCCCACGACACATTTGAACTACAGGTACTTTGAGACCATCGACCCGATATCCAAGGAGGTGAGCGCGTGGTGGTTTGGGGGTGGGTGCGACTTGACTCCGTCGTACTTGTACGAGGAAGACGCTCGCCACTTCCACCAAACGCATAAGGACGCTTTAGACAAGTATGATACCACGTTGTACCCCGAGTGGAAGAAGTGGTGTGACAAGTACTTCTACATTGACCACAGAAAAGAGACTCGTGGTATCGGTGGAATCTTTTTCGATGACTTTGACAGCAAATCGCCGGACGAGATCTTGCACATTGTGGAGTCGTGCTTCGATGCGTTCTTGCCATCGTACGTTCCTTTGATCCAAAAGCGTAAGGACCAAGAGTTCACCGAAGAGCAGAAGAAGTGGCAGCAAATCAGAAGAGGCCGTTACGTGGAGTTTAATTTGGTGTTGGACAGAGGCACCAAGTTTGGTTTGCTGACCCCGGGTTCGCGTATCGAAAGTATCTTGATGTCACTCCCTCGCACTGCCAGTTGGTACTACGACCACCACCCAGAAGAGGGCACTGAGGAGGCCAAGCTCTTGAAGGTTTTAGGCAACCCCATTGATTGGGTGTAAATATCACGATGCGAATGCACAATCACGATTAACATCTCACCGATGGCTGCAAAGGTTTCCAAGCAACCGAAAGTTGGCAGTTATCACAGCCCTCAAAGATTCTACTTTCTCACGAGTGCGACTAATGCTACGGCGCACTGGCGGACCAATTGCGACTCACGCAGCTGCTCGTACTCTCAATTATTTAAGCGGTGGCACAATGACAAGAGTGTAACCACAGACAGCCAAAAATTATATGCGCAAGCCCGGAATCGAACCAGGGGCCCAACGATG
Organism: Clavispora carvajalis; assembly: GCA_030581635.1. Lineage (NCBI taxonomy): Eukaryota > Fungi > Ascomycota > Pichiomycetes > Serinales > Metschnikowiaceae > Clavispora > Clavispora carvajalis. Next base: position 43,071 of record JAKTTV010000011.1, on the reverse strand, counting down.
GCAACGTTGGATTTTACCACTAAACCACTTGCGCTTATGTGTATGACTAAGGGGAAGCAACATATACACCAGCTTCTTGATGACTTCAGGAGTTGGCTAAGCGCCATTTTTGGCTTAAATACATCTTCCCATGCTCAACTCTAGGAAAAAGATTTTATTGACGTATCCAGCGTGCCTTTGGAAGTGCGCCAAAAATTAAATTGATCTGCGCTTGTAATTCGCGCCCTCTATACACTCGGCCGTTAGATATGTCGGGCAAGTAATAATCGCACAGACACGGGGTTCCCACGCGCGGCAGGAATCCATTCCCCGCTCGGTTGAACTGTCCCTGGATTAAGCTAATGTACCTAGGCGAAATTATGAATCTCATCATCAAGCACGCATTGTGCGCTTCCTTAGTCAGTAAAGCTATTCTGGAACCTCAACCGTATCTGCGTCCTGCGTGTAAAACACACCCAGCATCGCAGAAGTAAAAGTTCATTTTTCTGAACCCCAGGTGTTTCCGCGTATGTTACTCTTGAACTAGACATTACTTCTTGCCGGTTCTTTGCGTCAGCTATGGCCAGATTTTTGCTTGTTTCTCCATAATTCAAAAGTATTTTTCTGCATCGTTTGTTAAGGAAGACCTTTGTTCTTATCGTGATAGATTACTGCCCGATACTCAGGCCACTTTGCATCCCGATAATCTAGTCCCTGTCGAGAAGTTTAAGAACAACCTCCATTTCATCAACCACAAATGTCCGACACTGAAAGTTATGCATCATCCTCCCGTATCAGGGGCGTCGAAACACAGGACCATATCGGCGAAGAGTTAAATGATCACAGATATCAACCGGAAACACTTCCTCCTCCCGAAGAATCCAGCGATGAGGAAATTATGCCTCTACCACACGAAGTCAATCAATCACAAAAACCTCAATCCTCCCTGAGGCCAGCCCCGCAGCAACTGCGGCTTAATCCTCGCCTGAAATTGACCGCAGAAATTCCTCGTTACAGGAGAAACTCTCGCTCAAACTCAATTGGCAATGACCAGCCGGCAATGTCGAAGGTGAAGACAAATGACAGCACCTTTTCTTCGGCAGAAGGCAATGCTGGTGCGACTTTTCAAAAAAGAGACCGCAGACCCTCTCGTTCGTCTGTCGATCTGGAAGCCGATTCCCACGCTTCCAGATCATCTCAGGAGACAGAGGAGGACGTCTGTTTTCCCATGTTACGAGAGCATGTTCGTATAAATGGAATCGACTTTGACGAAATCGACGATTTCATTAATGAAGAGCGGGAGAGTGAGAGAGACAGAAAGCGCCAAACGGAGATGATTGCTCAAACAACGGCTATGAGAGTCGACATTACCACCGCTACGGGAAGTGAGCTTTACCCCTCCGAAAAACCCCCTAACAGAAATACTATGAAGTATACACCAACAAATATCATGTGGAACAACCCCAAAAGAAATCCCAGTTTTCCGTCAGGAAAAGAGTCCCTAAAGATTCCTGTGGCAGGCACAACAGTATCAGACTCATCTGAAGAATACACGGAAAAAAGGTTCGATGATGATTCATCTGAAAATGTGAAATTCGGAGGTACAAGAATTAATGACGGCGATTTGATATTGCCCGACCGATTCTCTTTCTTTCACTCGGATAACGAGGAAACAGTACATTCACCAGATCTTCCGTCATTAATATGTGAAGACCAAAGCGCCAGAGAATTATTTAAAAACGGAGAGGGCACATGGTGGTTAGACGTTACCTGCCCCACAGATTCTGAAATGAAGACTCTAGCAAAAGCATTCGGTATCCATCCTTTAACAGCTGAAGATATTAGAATGCAAGAAACGCGCGAGAAGGTTGAATTATTCCGCAGTTATTATTTTGTTTGTTTTCACACATTCGAACCCGACAAAGAATCCGAGGACTATTTGGAACCCATTAACGTCTACATCGTGGTCTTTCGCGAGGGTGTCTTGACATTCCACTTTTCGCCTATTCTGCACCCAGCTAATGTGAGAAGAAGAGTGAGACAACTTAGAGAGTACGTGGACGTAAGTGCAGATTGGCTCTGTTATGCCATGATTGATGACATCACAGATAGTTTTGCTCCAGTGATAACAGCAATTGAGTACGAAGCAGATGTTATTGACGATTCCGTGTTGGTTGCCACTCTGATTAACTTTAGCTCGATGTTAAGGAGAATTGGCGAGTCTAGAAGGAAAGTTATGACACTCATGAGACTTCTTTCAAACAAAGCTGATGTCATCCGTATGTTTGCTAAACGTTGTCAGGATGAAGCTTATCAGCAATCCCCAACAGCCGCGTCTAGAGTAAATTTAGCAGGACTTTCAGCTGGAGTAAACGCAGGAAATACCGGAAATTCCTCCACGGCACAGGGAATTAGTTTCGGCCCTGGGCCTGGCGCACCACCGGGATTAATGATGGGTACTCAGTATACTACAGGTGATCGGGTGCAGCCAAGAGCCGACATTGCATTATATCTAGGTGATATTCAAGATCACGTCGTTACTATGTTCCAAAACTTATCGGCTTATGAAAAAATTTTTAGCAGATCTCATGCTAACTACTTGGCTCAGTTGCAAGTGGAATCCTTCAATGCGAACTTAACAGTGTCTCGAATTTTAGGTAATGTTACGTTGATCGGTACTCTCTTATTGCCACTTAACGTTATCACTGGTCTTTTCGGTATGAATGTTAGGATTCCTGGACAAGATGGCTCTAACCTTGGATGGTTTTTCGGTATTGTTGGCTTTATGGTACTTATTGTGATAACATTATTTATATGTGTGAAGCTATGGTTGAAACACCTTGATAAACGTGAAAAGGAAAAGGATAATTCAGCAAAATCAATCAAGAGTTTCAGTTTGAAGCGCAGGACCAGAGAAGCTGCAAAATCTATCATAAGTTTCCCCAATAGGTATGACTAATCAATTCAATTTAAGCATCTATATTTCAACTTTTTATTTTTCTATGTAATATGGACGTATTGCTTTATCTTCTCTTCGAAATCTTCAGCTTCTTGGAACGGGTTTCCTCCCCATTTACTGGGATCCAAATGTCATTTTCACCTTCTTCTGCCTGCCTTTGAGGCCCTTCTTTATTCTTGAACACTTCTCTTCTCCATTGCTGCAATTGCTTTTTCTTTGTGTACTTTCTCTTATCCTTCATCGCAAGTTCCTTTGGTCTATAAGGTGCAAACTTTTTAATGCTAATGAGCTGGTTTAACTCCAGGTCGTCTGCCAAAAGAATCTCCCTGGTAGACAAGCCAAAAGCTTCCGGTGAAACTTCTCTATATTTGAATCTATTAGGGTCTTGCTCAGCAGAACGCCCTCTTTCCTCCTCAACCTCATCAACAATTTTCATCTTGTTGGCTTCGACAAGTTTTTCCGCTTTTTCCCTTATAGACTGTCTCTCTTTCTTTGATTGCTTCTTTTCTTTTAGTTTGTCTTTTTTGGTCCGCTTAGTTGGTGGTTCTTCATTGTCTACCTCCGCATCCGCAATGTTGTCTTCCTGCTCAATTTCCTTTTCATCTTCATTTTCATCGTCATCTGCACCCCTTTTAGACTCATGGAATTCAGCCATGATGTCATCATCTTCATTCCATTCTGGTTTAACAACTTCAGAGTTATAGTACTGTTCATTGAATATGTCAGCCATTTTAGAGTCCCAGTCGGCATCGTCAAAATCATCATTCAACAAGGAATCTCCGAAAATCTTCTCAATGACTTCGTCTTTGACATCATCTCCGATGGCCTCTTTGATTTTGCTTAATCGATCAATTACTTTGTTTAACTTGGCCGTCTTTTTCTTTTGAATTGCTTGTTCCTTCTCGTGATTCTCCTGTTCCTTGATTGCAATTTTCTTTTCTCTGGCTCTTTTACGGGAATTGGTTTTACCTCTTCTTAAAGTGGCTTGATTTCTGGCATAGGAGACAATTTCTGCCGAATTAGGGTCCTCGTAACGGAAATTATAAGCCTTTTCAAAATCTTCGACGGCGTCATCAAATGATTGCTCATCATCATTGTCAATTTGATCCAAATTAATGACTTTGTCATTCTTTTTTGGTATCCAAGCCTGATTATCGAGAAAGGCAGATAAAAAGTCTTTAGGGTCTTTCGAGGGGTCTGGCAAAGCGGGGCCAACTTCATCGAGTCTGGAGGTGGTGTTCTCCTTCTTTTTCAAAAACCCGTCATCGCTCTCATTATCGTCTTCCCCTTCACCCTCAAATGCATTTTTGATATCATCAAGTAATTGGTTTCTCTCCTCTCTTTCAGCCACAGCGTAAGGTTTCTCTCCATCAACAGTACCATACTCATTCCTTTCCTCTTCATCGTCATCCTTAAAAGACCCGGATAATAAGTTCATTCTATGGTAATCTTTCAAGTACATGGGTTTATCCTTGTTACGACCAGAAGTCACGTTTTCTTCGTCATCTTCGTTGAAAAACTTTACAGTGGGGTCCAATAATTTCTTAGGATCGGACTTGATGGTACTGATAAGATTTTTGATCAGCGCTTCAACATTCTCAGTCAACATCTCGCCAAATTCATCTTCAACTTCCGAAGATGAGGACTTATAATCATCGTCCTCAACAGGCTCCTCGATTTTAACTTTTTTTTCCACAGCTTTACGTTCTGGGAAATGCTTCTCAATAGAGCCAGCGGCGGTAAATTTCTCAGCCTCTTCTCGGGCCCTTTTAGCAGCCGATTTCTTTCTCGCCATTATGTATTAATGGAGGTTCGAGCATCTCATCTTCGCGAAGATGAGTGTATTTTTGTGTGCAGATCAATTATCGAAACCCAGCCCAAGCGAGTAAAAGCGCGAAGGAAGTTGATTTTACTCCAGGTGACCCTACATGAAATGTAAACGATATTTATTCAAATTCACAAATGCAGCGAAATTGGTGAAGATCCAAGATGTGTGGCTGGTCTTTTACGAAACCACCAGTTGTATGCAATCTCGCACCTGTTAAGGTCTAAATTCTCGCTTAGGATTTTCCATAGTTTTCCCATAAGGAACATTCTTTCTTCGCTATTGCTGGATTGGATAAGTGCCATTGATTTATTCAACCAATACTCCATCTGTGTAAGGGGCATGTAAGGGATTGTATTAAAAAATGACTCAATCAAAGCCTCCCTAATCGTTTTTGGTTCTCTCCTCTCTTCAGAGTAAGATTCATTGCATTTATTACGTGAACGTATTGTTTCACTTGGGACTCCAGTAACTAGCTCTTTAGATGTTTTTAGAAAGACTGATTTCGGCCCACACATAATTCCGCTTGAAGTATTGGCGCATTTGAAGTAAACGAAATTTAAGAAGTTTTCAGCCAGGTTATTATGCAAATTATCATCATAGATGATAGGGTTTGATAACGACTTCTTTCCCAAAATCTCAATCGCAATTCGAAGTTGGGACAGGGAAAGTTTCATGGGAAATTGTTCGATAAGAAGACCAGTATAACTTAAAATTTGTTGAATGCTAGTAGCATTAATGTCTGTTTTGGTAAAATAAGCTAAGAGCACTGAGTGCCCTGCTCCTAGCAAAAAAATGTCATCGAGTTTTACATTTTGCACAACCTCAAATACATTTTGTCGGATAAAGTTAAGGAACAGCGTAGAACGTGGGACCTGTTCTTGAATGTAGTACTCCCAAATTCCGAAAACAAAATGAACTTTGGAACGACAAATATAATTTCTGTTTAAGGCTTCGTAATGCAAATTGACTTCTTGATAGTTACCGATCAAAAATTTTGAGAAATCCTCGAATTTGAGGTCACTGTTGTTTCTCAAGCAAAGCTCTAAGCTTAAATAGTACACAAAGTTGTATGTGTCAAAACCCCCCTGCCCAATGGCAATCAAGATATAATGCAAATAATAGAGAGAGTGGATAATTTTCATGCTTAAATGGTTGTAATCAACGGCAAGGTTCATATTTGCAATTGCCGAGAATTTTTGTAAGTGGGAATTCCTTCCTAAATAAACGAAGCGAGTAAGAACATCCCTGAAGATAATCATCTCCGAAAATAGAATGTTCTTCATGAGGGCCCAATATTTGGAGAAGTAGAGACTGGCGTGTTTTTTGCTTTCGATGCTCCCATTTAAAAACGCAGAGGAAGAACAAAAATGGTTCAAATTCTCATTGAAGTCAAGCATCAACAGCATCACACTGGCCACGAGGGTGGACAGGGCTCGATCAGAAGGCAAACTAGCTATGATAGCACCAATAAGGCTTGTCAATTTGTTCAAATGCTTAAAGACCGGTTTGTTCAAAATGTTGGAAACGACAAATTCCTCTGCTCGAGGAGACGCGGGATCAATGTCGGAAAACTTACTGTATACCGAGAGCCCTGTATCAGTGTTCTTCGAAAATACAAGTTGAACTAGTTGATGAACGAGTCCCTTGACTTCAATTTTTGTGGTGTAATCAATAATGTTGTCTTTCAGACTGTTGAACTTTAAAGATAAACAAAGAAAGGCTAGGTTGGTAATTTCAGGTGGCATAGAGCTGCTTAATGTATATGCGAGACAATCCTTAAAAAGATGACTGATTTGAAAATCGCAGTCTCTAAAAAACCATCGGTAGCGTAAAGGTTCAGTCTTCAGATAGAGCTCGTCTCGCAAATCACTCGAAAGATACATTCCCGTTAATATTGGCAAGGCCTTCCAGCTATTTTGAATGGGATTGAACCTGGTAAAATTATTAATCTCGGTCAATATTATTGTGTAGAAGGATTTGACAGATAACACTGGCTGGGAGACCTTCAATTTCTTATCGCAAATGAGCTTGAACACCTCCACTATCAAGTAATTCTCTTCAAACGACGGCACAGGTGCACTGAAAAACACGCGATTATTCAAAAAGCTCAGAACTATTAGTCTCAAATTATGTTCTTGCTTTACGAATGGCACGTAATTATAAAGATATCCTAGAAGCTTGTGGCCTGAAGTGCCAGGAGGGGGATTTCTGAGCGTTTCGATCAAATAGTCCAAATCTTGGGGGTTGTTCCGGACACCGTTGTTTCCAAGATTTAGCCGATAGTTGCCCTCCGCTAGTTCCCTGAAAGACGACATAGTTTGCTAACAGTTGACGTCCAGAAAACAATCAACAAAAAAGATATTGAGATAGGTCGTGCATATAGTCTCCCATTTCCCCATATTTCACTTATGCCGCGGGATGTTAAAGTCGCTCGTGGTAAGATTACAGAAATGGCTGATAAGAAGTTGTTTTAAATCCGTTCCGAAAACTTGAAATATAGATACTTTAGCTCTTCCGTAGTACATAGAATAACCAAAAGTAATAAAACTTAGCCTGAAAAGAAAAAGTACGCTTTGGAGGTAGGTATTTCACAGGTCGTACGATAATTTCACCAATGCGATAGTAATAGTCAGTAAAGAGCAATAGACAAGGGAAGAGAAAGGTATTACCCTGAACAAACGCCCCTTTGCACCAATAAGAGGCCACGCGCTTGGCGAAAGATATATCACACTATTTGTTCTTCGTAGTTTTCAGTATATAATTGTAGGCTGCAAGGTAGTATCATTATGTGTTTGAACAATACAAGAAGTTTGTCAAGTGTTTACTTTTTCTCAAATGCACATTTTTGCTAATGGCAACCAATGTACCTCAAACGCTTGTTGTTACCCTGCATAATGCCGCAAATGTTTGCACCTGGTGATCCATACATATTAAAAACCAAGGGACATTAATTTACATTTAGTCCCAGATGTCTTTCTCAATCGAACAAAAAACCTCGCTCAACAATGGTCTCAGTATTCCACTGATTGCTATGGGAGTTTACTTGATGCCCAAAGAAATTACGGCGGATGTCACCTATCTGGCATTAGAAATCGGTTATAGACATTTTGACTCGGCCGAATTGTACGGAAATGAGAAGGAGGTAGCGGAAGGTATTAGTAAATGGCTCAAAAACAACAAAGGCACGAAGAGAGAAGATATTTTCTATACTACAAAGATTTTTGATGATCATCAGGGATACCGAAGGGCAAAAGCAGCAATCGAGGTTTGTCTCAGGAAAGCGAAGGATTTAGAATATATTGACTTGGTGTTGATTCATTCCCCTCAAACTAACAGGGACCAAAGATTAGGCACTTGGAAAGCGCTTCAAGAAGCAGTCAACGAAGGTAAAATTAAATCCATTGGAGTCTCTAATTATGGCGTTCACCACATACAAGAGCTTTTGCTTTGGAAAGAGTTGACGGTTAAGCCTGTGGTGAACCAAATTGAATTGCATCCCTGGATGATGAGAACGGAGATTGTGAATTTCTGTAAGGCTCATGATATCATTTTGGAGGCTTATTGCCCACTTGCGCATGGCCTAATGATGAAGGATGAAGTTTTACAAAAGATGTCCAAAAAGTACGGCAAGACAGGGGCTCAAATTTTGATTCGCTGGTCCTTACAAATGGGATTTGTTCCTCTTCCCAAGACGGCGGACAAGGAGAGGGCAATACAGAATTTCCAGGTTTACGATTTTGAGATCCTGGAGCAGGACATGGAAGAAATCTCGCATCCAGATGCTTATGAGAGAACCGGTGGCTGGGACCCGGTTCATTACCGGGGTTGAATGACCATCGCCAAATTCTACTGTCAGCGAATAGTGACATATATGGTGAAGAGGGGATATTAAGCAGCAAACTACTGACCAGAGGTAACGAAAAAAGTAGGAAAATTTACGGCTTTCAGTTTAAATATATTGATCTCCAAGCATTATCACGCTAATGCAAATGGTACGATCACCCAAAAATGTACGGGTGCACATTTGGCTAGGAATTTTTTCTGTACATGCACACTGAAGCCTTACCAAACTAAAGCTGTGATTGCAAGCGGCGTGGAATCCAGTTGAGTAGAGCCTAACGAACATAAATTCCGTTGTCCACTACAAAATGGCACAGGAATTTCCTTTGGCTCGATCATTTCATTGCTTGATCTGGAACATCAAGCATTTCCAGCCGCTTATCAAACGATCACCATTCAAAGCCACACGACATCCCTTTTGCACAAATATTCCACTTCGAAATGCTTCGTGTGCATTTTGGCTCAAGGAGAAGTCCAAAGATTTCCGTATTAAACGCTCCAAACCAATAGAGGCTTCAGAGTCAAACAGATCTCAACACCAACCAACGCCTTTCAAGCTTTTGAGTATTAGTCCTTCGGCGCTTTACAATTCAGAGGCTCCTACAACTGGGAATAATGACGCTCTGATAAACGCTCAATCAGTCCACCCTGCGGAACTACAAATAGTGACGCTTTTCAGAGCAGGAGATTTTGGAGGAATATACCAACAGCTATTCGAATACAAGGAGAAAGGAACCGTCCTTTCCAAGGAAATAATTAACGAAATGATTTCCAGCGTGAATGCAGATCTTCCCAATGATTCGACCAACGAATATTTATACCAATCGGTGCTAGAAGTGCCCTTATTTTACGGTAAAGATGAGCTACGATACTCCACGTTGTACGGAAGAGTATATCCACACATTGAGCATTTATACAAAATATGCAAACTTTATGAACTAGAATATGGACATGATAAGAAATTCATAGAGAATCATATTTGGCTTTGCTATCATATGAATGACTTGGATCTGCTTCAACTGCTACTTTTAACTTACCTCAAAATGCCTGATTATGATTCCCGCACTCTAGCTTGCGTCGTTAATGCATTTGTATATAACTATGATGTGGAGTTTTCTCTGAGCCTATTCAAGAGCATAGTGGATATGAAGAAGCCTCTAGACGAGTCGTTACTCGCGTCAACCTTAATTTCTTTTAACAAAGTTGACGCAATTTTCGATAAGTCTTTAGATGTATTACATTGTTGGACTAACGCTTCCAACTGTGAGACGATCTACCCCAAGACTGTTGCATTTTTGCTTAAACAGCATTACAGATTTGGCGGTGAGTCAGAGATCACAGACATGGAGAAGTTAGCTGAAACATGCGGATACAACAATAATTTTCTTGTCCGAATGGTTAAAAACCAAGCGAGTATCTCCAACAGAAATTTCAATCGCAAAAAGGATCTCTCTGCTGAAGATATAAGAGACATTTTGGGAATTCGTAACTCCGTCGTTCATTCCAAATATGCATTAAAAATTTTTTACGAATCCTATCTTCATTTTCTTTCAAGATTTTCCTCCATGCATTACCTACAACTTATGTTAAGGGAGATGAAAAAAGATGAGTTGCCTTTCACCAAGTTCGCTTATGACACAATTGTTCAACATTACGCATCTGAAAATAAATTTCTTCCATTGCTTAAGTTTGTTCTGAAATTTGTGGTAAAAGCAAACAGATTTGAACCAGTCTATGTGAAGCAGTTATTTGATTGCTTTGTGAGCACTTATCCTTACGAAGCAGAAAAATTTGGAGAGCAGTTCAGCTATTGGATCAAAAACCTGAACCCTCTGGAGGCATATAAAAATTCCATCTTAAAATCATGCAAAATGACGAAAGTCACTTCTGCTGTCACACCAGTTGCAATTCAAAGACCAGGAATTGAAAACAACAAGAAGTATAATGAATCCCAATGGAGAACAATTCAATATCAACCCCACAAGTTTTCGAAGAAATCCCAAACAAAAGAACAGATTCAATTCAGGTTGGACAATGGCATCCGCAGTGTTATTCGAAAAGGTATTCGTCCAGATTATTTCATAATTGAAAACACATTGAGAAATCTGAATGCATCACAGAGAAAGAGCTTAATGAAACTTCTACCTGACATCCGGATGGACAAGTATACGACCAGGTTAAAAATTTTCGATTTCCTTCAGTCACAGCCAACGAAAAGTAGCTTGGAAAAGTTCGTCAAAATCATGGAACCGCGCTTGAACACAAGCGACAAGTTACTTTTGGCCAGGCGTCTATTCAATGAGAATTCATTCGAATTAGCGATTCGGCTTTTGGATTCGTTGAACAAGACAGAGATCAGTGATAGTCGTCAAATGGTCAGGTTAAATTTGCGTCTTCGCACTAATATGGCAAGAAACGATTATCTTGGCTGTCTTGCTGATATTGAGAATTTTCCGTTAAATGATATTACTCTTAGTCCCTATATTTACAAACAATGCCAGTATATTGAGAGGAATCTTATACGAAAGATTTGTGCTCTGGAAGCCAACAAAACTTCTCCATTAAATGGCGAAGTAGACATGATGAAAAAAGTCTTGATGAAATTAAAGGGATTGTTAGGAGATATTGGAATTAGGCTTGACGGTGATAGGAGAGATCTTCGAAAGACGATCAAGCAATTATTCAAAACACTTGATGAGTGGATAGAATCTACCAGGACTCATGATGAACGTAACATCTGATTCCGAAACTTAGCATTATTGTATCATTACAACCTGTAAATAGATAAACACTGGCATTCCTATTCGTTTTGTCGTATGCTTCTGATTGATCTTCCCGAACTGCTTGTAGATTTGTAAGAAGATTCTGTATTTCCACTCTGATATCTGGCATACTTATCCTTCAAAGAATTCAGTGACGGATCGCCTTGTCGGTCAGTAGGTGTAGTCAGGCTGTACGAAGCAGCTGGCACGTATGTGGATGGCAGTTTGTAGGTGGAACTGGAGGAGAAAGAAAATGTAGCCAGAGAAAAGGGCCCAGAAGTCCTGTACGAGTCATGGACGGTACTTTGTCTCTGGTCAGGTCCAGCGAAAAACTCCGAATGGGGGCGTTTGTTGTAGCGAGAATGTACGTGGGTAGAATTTCCTTGGTAGGGATTGGAGGATAGGTTCAACCGCCTTCCAGAAGATGCGGCGGATGCATTGCGGGATGTTAAAGAGGTGGAAGAAGTGTAGTGGCGTCCGCCAAGGCCACCTCCGAGTCTTCTAGGACGCCAATTGCGAGCCAAACGGCCCCGCTCCATGTCAACCAATATTGTCCGGGCCTTTTCCCCACCGGAAGGGGGAGGGACAGCTAGACCCGTGGACGCAAGTTCCCGAATGCAATTGGAAGCATCTGCATCACGCTCAAATACTATGAAGCCGTAGCCGCGAGATTTGCCAGTTTCGTTGTTTCTGATGATTCTGACGGATTCAATGGCACCATACTTATTGAAAAGCTTTGACAAATCCAACTCAGATAAGGAGTAATATAGCCTGGCCACAAACACGGTCTTATATGGATCTTTGACGAATTCATTCTTAGAGAAGGCATCGGTGTCTTCCCATTCACGTAGCTGTCGATTTAAGGACTTCTCGTGCGCTTTTCTCTTGTCTACAAGAGCAGGTCTAATTTCGTTTTCCGGAGATTTGTACTGCTCCCGGTATTTTTCGATTTCCGGTTTCCACAACGAGATGGGGGAGACGGCACGAGTGGCTCTTTGGCTCGGTGGGTAATCGATGGGAACTTTGTGAAGAAACGGGGGTTTCGGGGCGAACAACTTGCGGATTTTGGGCGGATACTTCTCCGACTCGGACGCCTGGATGTTAGTAAGTCGTCGGTGGCCAGGCTTGAGTTACATACCATTGTATATCGGTGGCTTCCAGTAGAATGCTGGAGCTTAAGGTAGTACGCGGAGATGTATGGATGTGTGATTGAAATGGTTTGAAACGATGCAAACTACGGAGTCAGCAGAATGTTGCCGGCAGCAAGAACCTAGAAAGCCGTATTCCTGGCAAGCGAATAGGCCCAGCCAATATTTGAAAGTTGTGGAAGTGTGGAAAGACCAACGGGAAAGCCCCGAGCACGGACAAGGCCTCAGGCAACTTGAAGCACATATTCGGCATAACCGTGATGGTCAAGTCGGCCAGCGCTAGAAGTAGGGAGCTTCAGTTAGCCATTGCCGCTTCAAATGTCTTGGCGGCCATTTGTCGAACCGTTGGTAGCATCAGGATCCCATCTAGACTGCAGGTGGCCGATGCCCTCCTGTACCGATTGTGGAGTTGGTGATAGTACATGACAAAAGGCCATGAGCGAACCCAAACCGCCCACAGAGTTTGAGATCCACAACTCGCGGGTGTCGATTCTCACGCTCCCAATCTTCACGCGAGCGCAATTGGCCGAATACAACGGTGCCTGTCGCAGCCAATACTATGTCGCGATCCGAGGCTACATCTACGACGTGACCAGTAACGAGAAAACCTACGCCCCGGGCAAAGCCTACCACAGCTTGGTGGGGAAAGACGTGAGCCGACTTCTTGGCATGAACAAACTCAAAATCGACGAAGGAAACCCGCTCACGGCGGGCCCGGGGTCTGTCGACACCTGGTCCACCGACAATCTAACCGAGAAGCAGAACCTCACGGTGGACAAATGGGTGGCCTTTTTCCGCAAGCGGTACAACATTGTGGGGGTGGTGGTGGACCACAAGGGCCGCACCACGTCCGACTAATGTCGCCCCGGAAAACAGCGCACCGCCTCCGTGCTCGAGCGAGGCTTATGCTACCGGGCCGGGTCAAGCAGGGGCCGGCACCCGAGTCGGCCGCAGGCTGCACCAGGCGCGCCACTGGCGCAGGTGCAGGGAATACATTCTTCCGTACAGCTGCCCGCAGAAAGGGCCGGCGGGCACCATCAGCCCGCAAACGCAATATACGCCTCTGGCGCCCGAACTCTGCTTCCGTGTAGGCCGTAGACGCGCCCGGGCGCCGTAGCGTTGCGCCAGCCGCCGTGGCCGACCCAGGTCCGGCCCCCACGGTCACGTGCAGGATCCGGGCCTCTAGCACCGGCCGCAGAACCTTTGACCGCTTCACCTCGTCACCCAGAGCACCGCATCTCCTTTTGGGCCTCCAACGCGTTTCCCAGACCCGCCACTGCAGCTCTAAGCCAACGCCTCGACCACCAACCCGCTCCCTCCTTCGTCCCAGCCTCTACCGGCTCTTCTCATCCGGCCCACGTTTACCATGACCGACAGAGCACAGCTAAGGCAGCAGCTTCTCGCCAGCGAGTCTTTAGGCGACGCCATGCCAAACTATCCGAACGAATCCCGCGTCCAGCCCCACGCACCCACCTACGCGCATGCCCAGCCCGCCTACGGCTACTCCAACCACGACTTGATGACCCCAGTAGACATGGGCCCCACGCCGTCGTCGAGAAAGGCGTCGATGACGTCGTCTTTGGGCGTTCAGAAGCTCTTCCGGCGCCGTGGAGCCGGCGCTGCGTTCGACGACGAGACCGGCGCCGACTTGGGCGAATTTGCCGGCGGCGAGATGTCCTTTTCCGACATCACCCACATCCGCGGCACGGGGGGACGCTACAACGTATCGCTGTCGATGCCGGCCGACTCGTCGGCTCCCATCATACCCGTGCTAGGCAGCGGCTTTGGGCCGCCGTCCAAGAACATGAACAACATCCAGTACCGCAAGCAAATGAACCACCAGAAGAAATTGACCTTGGCGCACGAGGCCCGGGCCATGTCGCTAGCCGGCGCAAACCCCATGGGCCCCGACAACTCCCGGTCCATGTCTTTCAACAACAGAGCCATGTCCATGGAGCAGGCCAACGGCCCTCGCACCATGTCATTGCAGGCAGGCATGAATCGGCCCCGGCCAGGCGCGGGCCCTGTGCCGCCGCAGGGCGCCCGCTCGCCCTTCCCGGGCCAGCAGATGTTCCCTTCGGTGAACCCAAATATGGGCCCGGCAGGGCCCCGTGCCATGTCTTTGCGGACCCAAACCCTCTCGCCGCAACAGATGAGAGGCGGGGTCCTGGGTCTGAGAATGAACTCATTGAACGGACCACCGGGCGGGCCCAGAACCCAGTCATTCACGGGCGCCCATGCAAATCCGAGCTTGAGGTTGAGCCAGCCCGGCTTTGGCCCCGCCGCTTACACCCAGGCACGCAGCCCTCAACAGTTGTACCCAACCTCACAGTTTCCCCAAAAGCTTCCGCCGCAGAACTATCCAAACCAGCATTTCCAAAACCAACCAGTCCATGTCCCGCCTCCTACCCAGTACGGGAAACTTCCAAACCAATCATTTAATCAAACTCCCAACCCACAATTCAACCAGCTGTTCAATCAGCCTTCCAGCCAGCAATTCGTTCCGCAGTCCCACGGGCAACCACCCAATCATAAGTTTTCGAATCATCAATATCCCCACCAACAGCACGTACATCAATACGGGTCAAGCGCTCCGAATGTGGAGGAAAGTGCATTCAGAACTTTGGATCCTGATAGAACCACGTCATCGGACTCTTTTATGAATGTAGTCGAGGAAGAGGCCGAGTACGAGAAGAACGAGATTGATTCTGATAAGTCAGGGTCTGACTTTGGTGAAGCTCAAGCTGAGGATTCTTCCGACCAAGACCATGTCTACAAGTTCGATGATGAACATGCCCCACTCCCCTCGCGGAAATCCACGATTAAAAAATCTGATTCAATGCGTGTCCGGCGCTTGGACTTTTTCGCCAATGGCCGCAAAAATCTGGAAGATGCTGCTGCTCACACATATAACGAAACGGATTCTCCTGATCGGAAAAACGTCGGTTATTCCCAACGCCCAGAATCTCAAATGGACGGAAACAATGTGGAATCGAAAAACCCCTCAGAGAGCGCATTTGAGTCGGATGCTTTGAAGCTTGACACTGAAAGTACCAACTCCTTCCGTTTCAACATTTCTTCACGCAGCCCACAGGAGGGAGGGGATGAGGATAATACGTTTTCGCTGAACCGGACGGAGAAGCAAACCAAGAACGCAATTAAATTGAACCGTTTGGCTGAAAACACCATTTACAGCAAATTCAGGAGCTTTTCACAGACACCAATATCCGATGATATCAAGCACAAGGGGTTCCAAAATGACAAAAGCGATTCAGATAGTGAAGATTCGGTATACTCTGCAAAAACATCTGCTTTCTCCGATAGTTTGAATCCGCTGATTGATCCTCCTTCATCTCAGGCGCAAGATTCGGATGTTTCAAAGTCGGACTTTACCTTCTCCAACCCAAAAATTGAATTGGCACAATCCACTGCTGAAGGTTGCAACAAATCGCCAACCCAAGAAGGATCGAGCGACGCGAAGTTTTTTGGAGACGACGTCAATGCTTCCGAAAGAAGCTCCCAAGCAGACTTGAAATTGTCCGAGATCAAACAAGAAGAGAATCTGTCACCCTCTGACCATGCCGTTGATGCCATTCTTCAGAGACGTACTTCAACTTTGTCTAGGTCGGGATCTGAATTGAAATTACAAGGAATACTCCCTGCCGGTGGACTCATCACAGTGAAAAATCCTGTATCATCTAATGAGATTCCCAAAGTGAACGAAGAAAAGACTGACTTTTCTAAAGTGAAAGGTACGCTGCTCTCAAGCAAGTCGAAAAGCTTCATCAAGCGTTTTTCACGGACCACGCCGAAGAGGAATGCAACTGATGATGAACCTGAACCAGGCACCCCCAAACTGCGTGTTCCGTCCAGTTCATCAATTATGTCTCTTTCTGATAATGCAGCGAGAAAGCCTTTGGTTTTCACCAAGGAGGAGCTTGCAATTATGTCTTGTAACAATGATTTGCAGAACGAGTTACAATTTATCACCAGCGAGTTGGCTCTCTCCATCAAAAGGGAATTAGCATTGGAGTTCCAATTGCGGAATGAAGCTAAAGATCAAAAATTTGATGTCAATGCCTATCAAAAAGAGATAATCGAGAAGTCCAAGGGTATT
This sequence comes from Clavispora carvajalis, assembly GCA_030581635.1. Taxonomy (NCBI): domain Eukaryota; kingdom Fungi; phylum Ascomycota; class Pichiomycetes; order Serinales; family Metschnikowiaceae; genus Clavispora; species Clavispora carvajalis. Next base: position 26,438 of record JAKTTV010000011.1, on the reverse strand, counting down.
GCTGATCTTCAACAAAAATTGAATAATGAGAGAAGAATGAGATTCATCAGTGAGGAGCATGCACTTTTGGCTGAGCATGGACAAAGTCCGAGCGCCTTGAAGCTTGATTACGAAAAGAATGAGTTATGTAAGCAACTTCTTGCAATGAATGACTTGGTCGTTCAATTACAAGAAAAGCTCGAAGAACTTGAGTCATCAACCAAAAAAGTGTACGATGATGACTTATTGCAAAAATATAATGAACTTACTGCGGAGAACGCTAAACTAAGGGAAAAAATGGACTCCATCAATACAGCCAAATCTTCTGAAGTTCTCGAAGACTCGAGGCCGTTAGACACTCAAGAATACGAGCGGGCCCAAATTTTGGCTTTGAGGACCCAAAGGGATGAGCTTCGTGAAATGATCACCAAGCTCACTTCAGCCCAATCGGCAGAGCTCAAATATGCTCACGAGCGAGTTCGCACACTAGAGGAAAAACTCCGGAAGGTAAATTTGATCAACGACAAATTGAGTAAGAAGAGTGAGAGGCTGGAAATCTCAGGAAGCCTGGGCTATGGATCCGGAGGTAAACTTCACGGTTTTGATGTTGTGACCCCAAAAAAGAGTGTTTTAGGAAGTAAATAGTGCGGCGTGGATCACTTCATCAATTTGATGAGGGTCCCAATACAAGGGCATTCACCAAGCGATCAAAAATCAAATTGCAGTTGAGATTTAACTACTTGTATGTACTCATAAAGTTATTGATCACCTCTGCAATGATATGGCCCTGATTTAACAAATTTTTGGTGCTGTAAATCAGGCGTTCGAGCTGTGATTTATCGATTATTTTGCCCTCATAACACACCTCCAACATCTTTATTGTCGCTTCAGAGGAAAACTCCGGGTGACCTTGAAAGGTAAGAAGCTTCAAAGGTCCTGACTCGGTGACAAGCCCCTGGATAGAACACTTGTTAGTGGAGCCGAAATTTTGCCAACTTGTTTGAGATATGAGCCCGTGCTTCGAAGTAGTAGCAGGAGGCAAACCATAGACAATGTCTTGATGAAATTCTATTAAATTGATGTGCTGAAGCATCTTCCCATCTTCGAGAGTCAATGCCTCTTTGAAAGGTGACTTGTCAATTTCCATGATACTTTGGTTTAGGGAAATTGTAGTTGTTCCAAGTTCCCAACCATACTCTACCGTATTTTTGCTTACCTTGCATCCTAAATTCTTGGCCAAGATCTGATGGCCGAAGCAAATACCCACAATGGGGAAATCAGGTAGGTTAAAGAGAACCGTTTGAATGAACTTGTCAAGACGGTCAATCCATTCGTTCCCCGTGGCATAGCAGTCGGTTCTTGAGCCAGTCAATACAACGCCTCTTGTGACTCCCGCAGAAATGGACTCCTCTAACTCGGCGAAAGTTTTTTCCAATTTATCTCCAACACTTGGTTCGGCTTTGCCATTGACCGTTGGAATTGCAATTTGGAATCTCACAAGCTGTAATTCGCTGTTTTTCAAAAGCTCGCTGACATTGTCACCAAAGTCACCAAATTTCTCTGCAACCCCTTCTATTGGAGTATCTAAGATAAGGATTGCAATTTGTGGTGCCATGTGAACCAATTCGACAAAGATAAGATGGTGAACTGGTAGTTATAGTTATCGCTTTGACAGGTCGTGCGCGGTCTGAAGTGAAACGCGAGACGGCCAGAACTGAAGCCACTACTCCACATGGCAACGGTCATTTGCCATTATTAACGTATTGTGAACTAAAGAAAATCAGCAGGTCACAATACAACTTCGTCTTCCCCACGGTACTACAAAGTGTCCGAAATTCAAAGGGTGCATTGACTTAATCCAGGAATGAGCCTACTATCATCGCGGTTGGACTTCGATGATCCATATTGTGGCTCCATTTTCGCCGTGAATTAGTCCCCATTTGGACCGTTTCGCGGCTTTTCGGTTATCATTTCCATAAAAGATCAAGAGGGGTGCCCATAGAGCGCGCAAAAGTTTTCGGGGAGGTACTGGTGCTCAATACGCACCAATTCGAGAGTGATAATTTTTCCTTTGGCGTTTCTTCCAACGTGAATTCGCATTTCCTCCACCGTCATAGCTGAGCATACCCTCAGCACCGTTGCCAAAAGAGTATACTTGTCTTCTGATAAACATCATTCTTCTCCTCTCGCTATTTTAAAGGAACCGTCCATCAACCCCCAATTTAAATTCTGTCGATGAACGGAATACAAGGAGAAAATGACCAAGCATTTAATAATGGTAATCAGCTTCCGGCAAATCCCGGCGGCGGCACAATCTCCAATTTGAGTGCTGGCTTGAAATCTGTTTCTCTCAATGACCAGCAGCAGAATGCCGTGAACTTGAATTTGTTACAACAACAACTCCATAATGAAGCGGCGGATAACGTCGCCACGCAAACTAGAATTAGCCGGTTCTTCACAAACCAACCAACCGAAGGTTACACCCTTTTTTCCCATCGCTCCGCTCCAAATGGCTTCAAAGTAGCCATAATTTTGCTGGAGCTCAATTCCCCATTCAACACTATCTTTCTTGACTTCAACTCGGGTGAACAAAGAGCCCCTGAGTTTGTGTCCATCAATCCGAATGCACGTGTGCCTGCCTTAATCGATCATAATAACGATAACACCTCCATTTGGGAGTCTGGTGCCATTATATTGTACTTGGTATCCAAGCATTTAAAAGAGCATGGTGAGTGCGCTCTCTGGTCCGATAACATCGTAGAGCAGTCGCAAATTGCATCCTGGCTCTTTTTCCAGACTTCTGGGCATGCTCCCATGATCGGACAAGCATTACATTTCCGCTATTTCCATTCTTGCCCTGTTCCCTCCGCGGTCGAGAGATACACGGACGAGGTGAGACGGGTGTACGGTGTAATTGAGATGGCATTAGCTGAGAGACGAGAAGCGTTGATTATGGATTTCGATAGAGACAACGCGGCGGCGTATTCCGCAGGAACCACCCCTCTCAGCTCGTCGAGATATTTCGACTACCCTGTTTGGTTGGTGGGAGATCGTGCTACAGTTGCAGACTTGTCGTTCGTTCCTTGGAACAACGTTGTTGATCGTATTGGCATTAACTTGAAGATGGAATTTCCTGAAGTTTACAAATGGACCAAGTATATGATGAGACGGCCAGCCGTGGTTCGGGCTTTACGCGGGGACTAATTTATTATCAGCCAAATCACTCGTTTGAGCAAAGACACTGCGTGGAAACTTGGGACTCAATAGGTGGGCTGGACCCGTTTCTGATTCACGGCACAGACGGCCCCAAGGCGTGTTTTTATTTGACTTTTGAATCCACTACATCCTGGATTGGCTTCTGTACCAATATTGCTAAACGAAAAGCGGCCAAGACACCAACATGTAGGCTGCAAAATACGATGTTTCACGATACGTTTTAGCGCCGTAGCTTTATGTGTAGTGTGAGATATCATAGAAAAATCAATTCTATCAATAAACTGCGTGGTTGCATCCTAATCAGAGTTGACCAGTCATCTTCTCGGTGTTTGTTGCAAAATTCAATTAAAGAATAGTAACATTTTATTGTCGAAACTAAATTAGACGAAAGAAGAGATAAAAGGGGTATCTAACTTACTTGTTGATGTCAGCAGCAGTGTAGTTGGAGGTGGCGTAGTCCCAGAGGAAGGTGACCTCAGTTGGGACGTCAGTAACATTACATTGGGTCTGGTAGTCCTTACCTTCCAATCTCTTGTTGATGTACGACTCAAATTCGCTGATCTCACAAGAGAAACCAGGACCAGACTGGCAGGATTGGATAGGGTAGACGGCATCGTTGACAATGTATCTGACGTAGCTGGAACCATCACAAGAGTACTTTTCAGTGTACAAGCGAGCACCTTGAGGCACAATTTGGGAGTGAACGTAAGGGTTTGGGAAAGCAATGTGGTCGGTTGGCAAGTCGGCAGATGGCTCGACCAAGCCAAGAGCAGCGTGGAAGATTTCGAGGTCAGTGTCGTGAGAGAATCCCAAGAGAACCTTGAACTCTGGCTCATCCTCCAACAAGAACTTTAAGGTGGCGTTCAAGTATGGAGCAGCAATAGTGGCAGTCAAGTTGTGGCCGGAACCGTGGGAGTAGTACTGACCGAGGTCGTAAGCGTACGAGTATTGAATGAATTCCTCGTTGGTAAACAAGTCACAGAATGGAGAGGCGCCCCTAACGTTGAGTTCGTAAGCACACCAGGAGAAAAAGTTGTTGACATCGGCGGAAGTCAAGTTGAGGTTCTCGTTGCCCTTGAGGATTCTCTCTCTAGAGGTCTTCAAGTAAGTAGAGTTGAACTTAGCGACGGTAGCATCGTTCATGTCCTCATCATAAGCCTCACAACCAGTTCTTGGAGTCAAGGAGTTGGCACCCATGTCGGCGTCTTCAGAAATGACGTAATACTCGACACTCTTGTCAGAGTACTGCTCACCCATGAAACCTCTGGCAAAGTATTGAGCGGTCTTGTGGACTCTGCCGGAGTTGGAGGTAAAGACCTTGAGGCTCTCTTCAGTAGCATTGAAAAGAGATTTGTACTTGTTTCTGAAGGACATACCGTGTCTCATGGCGTCAGTGGTACCAGCGTAAGGTCCCTGAGAGTTAAATGGGGTGGTCTCCTTCTCCAACAAGGCGTTGTCGGAAATGAAAAAGGTGTAGTCATTCAAGAATGCCAACTCACCAACGAAAGTCTCATTGTAGTTTTTGAACTTAGTCATGATGGCCTCAAGAGCCTTCCCGGTACCAGTAGATGGGTATCTTTCACCGTGTCTGGACAACAAGTGCACTTGTTCCAAAGTACATTGAGATGGCACATCAGGAGAGATACCAAAGCCTGGGTGTTGAACGTAAGGAGCAGCACCACCCAAAAAGTTGATGATGTTGTATTGAGCAGTGGCAGCTTGTTGTGGGGTAGCGACATCGGCAAAAATGTTTTGGCCCGCGAGGAGCAAACCATTGTTCACGAGCTTAGAGATGGCAACCATTGTGACTAGAGATGTTGAATTGAGTGAAGGGAGAGGGAACTAACCTTCTTTTATACCACTTCAATGCCATTGGGCGTTTTTATTTCCGAAGCCATAACGGTATTTTACGAATGGTAATGTCTGTGTGCATTAATTGACACACGTGTGCAACACATAATACCCCAGTGCATATACTTGCATCGTTTTGTATTACTCGCACGTCGAGGTTCCTGACTTGTCCAAACTTGTGCGTTCATGCAGGTCTCTTTCTTCTTTGAGTCTGAAAGACGTTTTTTCAGTCGATAGCATAAACATCCTAATAAAAGTTATATTCTGTGCAGAGCAACCTACTTGGTCGATTGTATGATTTTAATCATTTCCTAATAAGAGAACTTGTTCAAAACAATATGTTGGCGAATCATAAAAATCTTTATTTTGATATTAGTCTTATGCGGAATAATTTAGGCAAACACAACACGCCTGATTGATTTTCGACTAATGCGTATGTATTGCATGAATTAGTTTCTCGCTCGATTTATGCATAGAAAGCTATATTTCCAACGGCTCGGCAACCCACGTTGGCAATAATCGAGGAATTCTCGGGATTACTACTAAAAACACACCTGTACAGAGAGCAAAGGCTACTTCTTGCCTCCTCTTTTGGCCTTTTTGCCCTTTGTATCATTCAGGTTGCCGCCAGGCAAAACAAGCTTCATCTTGTTCACTGCCAATGCACCAATTAAATCACTAGACTTGTTAGACGCGATAATTTCGTGTTCTTCAGGCCAGTCGACATCAGTATCCTCTTTGCCGGTATCAATTTTTCTATGAGAGAAGTATGCGAGTGCTTCGCTCAAGCACTTGCCCTTTTTGCCCAAGCCTGGCTGTAACTTCACTTTGTACTTGAACTTTGCCATGGAAGCCCAAGGAGCAAAAACTGGTACCAAACTAGCCACATTATCCTCCCGAGCAGGTTTGGCCAATAGAGAGTCTAATAACTCCAAGTAATTGGATCCAATGGCATTTTCCTCATCATTCTCCTCTTTCAAGTATCTTTGCAATTCTCTCTCCTCTGCACGGTTATCTCTCTTATGCGTCTTCGTGTTGAATTTCTCGCTGGTCTGTCTATTTCTCTCCTGTTCTTCCTCTAGCTTTTTCCTCTCTAACTCTTCAACTTGCTTGAGAGTGCCAAGCATTTCCATCCTTAGCTTTCTATCGTTTTCGTCTTGATCAGCATATTTACCATTGATTTTTTTCATCTTTCCCTTCTTACCACGAACGTTCTTTTGTGGCTTGACTCCTTGCGGTGATACAGACTTAGCCCTTAGAGTAGTCAAGCTCTCTTCAATGGACTCCACAGAGGGGGATTGTTCGCTGGCCTCATCGGCCAGTTCTTTGATAACCTCTTCCTTCATTTCGGCTCCCACCTCCTCTTCGGGCTGTTCCTTCATTTCAATTGTAGAGGTTTCGCCCACAGTTTCCTTCTTTTGATTTGCACTTTTGGACTTTAGGTCCTCAAGATCTTCTTTTCTATTGCCGAAGGAAACCTTCAACCCATGTTCCGCTTGCTTTTTCTCCCTTTCATCGGTGTACTTTTTCGCCGTTTCTTCATCACATTGCCAGTAGAATCCAAAGCCCATAGCCAACTGTGCTGGTGGCATGTAATTTTTCTTTCCTTTGTAATTGAGATTCCCGGGTCCCAAAAGACTACCATCAAAATCACGCTTGGAAACATCCGCTCCCGCCAACCACCACGCTGATGAGCTGACTTTGGCGCTCCAAGCAGTTGAAGTCAGCAACGCAAACATACCGGCCTGGAACAAAGCCGACGGTGAAACATTCTGAGCCTTATAAGGATTCAAGATGAATACTTTGGCTGCCCCTTCGAGATCAGAAGATACAAAGTAATCAGCATCACTAAAATGTCTGTAGTATATCATATCTGTCTGCAGGTCGTCTCTTCCGGCTAGACACAAGTAACCGTCACTCGTAGTAAACCAAAAGTATTTCTCAAACCAGTACTTGTGGCGTAATACACGGAGAGAATCCGTCTCATGTTTAAGGTTTTTGTTCAAGTCTAGCTGAATCTTTTTCTCGGCGTTCTTGAGCGCAATTTTAGTGCTGTTTTCAACCTTGGTTTGCTTCGTCACGGCCACTTTTTTGGAGTCAAAGTAAGTACTTGCGTTCGCAAACGCAGAGATGTTGAGGTCAATATCCACATTGAGAGTTGGAATGTTCTGCTTCTTTGACTTCGCCCTTATCTTTAAATTCTTCTTGCCTGTAACCCCTTCCTTCGATTTAATGTGCGAGCTACTATCTGAATTAGAGTCTGAATCCAGCTCTGGTTCTGAGTCGAACTCAGATTCTGTCTCTGAGTCTGAGTCATCAGATTCGGACTCGGATTCGGACTCGGATTCGGATTCGGATTCGGGTTCGGACACAGAATTTTCTGACTCACCGTCGAAAATGTGATCGACGTCAGGCAAGGACAACTTGATCATGTCCTCCTTCAAATTAAGTGGTAATTTTATGCATTTTGCGCGAAAGTTTCCTCTTGATGCATCGAATTTGATGATGTTTTCGATGTCGGTCCAATCCATCTGCTTTAGTATCATCTCTTGTACATACGTCTTGCACTGTTCGACAAGGTCGGCGTGATAAGTAATGGTATTACCTTTCTTTTCATTTACTTCCTGTTGATTGACCAACAGTTCTATCTGCCTCTCTCTCTCTGATTTTGCATGCTCAAGTCTTTTCAGCGCATTTTGCTTCTGTTGTTCCACGCGCAAAGCGTACTTAGTGGATTCAATGGTAGAGAAGAATGTATCGAGCGCTTTATTGTATCCTTCAAATATTTCAAATTTGTAGATGCTTTCGTTTTCCTTGAAAGGCCGGAATGGATGGAATTCATCGTAAATATACTCCAACGAACGTTCGTCTTCGGCATTGAACAAGGGGTTTTTTTTGGATACCACAAAACCTTGTGATTTTCCTGTGGATGCTTTTTCTATGAGATCAACATATTCTTTTTCCGCATTGTCGAGAGCGGCTACTAAATTTTCCAATAGTTCGGCATTTTGATCTATCTCAATGCAGCTTTGGGAGGGATTTATTCCTTCGTCGACCAAAGATCTTAAGATAAGGTCGCTCGACAAATGACTGGCACTAACAAAAAGCAATTTATGAATGGAGAAAATCTTTTTCTTTTTCTTTTTGTCTAAAGATGAATCTGTAATTTTCAGTTTGTGTCTATCAAGCCACCCCTGAACTTGCTCTTTTGAATATGGCATGGATTGATATGGTTCACTTTCAGAGAAAAAGTTCAGATCGAAAGCATTGTAGTATTCATTGACAGCATAACAACCCTGTTCAGGACCTAAATCATTGACTAGTCTTTGAAGAGTCAAAATCTTTCTGTCGTGGTCAAGCAACAAAACGTTGCCAGCGCTGAAAAATTCGAGCACTAAATAGTACATCCCATCAGAGAACTCAAAGACTAGTACCCTGTCATTTTCGATCTGTCTGAGCAGTGACAAACGTCTAGTCTTGAGATGCTTTCTCAACTTGGTCACAAAGTTTGACGGGGCTGGAGCAGTTGGTCGTTCGAATTCAGAAAGATGGAGCTTGTTTCCACAATCTAATATCAAGTTCTTCTTGGAGTCTGGGATTGAGAACTTTAAGACGAATTGTCTTGTAGAATTTGCCACATTATAGATGTTCTGCAATCGGTAGTTCAATATGTTCTCTTCAAGTTCGGTGGAGAGGATTTTGAGATCTAATGCAGTAATTCTTTGCTTGGAACTCAGTTAGTAGAATTCATCCGGTATTTGCGTAAACAGTTCACTTACCTTCATAATTTCGTTGTATAAAACGTTGAGGCTGGAGTTTGCTTTGACGATGTGCAAATAATATGCAGAAGATCTTCATATCGAAATCAGGCTCAAGCGACTAATTGCTCCGATCATTCCTTCATAAGAATCAAGCAAATTTGAAGCGAACTGCTAGAGTATTGAGTTACCAACACAATATATGGCGTAACATGTCACTTCAATAAATCCAATCTACAACAGCTCTTACATCTACGAAACTTCCAATATGCTGCTTGACAAACAAATAGGGCCATTGATTGAGGCCATTAAGAACAAAAAGAAGATATCATTTTTTCTCGGCGCTGGTGTATCGACAGCCTGTGGAATACCTGACTTTAGAAGCCCTAAGACTGGACTTTATGCAAACTTACAAAAATTGAATCTCCCTTATGCTGAAGCGGTTTTCGATATCGATTATTTCAGAGACAGTCCAAAGGCATTCTACACTCTTTGTGATGAACTATATCCAGGCAAATTTGTTCCTTCAAAGTTTCATCTTTTGCTAAAGCTTCTTCAGGACAAAGGGCAATTGCATAGGGTATACACTCAAAATATCGACACCCTTGAACGTATCGCGGGAGTTGATGATAAGTTTATTGTGGAAGCACACGGTTCCTTCGCAAACAATCATTGCATCGAATGTGGCGAATCTATGATCCCCGACAACCTAAAAAATCATATGCAAAATAAAGAGGTCAATGACGGAATTCCTCTTTGTCCTTCATGTTCCGGGTACGTAAAACCAGACATAGTGTTTTTCGGTGAGGCCTTGCCCGATCGTTTCTTTCGTCTATGGGAAAAGGATGTAGAGGATGTTGAGGTTGCAATTGTAGCAGGCACATCGCTTTCCGTGTTCCCATTTGCGCTGTTGCCAGCTGAATGCAGCAAGAAATCCCTACGGGTATTGATAAACAAGGAAGTGGTCGGCGATTTCAAAACCAAGAAGCGTAAAACGGATATTGTGATACAGCGCGATTGCGATGACGTTGCAGAAAAAATGGCTGATCTTTTGGGTTGGACCAAGGACTTGAACCGATTGTTGGACAAAGCCCAACAAGAGATTGTAACGAAAGAATCTCTGAAGCATATTACCGAAACCAAAAAAACTTTGATGCAGAATATAGAGCATGAACAGAAGATCGATGTTACAACACAGACTGGTCACAACGAGGATGATAAGGAAATTAAAAACTTAGAGGAAATTCTAGGCGGTGTGAAACTCAAGTAAACGGGATTCACTTCTTTTTGTATAAGCGGTAGAAAAATCTCATGTTTTCAAGTTTGACGGGATAGTTGATAGCCCTCTCTTCAATTCTGTACCAGCAGCTTTCACTTTGATCCACGATTTCCCACGCCCCAGAATCGGACCCGGGTTTGCCTACTAATATAGTATCGATCAAAAACTGAACGGGGAATTTTTTCAGACCAACGGTGATATGAGAATATGATCCAGCACTTTCAGTGATGAGAAGCAACGCATCTTTGTGGCAATTGGCACTCAAAGCCTGTAAAAATCTGATTGTCTCTGTCTTGTGTTCACAAAAGAGCTCATTAGTAGTAAATAAGAGGGTGATCAAATCCAACTTTGGTAATTGGAGCTCGGAAGGAGATTTGGCCAAGACGTCACCGTGGATAAAGTTGGTGGTAAATTTGGAAGCGTCGTAGAGCCAATTATTCTGGATGTATCCGGTAAGGTTTGACACGATCGCGGACCAATCGGCAATATCTATGACTTCCATTGTCAATTCGGAGGGAGATCCTCCGTTAGGTTGCTTTAAGGAGCAGAAAAGCGATGCCATGCCCACCAACTCAGAGGAGGCTCCTCCTCCAACGCACAAAACCCTATTTTTACGCTCTGGGTCTGAAAAGATTTCAGCAATGGGCTCAAGAGAGGAGAAGAGCGAAGAGTATGCCAAAGCACGTGAGGGGGACCACCTCGCCACATAGGCGAGCCGTTTGTCGTCGCTATTGAATGCTGAGAGATAATCGCGATTAAAGAGTTCACCTTTGACCAATTGAATCATGTCCGTGAGTCCTTCGGAAGCCAATATAAATTTGAAGTTTTCCAAAAATAAGTCTATCACTTTACTCGGAGTAAGGGCGAGTTCATTGTGAAATGGAACAAAATCGTTCCCCAGTTTCGTAACCCGGGGCCGTGTATTAAGTCTTGCACTTTGGGACTTTATTTCTCCTTCCAACCGCTGTTTGTTTTGATAATTCACTGCCCGTCTATTCATTATGTTATGACAAAGTTGTCTTGTTTTCCTTTCAAAGGTGATTTGCCCGATGTGCACCCAACTTGATGTATAACAAGCCCTTCATAACCTATGTGATGGCTGCGGGTAAGCCAGATGGCAGCACTGCAGATGGTTTTTTTTTTTTTTTTTGCACGAGACTATAAAAGGAGCGCGAGCCCATCGCAAGAGCTCTCTTTTTTCTTCCACATCAACCTGTGTTGGGCAAGGATCTCAGCGCGTGTTCGGATTAAATCTTTCGGGGTTATCCGGGCATAGCTGTGGAAACATGTCCAGCAGATCGGCGCTCGTGAAGCAAGTTCGATGGTGGATCCCCTGGATCGCTTTGGTGCGCCGCAACTTGTTGCAGCAGCAGATTGTATCGCTTTAACGTGATCGTGGTTGTTGCTGGTCCTCTTCGGAGTTGAGCGGTAACAATGGCTATTGCTAGGTGCAAGCTGTTACCATTTGCGTATCTACGATCCAACTGTACTCTTTGGGTATTCGGGCAGAGTAGCTCCGTCGACGGGTTGTAGAGTAAGCGGGTCGGTCTTGAGCTCACCTTTGGCGCTATGGCAACATAGTGCTGGGGGTTGCAGCTCGTCCGGGTAGCCCGTAGCAACATATTCCTCTACTCTGCGAAGGCCTTCGGCTGGTGATCGTTTGAGTAAAACCATGTTGCAAACATTTTTGCGCGTAGCTTCTCTTCACTTTTTCTTGAGGTGCTCTAGTTTTCTTTCACGCTTATACTTAGCGTAAAGTCCGTTGGTTGCCGCCATCAGTGAGGTTTGTGCGATTGGGACATACTGTACAGTTCCATAATAGTGGTTCCTCAGCGCGCTTTCGCGTCCTGTCACGCCTTCCTACTTTCGTATACTTCACTCACACATTCACTGCTCGCCATGAGTTACAAGCCCAATGATGAGCATTCGAACGGGTTCGGTGCTGCTCTACCTCGTGACTCGTCTCGATCGTTTGACTCTAGAGGGGGTGCAAGCGACTTGCCTTCGTTGCCAACATTTGAGCGTAATCCTCAACCTCCGCCTTATCAGGCTGCAGACGAAGAAAAAGTCACCGAACAACCTTACGTGGAATTTAACTTCCATCAGCCTTCTCGGACCGGCTCCAATGAGAATGGCTTCACCCAAAAGTTTTTGTCATCACAAGCGAACGTTTCTGACACGATCAAAGAGGACGTAGTCCCGGCCCCGGACACCACGAAAGAAAAGATACAAGAGGATGATTTCTTCGAGAGCAGTGCGGCGGATTGGAAATCCATGAAAAAGGTGACAGAGCATAACTTTTACGATGAAATGGGAAATTTAGAATACGCTGAAGACGTGACACTCAACTTTAATGCGCAAGGGGGGCACGGGTACACAAAAATCGATACGGAGGAGCAGCTTAACAAGTATTCCGGACTAGACAAAAAGACTGACTTTTTATTTGAAATCCAGCATCCATCCACCACAGGAGTTTCCGGAGGACTTAGTGAACAACATGAGATAATTCAGGGAGACGAAAGTATCGAATCTGACGAGGCACTTGCGGGGACGAAAGAAATGTTGACAGAATCGCAAATTTTCGCATACATTGGAATTGTCAAGCTAATAATGAATGACATGGCCACAGAGTTGGCTAGACTCAACCAACGGAATACAATCAAGATGGCCAAAAGTTTGAGCCTCAGCCAAAAGAATTTTGCTAACTGGACGTTGTATATAATGTCAAAGATTGTTGATCACTTTGAATTAGCCCGGGAAGAGAAGGACATGATTGACAACTTAGGTGCACATGGGGTCGAGGTTTCGGACTTGACCGGAAGTCTACTAGACGCACATATCAAAAAATCCCGTTTGGAGGAACAAACGAAAAATTTTGACCTTCGGTGGGTACTCATATGCGATTTACTTCTAATTTTAATAAGTGATGGTTATTACGATAGTCGCTCGCGTGCCCTTCTATTTCGGTTTGCAAAAACCCTTAACATTGATGAGTTAGAGGTGCGTCAGTTCGAAAGGCGCCTTGTTGATAGCCTTGAATTAGACACCAGCAATAAAACCATAGATAATAAGGATGAATTGATGAAAGACGATCTGTTCATCAAGAAACATATCCAGAAAAATAAGCGGAAACGTCTCGCTTATGTCGGTTTGGCCACAATAGGTGGTTCTCTCGCTATTGGTCTTTCAGCCGGTTTGCTTGCCCCGGTTATAGGTGCCGGTTTGGCGGCTGGTCTTACTACGGTGGGTATTTCGGGTACAGGAGGATTCCTTGCCGGTATTGGGGGTAGTGTTGCCATAACTACAAGTGGTGTTGCCATTGGAGCAAAGGTTGGAAACAAGGCGGGCGCGAGAAGAGTGGGTGATGTTCAAACGTTCGAACTTAAGCCTTTGCACAATAAAAAGCGTGCTAATTTGATCTTAACTGTCAGCGGCTGGATGAATGGTGAGCTAGATGATGTCAGACTTCCGTTTTCAACTATCGATCCTGTGATGGGTGACATTTTTTCCCTTTTATGGGAACCAGAAATGTTAAAGTCCATGGGACAGACCATTGGTATTCTTGCATCTGAAGCATTAAGTACATCCGTTCAACAAATTTTAGGCGCTACTATATTAACGGCATTAATGTCAGCGATACAATTACCGATGGCACTCACGAAATTATCCTATCTTCTTGACAATCCATGGAATGTGTCCTTGGACCGTGCATGGAAAGCTGGAAAAATATTGGCCGATACCTTGATTTCAGGAAACCTCGGAGTCCGTCCTGTTACTTTGGTAGGTTTCTCCCTCGGTTCTCGGGTAATTTACTCTTGTTTGATCGAGCTTGCTGCTCGTGGTGGTTATGGATTGATTGACAATGTTATTTTACTTGGCAATCCTGTGTCAGTGAAATACGAACAAATTACGCTAGCAAAATCTGTTGTGAGTGGACGCCTCGTGAATGGCTACTCAAAAAATGACTGGATTCTAGGATATCTTTTCCGTGCTACAGGAGGTGGATTACTGGCTGTCGCCGGGATCTCCCCAATTGAGAACATCCCGGGTGTTGAGAACTTTGACTGCACTGACTTAGTGGAAGGCCATATGTCCTACAGACAAGCTATTCCCAAGATCCTCAAAGCCATGAATTGGGAAGTATTGAGTGAAGAGTTCACAGAAATTGAGGAACCTGCGGCGGAACAAAAGGAGCGCCAGCGAGCGTTGATTAGCGAGTTCGAAGAAGCAAGAGCTAAAATGGAACGAGAGAGTGCCGAAAACAGTAACAAAACTAAAGGTTGGAAGAGCTGGTTCAAGCCCAAGCAAAGAAATTGGTGGGAAATATACGATGAAGCTTCTAAAGATGAACATCAGGACTTTCATAATGGCTCCAGTGAAGTGGGAAGTTCCAACACGGCTTCTTCGTCGGGTGATACTCAGGAAAGTGTGGGCCAGCGGGCTGGTACAGCTGGCCCAATTTTTGACTTAGAAGCATTGGCTCAAGAGGTTAATGAAATCGCGAATAAAGTATGATCTGGTGCGATAATGAAAACAAAAAAAAAAAACAGAAGATCTCATGTTTTCAGAGGTGTGTTACCACGTCATTGCCGGTTTTTCTCAAGTTTGCAATGCCTTGACCGATATGATACTCCAACCCAGTGTAGCCCGATTGCAAGGGTACTGAAAAATACGCGCATTCAACCGTGCGTAACGGGAGCCTGCGCGCGTAAATTTCAGTATTAATGTAGTGAGGAATTTTCTTCAATTTTTCCACACAATCAAGACGAGCCCTCGAAGCCTGCTTACCGCCAACCAACATGCCTACTATCGCCGTGGACAAAGCCGATCTCTACGAACTCTTAGGTAGAACATACACTACCGAAGAGTTTGATGAGTTGTGTTTCGATTTCGGTATTGAATTGGACGAAGACACTACCGACGAATGTGTTGGAGACGAAAGACCCCAATTGAAGATTGAGATACCTGCCAACAGATACGACATGTTATGTATTGAAGGTATTGCTCAAGCTTTGAATGAGTTTTTAGGTAGAAGCGAACCACCAGTGTACACCTTGAAGCCTGCCACTCCCGAGATCAAATTGACCGTGCACAAGTCCACCGAACAAATCAGACCATACGCTGCTGCCGCCGTTTTGAGAGGCATCGAATTTGACGAGAGACGCTATGCATCTTTCATTGCTTTGCAAGACAAATTGCACAGCAACTTATGTCGTAACAGAACCTTGGTGGCTATCGGTACCCACGACTTGGACAAATTGACTCCCCCTTTCACCTTCGAGGCATTACCTCCCAAAGACATCAAGTTTGCACCTTTGAACCAAGAAAAAGCTATGGATGGTGAGGAATTGATGCAATTCTACGAGAAGGACAAGAACTTGGGTAAGTACTTGCACATTATTAAAGACTCCCCTGTGTACCCCGTTTTCTTCGACTCCAAGAGAACCGTGTGCTCTATGCCACCAATTATCAACTCCAATCACTCCAAGATTTCGTTAAAGACCAGGAACGTGTTCTTTGACGTTGCGGGCACGGACAAGACCAAGACTGACCTTGTGCTTCAGCAAATTGTGGCCATGTTCTCCGCGTACTCTGCCACTCCATTCGAGATTGAGCCAGTGCAAGTCATCTCTGAGCACAATAATCAGAGCAGAGTAACCCCAAGCATCGCCCCTAGAAAGGCTGAAGCTGAAATTGCGTACATCAACTCTTGTTTGGGCTTGGACTACTCAGGTGAGGAAATCGCTAAGTTGTTAAAAAAGATGTCTTTGATCGCCAAGCCTCGTGACGAGAAGATCCTCGATGTTGATGTTCCAATTACTAGATCTGATATTTTGCATCAATGTGATATCATGGAGGATGCTGCTATCGGCTATGGCTTCAACAACTTGGAAAAGACTAGGCCCAAAGGTGATTCCTTGGTTGCTGCTCCTTTGCCAATCAACAAGGTCGGCGATATTCTCAGAATTGCTTCGGCTCAAGCGGGTTACTTAGAAGTTTTGCCATTGACCTTGAGCTCCCACGACGAGAACTTTAAGTTTTTAAGAGTTGTTGATGACAACACGCTTGCCGTTAAGTTGGAGAACCCCAAGACCGCGGAATACCAGGTCGTTAGAACCACGTTATTGCCTGGTATTCTTAAAACCATTAAGGAGAACAGAAAGCACTCTTTGCCCATCAGGGTCTTTGAAAGTGGCGACATTGTCTTGAAGAACCCTGAACTTGAAAGAGGAGCTTTCAACCAGAGAAACTGGGCCGCTATTTACGCAGGCAAAACCTCTGGTTTTGAGTTTGTTCAAGGTTTGTTGGGTAAGATCATGCAAACCATGAGAACCCCATGGTTGGAGAACCCAACTGAGGACAAGAGAAGAGGATACTGGATTGAAGAAGACAAGGAAAACCCAACTTTTTTCCCAGGAAGAGGTGCTAAGGTGTTCTTCAGAGTGAAGGAGGCTGCTGAGGCCAAGCATATTGGTGCAATTGGTGTTTTGCACCCCGAGGTATTGAGCCACTTCGAAATTCCATACGCAGCGTCTTCGGTGGAAATCAATGCTGAGGTGTTCTTGTAAATTTTATTTTAGATAGGACGAAATATATAATACGGTGACAAATGGACGGCGTTAACTAAGACGCCCGACTGGGAAGTGGTGCGCAGTAGCGGATACAGATTACTCTGCAGAACAAAAATGAGGCAAACACCTTCGTTTGCCGATAACAGAGGCTTAAATCGAATATTGAGGAGATGGTCTGCTTAAGAATGCAAAAACCCATCAATGCCAGTCTGCGATCCGTATTTTTGCGGCTCCACCACCGATTATACCTGGATTTAGGTCTTAAGCCATAGCGACCCTTGTATCCTGCAGTACATTTTGGTGCCGTCACGTCTGGTCTCCGCTCGAAATTGTATCACCTTTGAGCAGTAAGTGATTGTTATCTAACAGTGAGCTTCAATCTGTTGTTTAACTGAAATATATATCCGTCTTCAGGAATACTATTCCTACTCATACCGCTGATAAAAATTTTCAAATGAGTTCAAAGGCGCCTTCTAGATCGTATGACATGATCATGAAATTGTTACTCGTGGGCGACTCGGGTGTTGGAAAGTCGTGTTTGTTGTTGCGTTTCGTGGAAGACAAGTTCAACCCGTCCTTCATTACGACCATTGGTATTGATTTCAAAATACGTACAATCGAGAGCAACGGCAAGAAGATCAAGTTGCAGGTTTGGGACACTGCAGGTCAGGAACGGTTTAGAACGATCACCACGGCCTACTACCGAGGCGCCATGGGTATTGTGTTGATCTATGATGTCACTGACGCTAGAACTTTTGAAAATGTCGAGAACTGGTTCCAAACTGTGACGCAACACGCCAACGAGGATGCACAGATCTTTTTGGTGGGTAACAAGTCGGATGACGAGGAGAATAGGCAGGTGTCCAAAGAGCAAGGACAGCATTTGGCATCCAGCTTGAATGTTCCGTTCTTGGAGGCCAGTGCCAAGACCAATTCGAACGTGGAGTCGATTTTCTACGAGTTGGCATCGCTTATCCAAGAGAAGCACATCGATGATGCACCCGCGCAAAGCACATCAGGCATTGATGTGTCGCTGTCAGGCAACGGCATCAAGTCCAACTGCTGTTGATTCGATAACTTGCCCCTGGGAGAGGCTATACTTATTTTTTCAATAATTCTTTTCGTTCCGCTCCATATGGGTTTTAGGGCTACGCCCGTGTCGCAAGAAGTGGTGTGAAACGGCGCAAAATGCCCCTTCCCTCGAGCGCCGCCTTTGTAGGCCAAGTATAAAATAATAACAAATTTATATTGTACATTGCATGCCTAGATACTTAAATAGTAGATGAATAGGGTTAAGAGCGCGGGGCCTAGATCTTCTTGCCGAAGTAAACCCACTGGTCTTCCAAGGGTTTCTCCTCCAACTCCTCCCACACCTTCAACTTGGCCAACTCCTTGGCCAAGGTCAACTCCTCGTTGGCCTGGATGACGATCTCCTCGATCAAGCCGCCCCCGATTTTGTTTTCAATCGCTTCCGTGATCTCGTTTTCCTCGACGACCTTCAATCTGTTTCTGGTCATGGCCTCGACGGACTGCTTGTACACCGAGTTGGCGGGGAACTCTTTGGCCAAAAAGTTCAAGGTGTAGTTGTACAAAGAAATCAAGGCAGGTCTGGGGTTAGGATGCTGGTACAAACCGGTCAAACCGGTTGGTTTTCCGGAGGCGGCTCTGACCAACACTTCCTCTGCCTGTTTCAATGCTCTGGTGAATCTCATGCCGTGGATGGGTAGCGCTGGGACGGTCTGTGCGAGTTGGAAATTCTTCGTCTTTGGTTGGCCCGAGCGCGCCGGTGTATGCAGGCGCCTCCTCCAACATCACCCTCCATCGGCCTACGTCTGCTACGTTCGCGATTCTGCTTACCATATGTTGCTCTGTATGTAAACCGACGAACGGCTAGAAATCTCCGCCGCCGAAATCCCCACCCCCAAAGTCACCTCCCCCAAAGTCACCTCCACCAAAGTCACCTCCCCCAAAACCATCTCCGCCTGGCGGAGGACCGTAGTAATGGGGCTCCATGGCATTCATGAGCATCATGCCGCCCAATAAGCCCGCACCAGCTCCCAATGCCATGCCCGTGCCTCCCCCGAACCGGCTCTTCTGCTGTTGCTGGTAGCCCTGCGGAGCATAGCCCTGCTGGTAGCCCTGAGGTGGGTATCCTCCCTGGGCTGGGTACCCTCCTTGTGAAAAAGCAGGGTAGTTCTGTTGGGGATAGCCACCATATCCAGCTTGTTGCAGGCCCCCAACGCCCTGCTGGTATCCCCCAGGTGCGTACCCTCCTTGTTGATAGCCTCCTTGTTGATAGCCTCCTTGCTGCGGAGGCCCTTGCTGGTAGCCTCCCTGCGAAGGCTGCAGCGATTGCTGCCTGCTCTGGGATTGGCCTCCCAGATCCTTTTGGCTCTGGCTTGGGCTGTATGGCGGCGGGGCGGCGGGCGACTCGGAAAAAGTGGTGCCCTCAGGTGGCTCCCACTGCGATTGCTTGGTCTTCAAGTCAACATAGAACCATGTCTTGTATTTGTTGTCAAACTGCGCGGTCCAGCCGTCAGGAAGGGCGGGTCTGTTGTTTGGATCTTTGTCTGCCATGTGGTTGGAGTAAGAAGGAGCCTGTGGCGGTGATATATGCGTCCTGCCCACAGGCAGTGCCCAGAAATGACCCGGTCATCACGAGGCGCAATATGACCCAAGAAATTCCGAGCCACTGTTTGACGCGAAGGTGCCCCGTGAGCGTGCTAGAATACCTACTCTCGGCAATTGTCTTATCCCCCACATACCGGCGTCGACGCAACAGCTGGTGTAGGCTAATTCGCAGTAACTAGTGGTGCGGCTTCCGGTGCGGCCGATAGATACACCTCCTGCGTACCGGCGGGTTTGTGAGACCCCGATTGCTCTTCTGTTTGCGCCCCGAGTTGTACCAGCAATATCACCTGTAGAAATAACCATGACCAACATGGAGCTGTGTACCTTCCATCCGGGCATAGCGGGTCGCCAGCGCCATTTCTTTCTATTTTTGCCTTTTTGCGTCGCAATCGCAGTATTATCGGCTTGTGGTGACTACCTCAGCACCATTTGGTACGGACCCGACTTCGAATCCCTCCCGGCGTTTCACAGTTTCTTGAAATGTGTTGACACCTCTGCGCCGATTGCGTGCTTTGCCGCTGTCCGCGACCCTCTTCTTCGACAATGTAGACATCTCTTGTCCCGCACTGGACACACCCAGTTCCACCGGTGCTTGTCGCAGCTACACCAAACACAAACGGAAATCCAGTGGGCGGTTTCAGTTCAGCAATGCTTCTACTTAGCCAAGATCCGTGATCTCGAGCCGCGTCTGTCTTGGCCGTATTTCTGGCTTGTGGTGCTCGTGGTATTATCACAAGCATTTTCAGTCGCATGTGCATCGTTCGTATCCCGCGCCCACAAGCAATTGGTGAATGCTCTGAACTCCGAGGCACACCACAGAATTAATACGGTTGGGCAAGCCAAGCTAAAGAAGCCTGTAAAAGACGCAGAGAATGGGTCCCCGGAAAGGCCGCCTTCCTCCGAGAGAGATAAATCTACTACTGCAATAACTATGGAAACACCACGGTGCGGGCCCGGTGCCTTTCGGCCTGATCTCTTGGTCGCACGCGCGTGGCGGGATCTGTCGCGGCATGCAGTTGTGGGCCCGCGCACCAATTCCGGCACCAGAAGTTGGGCGCAAAACCTTCACATGCCAACCGTGATTACGCCCCTGTTCGGTGCGGCCGAAGTCGTCTTGCGCCCTGCACCGGCCATAAACGAGAACCTAAAGAAGCCATCTTTCAATATCTCTACACCCGAAGGGAGATTCCAAATGAAGCAGTACCTTAGTAAGCTTCTGAAGCGCAAGCCGGGCAATATACACCAGACGTGTAGTAGTTGCACAGAAAGAAATGCCGAGCCGCTATCGTACGCTCCAGCAAAATAGTGGGGCTACGTTTAAGTCTCTTTTACAAATGGTAAGTCTATATTGCATGCGGAGATCGATCGCGAAACGGCTGAACCCAAAAAGAAGACATCCCCTCTCAATTTCGGCAGCATCGCCACTTTCTGTAGTCCTGCTCATCTTTTATCTGCCCTTAAGGAACAGCTGATACCTAAAATAGACCCATGTGTGCCCCCTAGAAGCACTGGCGCTACCCAAGAGCTTTTTCCCTCCGAATCGAAAATCCCCCGGACCCGTCCGCATGGACAGCCTCTGGTACTGCACATCATGAAGTAGTCCCTCTTTCACATGTCACTAAACTTATTTCTTTGAGCTCACGCCCCGTTCTCTTTGGTGAATTTGGACCTTCGGCACCTACACATAACTCAGGGACTTCAAGAAACCCACGGATAGTTCTACATACCGTTTTTTCTGCCAAACTGCTTACCTGAAGATGTCTTTCCAAACGCACTTGGCACTTGTGGATGAGAAGAAACACCCGATGAATATGCCCCCTGAAACACTCCCCTATGCCACAAACAAACCGGAATCAACTGTAGTGGAAAACCTGGAGCCCACCGCAAAGATTTCCGGTGGTGACGACGTTGTTACTGCCGCTCAAGCACTAACTCAACTCACTAGATCTGCGTCACCTTCTCCAAACGAGATTTCGAGTTGCGCCTCAACACTAGGATCTCCAATTTCTTCCCCATCTCCACTAGAGTTCCGTCAACAGCAGCATCCCATTGTACAAGGTGTAAGCGCTGTGTCTAAGCATCCTATTGTCACGAACGCCGTGAGGTACTACGAAACATCTAAGCGGAACTATGCCACGTTCAACTATGCTGCCGGAATCGTGGAGAAGGCTGCAATGCCCGTTTTCAACAAGATTGAGGTCAATTTAAACAATATTCATCAGGCTCGGCTTGAACAGAGGAGACGTAAGAAGAAGAGGAAGGTGAGCCTGCCGAAAGATAAAGTGGAAATAAAGAAGCGCTTGAAATTTTGCCTTCATATTCTCAAACTTGCGAATGATAATATTAGCTCGAATGTTGTCGACCTTCAACTGAAAATTAACCATCGAGACCTGGAAAGTACAGAGAAACATGAATTACAGTTGGCCACTCCGAGAATTGAGGACAAACAACAGGAAAATTGCATGTCGGATCAAGAGGCCCACAAAGCCTATGGAGGTGCCCCCAACGTGGCATTTCAGCTGCGCGAACAAGCTGGAACGCGCAAAGAGGTCCTAAAAACTAAAACCGAGATTATCACTACCGTTAAGAAGATCATTCACGTCATTTCAAACTTCAAACCCAGTGCTTTAAGCACACTGAACAAATTCACTGACGAGTTGAACGATAAGGAGACAGAGGATACAAAGTTGAAGGTCACCATTAGAGAAATCATCCTCAATTTGCTTCACCAAGTGCAGCAAGGAGCCCAAGCGCTGCAAACCAACGAGAAAATTGTATTTTTTGCCAACGAGTCATTAGAAATGATCAATAAGCTCACTTCTGTCTTTAATGAGCAGTTGGAGCGTGCGGAGAACTGGGTTGATGGTGAAGGACCTGAAATTGCCTTTCGAAAGCTCCCGTCAAGTGATTCAGTCGACTCATTGGAAACAAAAGTTTAATGTACTATTCAAAAATCATACAGATGATTATAATTTAATGTCCACGTACTGTCGTTCGCACGCTCCTCCGATCATCTGTCATCGCAAGCACCTTAGACAACTTGCCGCAATATATCCTAATGCGGTAAATTGGATATTTCCATACAAGGAAGGCCCGGATGCAAATTCCTGCATATAATCTATCAGTATATCCTGGTAAAGGTATAATCCACTTCCCGTATAGGAATAATAATGTTAATACCTTGATTGGAAATACTTAGTTTCCTTCTGTGTATGAATTCGTTGGAGTATTCTCTCCACTCTATAAAGCGAGCTTCAATTCCCAAGAGCAGACTGATTTCGGTTACATTCAGCATTTAAATTTTTAAGCGAAGATGGCCTTACAACTTAGCCAAGAAGATCTCATAGGATTGAGAAGTCAATGGTCAGAAGTGATGGCTATGACAAAGTATCTGAATCAAGATGTTGTTGGGATCATGTTTGTTAGCTTACTAGCAGAAAATCCAACGTTGAGAAATGATTTTACTTTCGAAGTTTTAAAAGAGCAACAATTGCTATTTTCCGAATTGATCAAATGTGCGATGATGTACTTGCATGATACAACCAATTTGGATGAATGTCTTCATAGTTTTGTGAAAGAAAATCCTCAAATTGTCGAAGTGGGCTCAAAATACCTTGGCCCAATGTGTGCGGCTATGATGAAGACCCTCAAAAGGACGTTAAAATCTGCTTTTAATCTTAGAACTGAGAGATTGTGGATTGAAGTATACCAGTATGTAAAAGATGCTGTATTGGAATCTCCGGGCGAATTCTTTGTATCTAATAGCATTGCTGGAAACGAGGAGGAAACACAGCCTTTGAAAATTCAACGGCCTTCGAACGATCGCAGGCCTGAGCCTTTTTCAAAAAAGGACAATGATTATATCAGTCTTATACTCAGTGAAAATCAAAGGTACAGGGGATTTAGGAGAAGCGTTTTAGAAAGTCCTCAGACACCTTTACTGATCAAAATACCCGACAACTTCAAGTCCATTCCGGACCCTAATTCGAATTCGGTAAGTGAAACCCCTCTCGACAAGCCTGTTCTTGAAAAGCTTTCAAATGATTATCGTACTTTTTCACCGTTGCGAAACCCTCCAGAGACACCAAAATTGACACCCAGAAGTCCCAGAAGAGATACTTCATTGCAGCTTCGAAAATTAGGATTGGCACTCAGTGGGACTTTGTACGATCCTCGTGGTAAAGCATCACCAAGAAAAAATAAAAGTGGTTCGAAAGCGAGCGCAGACTTCTTATCCCCAGAAATAATGCGCAACAAGATTGCCGACCGTACTGATTCTTTCATCTCAAATAGTTCAGACGACAATTTGAGCGAAACCCTGATCGACTTTACTCAAAATGTGATCTCTCGGATCCCAATCTTTGAACCCAACAGTTTTGGTATAAAAGGATTAGCGCCAATTGAAGAGTATGAGCAAGATGACGAGCACTACGACTCTAACACCTCTTCGATTTACGAATCAACGATCGATAAGAGTTCGGATGGTGATGCTACCTCTCGTACTTCGTCGTTGTCGCTTCATCATCTGGGATACAAATCATCTATTTTGTCTGAATCAGGTACATCTAATTACAACAAAAGTCCGGGAGTTGACTCTGCGAGACTTAAATACGACTTTGCTTTTCAAGCAGATCCTCCTAAGCCTATGTTTGTGATTGGCGACCTGGCGTATCTGACTTCTCTACCTATGATTAACCCCAGAACAAGTTCTGGGAAGAGCGCATCAACTGGATTCATGAAAACAAGTTTCGTTTTGAAAAATGACATGATCCACGAAAAGGGCTACAATATTGATGTCAGTGCCTCTTTGTACGCTGATATTCCCACCAGCGGTATTCCAAAATGTCGGAGTTTACCGAGTCTTCCAGGAAGAGTACCTTCAACGACAATTTCGGTGACGAATTTAGAGCCACTGGCATATTTCGCACAATCTTCTGCTGGTCATGGAGAAAAAAAACTTGGTTTTTTTAGGAGACTAGGCATGCGCCTTTTGTCTGGATCCTCAAGACGAATGTCATTTGATATTATCAATTCGCACGAGAAAGCTAGAAACAAGAGAATTGATGTAGCTGAAGCTACTCAGCATGACTCTTCTGCTATCGAGGATGGAGAATCAAATCAACAAAGCCCTTACAATGTCAATAATTCGCATAAATCATCACACAGAGTGACATCTCTTGATGTGAGATTGAAGCCATCCAATTCCGAGCAAAGCGGATACGCAAGTTCCACTTACCTGAAGGCGTACTCGACGAAATCTTCATATTCAAGCCGATCATTGGACACTGAACAAAAGAGATCATTTTTCAGCAAAAGTAGTAAGCTGCTGATTGAGAGAAGAGAGAACAAGTACATGGTCAATAAGG
Source organism: Clavispora carvajalis (assembly GCA_030581635.1). Taxonomy (NCBI): domain Eukaryota; kingdom Fungi; phylum Ascomycota; class Pichiomycetes; order Serinales; family Metschnikowiaceae; genus Clavispora; species Clavispora carvajalis. The sequence goes on along the minus strand of JAKTTV010000011.1, from coordinate 1,786 downwards.
CGCCATTTAAAGTCATCTAGGTGAAAGATCTTGTGGGCTAAAGAAACGTTTTACTACACTTATCACATTTTCTCAGCGCTCTTTTCAAATAGTGTTTGAAGAATTTACTAGTTACAAATGGTGAATATCGCAAATAAATATAAAACTATAATCAAATGAATTAGCAGTGGCAGTAAAACTGAAATATAAATAAATGGATCAGCAGATGATCTGAGCTGGAGCACCGCAGACTGTTGATTCTGAATGAGATGAGAATTCCGGTTGAATAGTGACACTTTTGATGTGGTACCTAAAAAGAATTTCGCGGACCTGGTCGACCGCAGCAGTGAAGGCGACTTTGTTGATGTGTTCTTCCCCTTCCACTGATTTTTGGTTGTCTTTGTCATTCAATTCAATGTGTAAAGATGCAACCAGGGTCTCTTCATCCAAAGTCCAGACGTGAAAGTCGTGGATAGATTTGATCGAAGGGAGAAGTGTAATCTCATGGATGATAGCGGCGGTGTTCAAGTCATTAGGAGAGGCCTGCAAAAGAATTTTGCAAGCCTTGCGGCACAATGGTAGAGCTGATGAAAAGATAATTATTGTAATAACAAGAGAAACAACCGGATCACTGTAAAATCTCCATGAATAGTCTGTTTTCCAGATGAAAAGAGCGGTGATGATGACACCCACATTTCCCAAAGCATCACCCAACACATGCAAAAACACTCCCTCCATGTTCATGGACTTTTTCTTGGTTGGCTTCTTCGTTTCCTTCGCAATCAAGCTCGACCGCTCGTCTATTCTCTCGACGACGTTAACAGGCATATACTCTGTGAGGTCGGAAGTAGAATGCGAATGGCCATGGGACTGAGCTATCTCGCCAACCGACTCTTCTTCATCTTCTATGACGGCGGAGGAATGCGAGTGGCCATGTCCGTGCGAGTGGCCATGCTCATGGAACAAAACGAGACCAACCCCGTTACTTAACAATCCAGCGATCCCAACAACCAACACCAATTTGGGCTGACCGATTTCTTGTGGGTCGAAAAACCTCTGAAGGGCCTCGATCATGATGGTAAAGCAAAGCGCCAACAAGAAGACAGCATTAATAAGGGCACCCAAAATTTCCGCACGTTGCCAACCGTAAGTGTACTTGCCATCAGCTGGCTTAGATGCCTTTATACGAACTGCCCAGAGTGCAATGACCAAGGAGATGATATCGTTCAACATGTGGAACGAATCAGCTATCAATGCCAAGGAATGAACGCTGTAACCGATAATAGCCTCCAAAAGAAAGAATATCGTGTCAAGCACGATGAGCGAAACGATTCTAATTTCCTTGCCCTTCATTTTAGTTATGGTCGAGTCAAGGAAACTCCGAAAGTAACGTAACAAGTACCACTAGTATCCAGGCGATTAGAGCAAAATTTGTGCGTGATCGGATAGGGAAGGTTATGTGCAATGCATGTTTAGTATAGCCACACCACATTTATAAGAAAAGCGGCATGGCATATTGTTCTTCGTTGGATGTACTGTCAAACTACTTCTAGCCGGATTGTATAATATTCTACTCACAACCTGTGCTACAAGGAATATTGTACACTTCATTTCATATTAAATAAATAGGTTGATGTAACAAAGAAAAAAAAAAAGAGGAAAAAAAAAAAAAAAAAAAAAAAAAAAAAAAAAGAAAAAAAAAAAAAAAAAAAAAAAAAAAAAAAAAAAGAAAAAAAAAAAGGAAAAGAATTAGAAAAAGGAAAAGAAAACGAGAATGTAGAAGAAGAAGGAAATGAAAAAGCAAATG